>JAVLVB010001108.1:108363-179029 GCA_032876305.1 Orestias chungarensis
CCAATCTTCTTTTTGATTTCTCTTGACACCACAATGGGGCTGATGTTATCCTGTTGTCCCTCATTCTTAAGTCTTAATATTATTTTAAATTCCTCCCTCACAACTTTCCTCCGAACTATCCTTTCTTCCTCTGAGCTACTTCCTTCCAGTTCTCGTTTATTTCCTTGATTATCACCAATTCCCCTTCCTTTATCACGTCATCAACCCCTCTATACCATTCACACACACATCTATTATAATCTAATTCTATGAAATAATTAAGTCCTTTTTAAATATCTTGGGAAAATATTCCACTTCCACTTTTTTATTTAATTTAACTTCAAACAAATATTTGCATGTAAAAAACAAGCAAAATAAGTTTATAAAATAACAAGAATATTAAACAAATAAGCAGGGTGTTAATTAGACACAAAAATGCAAAGTTGTAGATATAGAGCCTTTATATCACTAGATTCTGTTATTTGTTTGATATATAGTTCTATATTTTTAATAAAGTCAGGAAAACATGGCATTTTATTGGAAAATTTCCATTTATGGAAATAATATTTAGCAAAAAGAATAAGCAAGTTTGTTATTTAAAAAAAAACATTTAGCCTCATTGCTTGGAAATCTACACAAACAAAATAAAACTTTTTCCCAGCACAAGGAAAAACTCCTATGGCCTCTAATAAACCTGCTTAACTCATTTTAAAACCTTCGTGTGAATGAGCAGAGGCAAAACAGATGTGTCATGGTCTCTGGGAGATTAGAACAGAAACTGCAATTAGTATTTATGTCTATTTTAAATTTGACCGTATTGCTTAGCAGAGTCCTTTTTTATGGAGAATTTTAAGTTACACTTCCTTCACCTCGTTTATGAATAAATAATTATGGGGGGTCATCCAAACAATTTTCCGGTGGATATCCGGGATATGACAGCTCTAATAAAATGATAGAAATGGACGAAGTAATACTTTCAACCTGTGTATGCTCTTATTGCTTTTCCTTCTCTCTTGTGAAAACAGATTTTGCCTACCGATGATTTGGCTGAATTCTTCTTCTTCTTTAGGTGTTGTGAGGATTGGGTCTTAAATTGTGGTTCAAGTGTTGTGTTTGTACAGGAATATAATGTGTTGCATTAAAGCCTCCAACTGGAATTGAACGTTGACCTGAAGGACCGCCTAAAATAATCAAGAAGAAACAGCAGAAAAAAAATGCTCAGATCCTTTCAAATGAACAAATTAATCTTAGAAAATATATTTAAGTTTGAGAGCTGTCAGATATTGAACTCATCGGTGATAATTCGAAAGGATTTGATCAAATTTTAATTTTAGAAAGACTAGAAAGAGCCAGGTTCTAGATCTGGTTGTACTGCATGTTTCTTCCTGTTAAAGTACAGTTTTTCCTCTCTACTGCGCCACATGCATGCTGAGTGTGAGGGATTGATGGAAAGTCATTTTTACAACAAGCTGTTGTCTACTGAAACTACTGAATGATAAACTAAATGTAATGAGCTTTTTGGTACCTAAGATTCTTTTTAATTTGTGTATGATCGAGGCGACGTGTTGTAAATTGGCGCTATATAAATAGACTGCACAGAAATCGCATCCATATTTTTGGTATTTAGTATTTTTTTCATGTATAGAAAAAGGCTTCTGTATGTTTCCTAATACGTGTGTGAACGGTATAAATAAAATAGCATATTAAAATAAACATTTTAATGGACGTTTTATGAGATGCATTGAAATAGGAACAGTACTGACTAAAACAAGAAATTAAAACCTTTCCAAACCAAATTTGAGTTGTTAAAAATTGAGATTACTATTACCAAATCGAATTTAAATAGAACTAGAACCTATAGGTTAAAATAGAAAATAAGACAAAATAGTTTCCATTTAATACCTAAAGTAGGTTTTATATTCAAAATGAATTTAAAAGTATTTCCTAAAAAAAGGGTACTGGAACTGTTTTGTTATTTGATATTTCATGTAAAGTGTATGTCAGCTGTAAATGTTTTGTGTTTTGTGGTCTTTGGTCATTAATGCATTTATACACTCATTTACTTTATAACTGAACCTAGCATTGGTTTCATTGTTATTATAATACCTGTAAACACATCGTAAGTGTTACACATTAAGATATATAATACCAATTAAATGGCCTCAGACTGGCTAACAGGAGACCAATTCCTCCCGCGGCCATCTAGATGGAGATGTTTAATGCTTCACTCTGTTCACGTGGTCGCAGTCTGATGACCTCATAACCGGAGCGACTGTACCGCGCGCTGTTTGGAGAGTCGCGGAGAGGAGAGCGGCTTCATTTGTCATTCCCCCAACTTCTCTTTGTGGATTTATTCGGTTTGTTAGAACAACCGAAGGCCTCCGTTGACCGTCGAGCAGCTGAGGAGTCCGGGCTCCGCCATGTTCAGCCCCCGCTCCGCTGCGGGCTCCGGCCGCAGGCAGCCGGGCAGATCTGCCGCGAGGAACAGCGTCTCCAGGCCGGCTGCCGGGATGCTGTTTTCCCCGCGCAGGACGCCAATAACGGCGAGGTGAGTGGACGCACCCTGAGCGTGGACGTTTCTGTGGGTTCAGGCTAAACTTTTAATGCTAAAAGTGTCGTTGAAATGTCAGTTTATGTAGGGAACGGTGACCATGGTAACGCAGTAAGAGTTGATGATAGGGATGCACCGATCGTAGTTTTCTGTTGATAGCCGATTTTTAAAAAGCCTGAACTAGGGATTTTTTTTTCTCGTACAAAATAGAAGCAAAAACTAGTAAAATTATGACATATTGAACGTGAAAATAGTACACTGATGAAAACTATAAAAAAGTACTAAGGTAAGGTTTCTAAAAAGATTATTTCTGTTTAGCAAAAAAGACCCAGAAGCAGAAGCTTTTTCATTTTTGTTGATTAGACCAAAAAAGCAGCCCTGCAGTCAAAAGCACCCCCATCCAGAAATTTGGTGCAAATCATGTCAATGTCTCCTGCCAGAATATGTATCCAACTAATACTTTGTGGGAGGGCAATGGAGTGTCTGGAGAAAGCCCACAGATTCACAGAGAACATTGAACAGCCATGCGGGAAGGCGTGGACGTAGATTTTGTTTCAAAAATCCAGATTATTTTGTTTGTGAAATTGTTTAAAATTGTTTTTTTGTTGCAGTGAAATTGGATCTTCTTTTAGGATCAAACAAATATTTAAGACTTTTAGTCTAAACCATATTTATTGTCTTCTTCGTGTAATTCATTCACATTCATAAACATGCTAAACATCTGTTCTTGATGCTTGAAAACTCTGTCCTTGCCAGGTCGACGCCCACTCGCGTGCAGAACCACACCGTCGCTGAGACGTTCTACTACGACGTGCAAACGTTCGGCTCGTCGCTGCCTGTCAAAGTGATGGAGGCTCTCACCATGGCTGAAGGTGAGAACAGCCCCGTGTTGGTCACAATGAGGATTTTTGCTCATTGATGTGTTTTTCTCAATTGTTAATCGAAGATGCATCAATCAATCAAATTTTGTAAACCCATAAAATGTATCAGTAGGTTGCCACTAAACTAAAAGTTTATATTGTCTGTGCATTTACATACTAAGATAAATACCAGTTTTCTGTGTTTTCAGGGGAAATGTTTTCTTCCGTGTCCGACCTGCCTATCAGGGGAAAGCTGATCGGTTCATCGGTGCGCCAACATTGACTGTCTTGTTGCTCCCATTTCCAGTTGACGACCCAATCTCTGTCAAGGTGGATGAGAGCGGCTGGGCCTGGATGGTCTGTGGTGAGGGGCTGATTATCTGGAAGATCTGCCAGACTGTTGTAGCCAAGGTACTATGTTAAAAATCAGCCAAAGATGTGATCAATCTATGCAAAGTTTCTGATGTAGAACAAAGAAAGTGTTTTGAGTACGAACAAAAATAAAACGTAACTTGTTTTTTTGTTTTGCTGCAGCTGTTGGTTTGCAAAGAGCTGCCGCTGCCCAGCAGCGATTACACCTTCACTGCCGACCTTGTGGCTCTGACATCTGCCACGCCTCTCAGTATGGCCGCCGTTCAGTCCGTCTCCGTCCTGGCTGTAGCTGCTGAAGGAACGGCTCGCTTCTGGCCCAGCCTGGCACACGAGGGCTCCTACACAGAGTCCGATCTCAACCTGGGGGACCTCTGCAACTTTGTTGTTGCAATCACGGTTAATATATGCTGCCAAAATCCTTAATTTCTTGTTTTTCTCTATTTATTCTATCTTATTCTTCTGTTGTTTTGATTTTTTTTCTCTCCCTGCTCAGGCTGGAAGCTTCGTCGTGTCATCTGTGAAGAATCAGCTGCTGCGAGCGAGCGTGGACTCTTCGGGGAAGTTGCAGCATCGACCTCTGCATCGAGGTCAGGGCGTGCTGTCGGGTATCGGACGCCGCGTTTCCAGTCTGTTCGGCATCCTCTCGCCTCCAGCCAACGACGAGGTGGGTTGGGTCCAAGGCAGGTGAAGACAAATGGGATGTTCTTGTTACAAAATAAATATTTGAAACCTGTTGTTTTTTATGAGAACTTTTATCTGGGATAACCCGATGAGATAAATGACCAGATCAAACCCTGGAAGGGACTGCTTGATATTGGAAATTTTAGATGTAGGCCGATAGATATTAGCTGATATCGGATCAGGGCATCCCTAATTTATAGTTGACAACCTATTGGTTCATTGATTAGTTGCTTTATAATAACGTTTTACTGTCTTTTTTTTTCCAAATCTGTTATATCTGCAATCAATAGGTGGACTGAGATTATTGTTAATATTCTGTAAACCAAATAAGTTGTATGAAAGTCAACCTAATTTTTGTATTTTTTGCCTAAAGCTGAACAAATATTTTACGCTGTTGAGCTCATTTGTTCCTTTTAATAAAGTAAATTAATTTCAGTGAACAGCACAATTATCTTGTCTTTTCTTTATTCTTAATGAAAATGAGTTTTTAATAGCGTATATGGGAAAGTAAATGCTAAATAAATTAACAATTTAAAAAAAGCATCGAACTGCTACCTAAATGTTCCATTGCAGACTTTTGAAATCGTTGCTCAAAAGTAAGAAATACGGGACTTATTGATGTTTTTTTTTTCCAGTGTATCTTGAAGGAATACAGGCTTTCATTATTTTCTTTAAAACATTTTATTTAAGTAGTTGAGCATCCCTGCTGTAGCCTCCCTCTTTTTGCTAAATCTCTCATCCTAAATGTTTCCACAGCTCCGCAGTGTGATTTGGGTGGAAGGAACCCGATGCTTGTACTCGCTGACCAGCTCGGCTGTGAGTAAATGGGAAGTGGACGACAGCGCGGAGCACCAGATCTTCAGCTGGGACGCTGGTAAAGCTCTGACGGAGAGCATCGTGGATTCAATCTGGGTCAGTACTAAGACAGACGTTTATTTTGTACTCTACGGATCAGTTATCATATCGCAAACCTGAGGGATCAAGAGCCGTAATAATGATACTACTTTAATAATGTTCCGTTCAGACAGAAGCTCCCCAAGCTCAGTTTTTAGCCTGAAATAGGATTTTTCATGTGTTTCATGTTCCTGCTACAAAATAATTGCACCTGCTTTAGTCTTCTATGAATGGTTTATGATTCCGAACCGACAGAAGAAGAGCGTCAAACAGCAGAAGGTTAAAGAACATAAAAGTGGATGCCGCTGATATTAAAGCAACACTAAATAACTTTTCAACCTTCATCAAATATTTTCATAACTTTTGTCATTAAGCGTCGTTTTACAGCTCGTTGAATGATGCCTGTGTCACTGCCCATGGGGGTCCGTATCACTTTGAGAAGGGTGGCAGGAACCCTGCCACACAAAACAACTTCAAATGTGCTGACCGCTTTACGTCTTCATACATCACCCTTCCCAGTTTCCTATTTTCAAAAACATCATATGACATTGCTTCCCCACAATTAGATTCATCAACTAATCGCTATTCATCCTTCACACAGACACTGGAAACAGAAATGTACTTCAATCCAACTGCAGGCGACCGGGACATCAGGATTTTACTACGCTATGGGTCTGGTCCTCATGGGAAATGCAGTCTTCCTTCTGGAAAAACACCACTTTTGTCCACAGGGGGCAGCAAAAATCGACCAAAACTGAAACTTCTTTAGTGTTGCTTTAAAGTTCTTGAGCAATTGGAGCCAGTCGTATTGGTTAGGGATTCACTGATATGAGGGGCCAAAACCAATGTCCTAATTTAATGTTTTCGTGTCTGATAACCGATATTTTCCAATAATGTATAAATATTTCCTTATCCTTTCAACAAGGGGGGAAAAATGACCACTCCACCGACAAACATCCATGTTTCAGTTAAACACCCAAAAGCCCTGGCATCCATACCATCAATATCAATGTTATTGACCAAAAAAACACCATGTGTACCCCCTCCACCTCCAGGAATACAAGCAACAAGACCGAGACAAATATCGGCTGCTAATATCTGCCCAGTTTTATTTATTGGACTGATACTGATATCTTAAAAAATGACCGATGTTTGTTTGCATTCCTAGTATCGTCATAACATTGTAAACCAATAACGGAAGCTAAGTTCAACTCCATGATGTCCAGGCCAATGAAAATATACATTAACGTTTAGATTACAGACGCTTCGGGTCTCATTTGCCACAGGAGTAAAGTTGTTTTTTTACTATTTTACGTTACAGTTTAAAGGACGACTAAACCAAACATTCATCGTTCAGAAAATGTGAATGATTTCTTTCCACCAGGGGTCAGAGGGCAACTTCGAGGAGCTACAGGAAGGAGCCAACGTTGCGTACCTGGATATGAAGTTCAGCCAGTGAGTGCTTTTAGGTTTCTGTGGTTCACAAAGAGATCAATATCATATCATAATCTAACACATTGACAGTGGGTACGGAAAGTATTCAGACCCCTTTAAATTATTCACTCTTTGTTTCATTGCAGCCATTTGGTATAACCAAAGAAGTTCATTTATTTTATCATTAATATACACTCAGCACCCCAACCTGACATGAAAAAACAGAAATGTAGATATGTTTGCAAATTTTAAAAGAAAAACTAAAATGTCACACGGTCATAAGTTATGAGACCCTTTGCTGTGACACTCATATTTAACTCAAATGCTGTCCAATTCCTTCTGATCCTCCTTGAGATGGTTCTACTCCTTCATTGGAGTCCAGCTGTGTTTAAATAAACTGATTTGATGTCAACATGACTGGAAGAAGGGTTAGGGACGACCAGAAGTCTTCCTAGACCGGGCTGTCAAGCCAAACTGAGCAATCATGGGGGAAGAACCTTGGTGAGAGGTAAAAAAGAACCCAAAGATCACTGTGGCTGAGCTCCAGAGATATGAGAAAGTTCCACAAAGACAACTATCACTGCAGCCCTCCACCAGTCGGGGCTTTATGGCAGACTGGCCTGAAGGAAGCCTCTCCTCAGTGCAAGACATATGAAAGCCCGCATAGAGTTTGCCAAAAAAAAACATGAAGGACTCCCAGACTATGATTAGTAAGATTCTCTGGTCTGATGAGACGAAGATTGAACTTTTTGGTGTTAATTCTAAGCGGCATGTTTGGAGAAAACCAGGCACTCGTCACCTGCCCAATACAATTCCTACAATGAAACATGGTGGTGGCAGCATCATGCTATGGGGCTGTTTTTCAGCTGCATGGACAGGACGGCCGTGTGCAATTGAAGGAAAGATGAATGCAGCCACATACAGAGATATCCTGGAAGAAAAACTCTTCCAGAGTGCTCTGGACCTCAGACTGGGCCGAAGGCTCCCCTTCCAACAAGACAATGACCCAAAGCACACAGCTAAATTAACAAAGGAGGGTACTTCAGAGCAAATCTGTGACCATTCTTGACTGACCCAGCCAGAGCCCTGACCTAAACCCAATTGAACATCTCTGGAGAAACCTGAAAATGGCTGTTCACCAACATTCACCATCCAGCCTGACGGAACTGGAGAGGATCTGCAAGGAAGAACGGCAGCGGATCATTCCTAAGAAGATTCATGGCTGTGCTGGCTCAAAAGGGTGCTTCTACTCAATACTGAGCAGAGGGTTTGAATACTTATGACCATGTAATATTTTAGTTTTTCTCTTTTAATAAATTTGCAAGAATATTTACATTTCTGTTTTTTTCATGTCAGGATGGGGTGCTGAGTCAACATTAATGAGAAAATAAATGAACTTCTTTGGTTATACCAAATGGCTGCAATGAAACAAAGAGTGAATAATTTAAAGGAGTCTGAATACTTTCCGTACCCACTGTACATCTATATCAGCCAAAAAGAAAAACTAAAATATGAATGGATCGTTTTCAAACTCAAGCAGGCATCTAGTATTCAAATAAGAAATTAAAACGTCCCTGTTTCGTTTTAGTTCCTCCTCATTTATTCACTTTACTAAAATAGAATTTAGAAAATGGTTTACAGATTTGAATAAAAGTGTTTTCATATTTAGTGCAACTTAGTCATTAGAATAAAAGACAAACTGCTTGACCCATTTACTAATTTGACATTACCAGGTTGTAATCTTTTTATTTTTTGTTAGTGCATACATTTCTATTAATGTTTGTAACATTAACGTTCCCCCACCGAAAAACCCGGGCAAAAATCCTTTCTGTGGCATTTTGTCCTGTTCTCAGACTTGGAAGAATTACCTGTAATCTTCTCTACTGTATGTCATGTCGAGCATCAATATCCAACTACTAAGTGTCTGTAAAACAGTTTGTTCTGATTGCTTCTGCAATGACGTTGATCTTCCTGTCGCAGATCAATGTTCCGCGGCGTTTTTAAGCCCAGACTCTGTTTTGCATGCTTTCAGACTCGGCCTGGTGGTTTTGGCTGCAGCCTGGCATCCGTCAGATACTCCCTGTCTGGCCTACTTCTGCCTGGTCACCCTACAGGAGACGGGGGTCACCATCTCTGACCAGTTCGCCGTTGAAGTGACCAAGTACAGCTGTCCGTTCCAGGTCAGTGTCCATTGAAGGTTTCAAGCTACTCTATGATTCTGGGTTTTCATGTATGTGAAGTTTTAAAGCCCGATATTTGGGCTGGGCTAAAATCTTGTACGTTATGATTGTGTTGGCGGGTCTGTTTCAAGTTTTTTAATACGCTTACAACACACAGCGGCGAAAACGACCGCTGTTTTCGCCGCAGACGCGGGAAAGGCCCCGGAAAAAAATCAGCCCATTAATGGTGGTGGATGTGGTGTTCACGGCCACACCGTAAATCACATTTGCGATGATGATGACGATGGCTGGCAGTTCTTGAGAAAAGAAGATGTATAACTTTGTAAAACCCCTTCAAAGTTCAGACTAAACATTTTCCAATATGGCCGCCACCTTGTTGCATCACAGTATGCAAATTAGATGAATAATTAAACTTCAGTGACAGGCTACCTTTATACCTTTATCTCAATCCACTTTAAAGTTGTAGCCTTTTAAAATGTTGACATCAAAACTGTATAGGTTCTTGAAAATGTATGTTGTCTTTGAAAGTTGCTTGAATGTGCACGAAGGATCTAAATATTTTTATTCTGTTTCATTTTTAACACTTTATTATTATCTAAAAGAAATGGTAAGAGTGAGAACGAATCCTTTTTGTTTTTTGTTCCTAGCATTTTTATTTGATACCGACAGAATTCCTTATATCTCCATTTAGTCAGTTCCGCTGTTATAGTTGGATGTGATTAGATTTACATTTTCTTTTGTTTATTGCCTCTCAATATAAGACGGTAGTGTTATATTTGAAAGCTACTTTAATGTGCACTGACTTTACACAAGATGTTCATTTTGTTATTCAGTTTTATTTCTTATTATTTAAAAAGAAACTATTTAAAAGAAATCTATACCAGGAGAGAGTTAACTTTGTTTTTTCGTATGTTCCTTCAGTACATCTTTTATGTTGAAGAGGAAAAAAACAAATTCTTAAATCAAACAATTTCATTTGATTTCACTTCTCACTGATGAGCTACGGAACATTTAAACTCGACAAATATAGCGATTTGTTTTATATCATGATAATGAAAAACAATATCGTGATAAGAAAAAATCCTATATTGTCCAGCCCTAACAATAATGTACGATTCTGAGTTGTTAATCTGCCCATCATCATGTTCTAATTTAAGGGGTTTTTGCATTATTGCATTGTATCATTTAAATGATCCAAGTGTTGAAAAACCTAAAAACAAGCTTCTTTTTTTTCTTTTTTTTACCAGGGCTGCACAATGCATTACACGTCTATCATCGTCGCAATCTTCATATTGTATAGGAGTGTTTGTAGTGCAGGGCTAAAATATTCCAGTTTAACATGCTAGTCTAATATTTAATATGTCTCGTGACAGCAGCTTTGAAATGACAAACAATCCTGTCCATCACTGTCACATGACCATTGAAATAAGAGTATTAACCAGTTGCTGACACCGATCTTGTTGTTGATGGCGATTTATCGTGCATCTCTAAATGCGAGCGTCCGTTGCTGAAATGTTGTGGAATCACTGTCGCATACCCTTTTTTCTAAACTGTTTTGATTTATATTTTCATAATTTAATAACGGTTATTCTGTAATATAAAAAAAAAGAAATATCAAATAATAACAAACAAATAAACCTTTCCCAACCCAATTCATCAGGCTGATATTTTTCATTTAATGTTTTAGTGATTATACTCTAATGCACTTCTTAGAACATGGTAAAGTGCGTATTAAAATAAAATATAAAATGCCTTCTGCTCACCGCGTCTTTGTCTTAGAGCGAGGAAGACCTGCAGGCGACTCGCTTTGTGCTGCCCGACCCGCCCGGCACAACTGCCCTCCTCTACAACAAGGAGATGGTGTCTGCCTGCTCAACGGGAACCAGCAGGGCGGCGCTGCCAGATGAGAAGATTAGCTTCAACTCACCAGGTAAAGCTCTTTGGTGTTCATTTCCCTCCATATGACATCAATCATTAACTTATAAATCAGCAATAAAAAACTGAACTCCGACTTAAAAGTTTTAAATGGAGGGAAAATCAAATTGATGAGACCTCACCTCTTCAGGTAAAGGTTGGAAACAGCCATTTATGTGCAAAGGAAGCAGAGTTGCTTAAAAATAGTTGTTTTTTTAAATCATTATTTATCTTATTTTTCTCTACTAATTGGAATCTTTTTTTAATTGGTTTGTTTATGAAGTGTTGTAAATTAGTGCTATATAAATAAAGTATTCTAGATTTTTGTTTGTCGACAATCAAGCAAATATTTTATTTTGTTTGTAAACAGTAATCGAGTTGCTCTGTAAACTTTTAAATTAAAAGCCTAAGGTTAAAGGTTTAGATAACTACAAAGGTCAAAAAAGTAAAGGAACAGAAAAGGCAAAAGAAAGGAACTTAAATGTTAAACTGAACGTAGTTTTAGTTCAAGCCTATAAAATAATGTCTGTCAGTAAGGTAGTTAAACATTTACCTTAATATATAATTTTTTTAGAAACGTTTTAAACAGAACCACAAACCTTAATGTCGGTAATTTTTCAATCTATCCCCCACTCTAAACTCTAATTTTCTTAGGGACTTATTTTATTCTATATCCATATTTTCTATATATATATATATATATATATATATCGGTTATTTTAAATCGCTTGTCTTTCCTCCCCCGCTTCAACTCCGACATGTTTTCGTGTCAGATGTTCACTTAAAAAAGTTTTATTTTGTTTGTTGTTGCTCCGCCATCTTGCTCAGGGCAAATGTGTTGGTGCTGCTGAGGATTAGCCAAGCCCATGCTAAACAAGGCTAAGGTTTGGCTGATTTCTTCTTCTACTGCTCCACTGGTAGATCAGTGTTATGTAGCTCATTACTGCCACATATAGACCGCAGATATAAGAGATTGCGTTAAAAATAGACCGCTTGCCGCGAAAAGTGATTACAAAGCAACTAATCGATGACTAAATTAGTTTTCAACAATTTTAATAATTTAATTTTATTGGATTAAGTAGATTAGTTGTTCCAGCTCTATCGTATCCTCTCATTCAAAGATTGAAGAGTTAGAAACGTAATTATTTATTATTTGAACTTTCCTAAATAATCAAGAATAAAGTAATTTCCTGACTAGAGCAGTAGAGATGTAATTTAAGCTGTAAATGTTGTGAATAAAAGGCACTAAAACAAATAGTCGGGCCAAAAGAATGACTGTGACAGTTTTTGATTGAGAAATACACTACTCACAAAAAGTTAGGGATATTTGGCTTTCAGGTGGCTGATGCATAGCGCTCTCCTTGACGTCACCAACATCGTTGTGCCTGCTGGTGTGGTCAGGTACCCTTGCAGGTCGTCTTGCATGCAGACCACGCTGATGTAAACGGTTCGAATTGTCCGACGTGACACTTTGGTGCCTCTCACCTCCCTTAAACGTGCCTGGAGTTGAGTGGCATTCATCATCCGGTTTCTCAGGGCATTGCTCACAATGTATTGGTCACCAGCATGGGATGCGTCCACTTATACACCTTTCTGTAACTCTTCCGGTCTCTTGGTTTCTCTGTTTCAACCTGCTGATGACACTCTGTGACACTCTGAGCTCAGTGGCCACGTCCGTCTGAGAACGTCCTGTTTGAAGCATTGCAATGGCCAGGTACTGTTGATGCATTGTTAGGTGTCGTCTTGGTCTCATGATATCTCAATGTGAACAGCCTGATGAGGACGGCTGTTTAAACACCAATTGTAGTTGAACCAGGACATTTATTGGTCGATTTGAGGATCACACACCTGTTGTGACTTTTGCCGTTAAGCTCCTCGTTAGAGAACAGCAACATGTGCAAAAAGTACTGAAACATTTAACAGTTGGACAGGTGCATTCAAAAGCTTAGAGAAGGTCACATTAAGTTCACCTGGTAAGGTTTGAATGCATTTTGGGCTCATCCTGAATTCAACCCGTAAGCCAAATATCCCTAACTTTTTGTGAGTGGTGTATATGAAGAAGATTGGTAAGTAGCAATAGAGATGTGGTGACAAGCGTTTGTTGTCGACATTCCCGAGAATGTCGACTAATCTTTGATACCCTACCGTTCAGATATAAAATGTTTAGTTTCAAACCTCTGTTCAGGTGACCTCATACGCGGAGGAGGCTGCTGCTCCAACCTGCCGGTGTTTTTCTCCCAGAACAGTGGACTGGTAGCAGTGGTGGCCAGAGAGAGCGCCTCCATCCTGCCAGAGACCATGGAGGACTCGCTGTGCTCTTCGCTGGCTGCGGCGCCGGAGGTAAAACGGACAAACGGCATCTGATCCTCGATTAGCACTGAAGCATTATGCTCGTGGACGTTTAAGTGAACGCATGCATCTTAAACCGGCTACAGACTGATACTGTAATATGAGCTCTGTGGTTTCACCTCTCTAAATGTGCTTTTTACATTTTCCTACATATAAGGAAAGTATTGCCCTCAGTATAATAATCTTATGACCCTTCAAACAAACCATTTATGACCACTTATGACACATAATGCTTATTATATGGAAAATTGGTTAAAAGGAAGTAAACTGTATTTAAAAAAGCGATCACAGTTTTTATTTATTTATTTCAGATTTCAGCTATGGAAACACCAACCAGATCAGAGCCCGTTGCTCAAGAGGACAAAACTAAACTGCTGAAGGCGGCCTTCCTGCAGTTCTGCCGGTATGTCGTTGTAAAACAACCATCCACTACAATTTATATAGAGCAGGGGTGCCCACACTTTTCGATCTTGCGAGCTACTTAATGGTGACCAATCCTAAGGGATCTAAATTCAGCATCTTACATGATCACTTTAAACCATGATAGAAAGATTAGATAGTTATGGATCATGGGTTTAGATCCTTCTGATAGGTTACACGTACATTTTGGTCGACTGGACGATCGCCCACCTGTGGAAGCATTTTAAGTTCAAAATGCTTAATAGTTTGGTTGGAAAGTTTAAGATGTCAGTAAGAGAATAATGGAGATGCACAAATCTGGTTTATCCTTGGAAATGAATCCCGATGCTTAAAGGTGCCACGTTCATCTGCTATAAACAATTATAAATAAGTGTAGACATGATGAGTTTCAAATGGTTTCCTTGTCCCGGAGATTAACAAGTTCTTGTCCAAAATGTCCACATTTACCTCTGAACAAAAGCTAAAGAACTTATGAAAATGTTGGCTGAAGCTGTGTTACAACGTAGGATGAAAGGACACCCAGTGAGGAGGAAGCAAAAAAAAAACTGGGACTGTCCCAATCCAAAATCGGCTTATGCGTGCAAACACCAAATTAAATGAAACTACAGATGCAACCGACGTTGTCTTTGTTAAAGGCAAAGGTTTGGACCCATTTAAATGTTCAGCAAATGTGAGGGATGACTTAGGCCTTTAAAACATGATTTTTAATAAGGTAAACTTCTCGGCTTTGAACTTTATTTCCTTCTCTGTTTCGGCTGTTTTTCGATGGCGAGGCTGTTCTGAAAAAGGCCAGCGGTGAAATCGGCTCCACCGTCTCTTCCAGCTCGACTCAAAATGTTTGACGAAACCCCCAAATTGATTAAAGCGTAGCAAAGCATCGTTTAACAAGCAGTTATTCACTGCAAAGACATGTGATAGTTAAAAGTGGCAATACATCAACAATGGATTAATGCTGTGTAATTAAAGTTTCCCCAATTTAAATGATGAATTCGAATCACTTAATCAGAGTTTATTTGAGTCTGATTAAAGACGTTTACGTCTGTGAATATACACAATAACCAAAGAGGCTTGAGGAAGACACAGACGGAGAATTTAACAAAACTCTGATCTCAGTGCTTTGTCTAAAAAGACCAGATATATACCTCAGCCAGATACATCAGTATTGAAACATTGAAACCAAAGGCTCGTTATGTAAACTTTGGCTTTTAAAGACAATCAATAAAATGTCTTAATATTGTTGCATTTAGCAAATAAACATAACTAAAGTAATTCTTATGATCCCCCCCCAAAAAAGATTGGTTTGATTTAACATCAGAAAATAAGGAAAAATGCACGTGTTTTATTCTTATTCTGTGTGTTTAAACTAACATTAAGCCCCCTGCGTTTTAATAAATGGAGCTGATGCTTCCATAATTTGTTATGATGTTGGTATCAGTCGGCCTCTTTAGCATCCTTACATATAACGGCTCTAAAATAAAAACGCCCTGCAGTTAAAGCGGGTAAACAATATAGTCTCTTCACGTCCCTCCTTCCTCAGTAACAACCTGATCGGAGCTCAGACGCTTACAGACGAACTGTTTCCCGCCGACGTCGATGGAGAGGAAGGAGCCGAGCTGGACGGCGCTGTGGTTCAGATCAACCTGGAACTGGTGGACGATTACCCGGCTTCCGACCCTCGATGGGCCGAATCCGTCCCCGGCGGTGGGTACAGGAGATGGACTTAAATGATGGCTACAATTAGTCAACAGCTGAATATAGTGATGGACTTGCATCAGGAGAGATGATTTTAATAGATCTTGATTGTAAGCAGCATAACTAAATTCTTCTTTCTGTATTTGGTTATTTCAGAGAGAGCCGGGTTTCCTCTCACGTCTCTCATCATCCTCCACCAGCTGGAAGACAAGATGAAAGCTCATTGTTGCTTCATGGACTTTCTGCTCCAGGTATTTTACTTCCTCCTCTTCCCTACTGGGTTGTTTTCCCCTGAACTAAACCTTAGAGTCCATTATTATTACCTCTGTCACGATTCAATATTGATTTAGTCCGATATCAGACAAAAAAAACCCCGAATATCTGATTTTATCGTCTAAAATTTCTGATATCAGCACGCCAACACAGGTAGTCCGTTTGATTCATACCACTATTGCAAAATTTGTCATTTATTTATTATTTTGTCATTCTTCTGTTGAAGAAAGTTCAATATTTATGTAATTCATTTTCTCAAAAATCAGCTTTGGAGTAAGATGTCTGTCAAAAAGCTGTGTGCAGAGCTCTTAACATTCGTATTTGTGTTTATATGTAAATAAAGATTGTGAACCCATAACTGCTGAAAAAAATTCATAAGTCTAAGAGTGAATCTAAAAACTGTGAGTGAAAATTCTTGTGAATTACGGCTGCACAATTAATTGTATTTTGATCGTGATCACGTTGTTGGTAACTTTATCCTCAACGATATTTACATTAAAAAATGCGAGCTCTGCTACAGTACAGTGCCTGCATCTCTAATCACATGTTCTCTCAACCAGAAGTCTGCCAACCACCAGGTGGCGAAGGTCATTAAACTGCAGAATTAACAGGCACGCAGTTGCGCACACCTTTCAGTAATCACAGAGCATATATGGCAGCATAATTGTGCCAAAACTGCGCGAACCCAAAAGGCACTCTATGTAAGCATGTCAACACAGCCAAACGTGTGTACATGCTTAGTATAGAACACCACGGTGGCAGTGTTTGGAGAGTCTGCATCATATCAACTGGCAAAGAAACGACTGCATGTGCGAAGCTTGTGCCTCGAAGCGGGTCCACTGGACTTGTATGCAAAGTTTTATGCAAAGAGTGCAACAGAGTCGTGTCTGCCCTGCATAATAAATAACACAACTAACTCAATAAAGCACCTGAAGAAACATCACAGGCATAAATACGAGGAAGGCATGAAAGCTAAAGCTAACTCAGAAAATACTTGTCTGTGTCCAGCAGCATACCAGACAACCATTATTATTACTATATTATATAATCGTGCAAGCCCTATTGTGAATACAACTCTAATTTATACAATTTATAGAGTAATAAATAGTTAAAAAGACCTAACAGGGCGTAATCACATCAAACACAGCCCGCTCCAAATTCAAAGATGGCGGAAGACTTTGCACCCACAGATTGTAGATTCATACTTGCATAAAAACAGGAGTTTTAGGTACAAGAACTTAATGGACATATAAATACAAACATTAATGTTAGAGTTGTGCATGCACCTTATGGACAGCGGTCTTACTCCGTATATGATCCGGTGATTTTCATGTAAAAATGTTGTGCAACTTTGGGAAGCGCTCTTTCTGATTGACTTTTGGACAGTTTGTTGTTGTTGTTTTTTTTTGTGCCACCAGGTCGAGCGCACAGCGATACTCCATTCAGTTCTATCTGAAGGAACAATCATTTTAAACGTGTGTGCACGAATCTCATGCCATATAAACAGGCCGTTCAAAGGGAAGTTTCGAGCTGCGCCTTTTAGCCAGTCCCTCCTGAAAATCAAAATTCTGCGATCGCAGGAAATCCCGCAAAATCAAGGAAAGGGCGCACAATATGTGTGGCTGCGAATAATTCGTTAAAAACCCGCATATTCACCACATAAATAGCAGCTAAGCGCAGACATCGCAGAATTATGTAAATTCGCCTGATTTTATTCATTGTTTTGCAGAAATTTGGAATAGTTGGTCATCCGCTGTATCGGATGAGGCAGATCTGTCCCTTACTCTGATATAAGCAAAGGGACTGAATTTCTTCCAGTGCTTTACTACAGGGAGCTTTAAATTAGTTACAACTGGCTTTGTTCTTGGACATATTCTGTATTTCATAACTAATCAATGTTCTTATTTTGTACTTTTCCACTCTGCTCATAATACTCTATAGATGACCTTAAATGGTTTCAAGACTCTAAGTTCGCATAACGGGACTAAATAATTGGCTCAACTATGCTGCTATGTTATGTCATGTTCGCTGCTTACCATATGTGGGAGAAACATGTTTATTTTCCCTACATTCGTAAACAAAAATTCCCTTGTTTTTCACACTTTTACGCATATTTTCACACTTACCCGCATTTTCATCGCAGAAAACCGGAAGAAATGTCTCAAAATTCACAGCATAATCAAGGATTCTTGCCCACGTTGTTCTGGGGGGACTTTTTAGCATAAACTGAATGTAAGACATTTACCCCGTAATTGAGACTGCGCCTTATAATCCGGTGCGCTTTATAGTGCAGAAAATACAGTAATCAGTTTATCTTACAACTATTGTGGTTAAATCAAACTAGCTGGTATAAAAAGTAGAACTTTAAAAGACTAGATCTTCACTTTAAAGTGTATTCGCTTCTCCATCAGGTGGGTCTGCTGGACCGGCTCAGTCAGGTGACGGTGAGGTCGTCGCCGATGGCAACACGGCTGCTGCTGTGCGAGCACGCCGAAAAGCTTCAGGCGGCCATGGTGCTGAAGAACCACCACAACAAGCAGGCCGAGCTCGTGAACCGGGCCATCGGCATCGCTCTGCAGCGCAGCAACACGCCGGTGCCTGCCAGCCTCACGCCCGCCGACGTCTTCTTCAGGGAGGTCCGTGTCGGACACGCCACAGCGGCGCTCGGAAGCCGGAGGCTGTTTTCATTCGTGATTTGTTGGTTTTCTGCAGGTTTCTCAGATCTCGTTGCTGTTTGACTGCCTGGTGGAGGAGGAGAAGAGGATCCTGAAGGAGAACCCGTTCGACTCCCAGCAGTGGCCCGACGTTGTCCTCAGCGTTAACAATATCCTCAAGGTAAATACAATGTTAAGGGAAGGGTAACAACTAGGACTGCATGAGAAATAATGAGACATCTAATGATATCAGGTGCAATATTGTTCTCTTTATTCTTCTACTCTGTGTTTTGCACCTTTTGCATTTGTTTTTCAATTTGAGCATTTACACTTTTTCCTACTGGCGAAAAAAATGTATCTGCATTTAAAAATAACTTCAGATATCTTAAAAAAAAAAAAAAAAAAATTGTTGCACTTAAAGCAACATTGATATGGCGGTGACGACAACCTGGGAAATCTTTGACCAATTTTCCACTCATGGAAAACACATGGAAAATGAGAACATAATGTTTCCTTCCTCTACTTCTCTCTGCCTTGAGGGTGAACCCACACAGGTTAAACATTTTAACATGTATGTGTGTGTTCAGCTGCCTTTTAATGGGCAAAATTGAGCTGTAGCGCTTCATCTCCCCAAGTGACGTTACCAATTAATCTAATTGCATATTCCCATAGAGCATTTCTGCTGCCTTGTGTTTCCATGACTTTGTCGTTGGCTCTGAAGCGTTAGTAAATCTAAGAAGGGGTTTTTTTTTTTCCTCCAAAGAATTGCTAAAACTAGCGTTTTGGTGATGTATTGAACGTATAGTAACATTTTGTGGAGAAAGTTCAAGAGAGAAAGAGAGAGAGGAATAAAGATTGAAGCAATCTGGTTTAATGTGCAAAATTTGAGGTAAAATTGTAGAAAACTTCTCCAAAGGATGATGCTAACCATGGAAACCTGTGCTCTGTGTAGGACATGCTCCAGGCTGCAGGTCAGTACAGGGAGACGAAAGCATCCGTGTACAGAGCATCAGAAAACGCCGCGGCAGAGCCTGAATACATTCCCTGGACAGGTAATAAACATGCCTCTTTGGCAACCATTGCAACTACGGTTTAACATTAAAGCAGAATGAAGGTGAAACATTTTTATTTTATTTTATTTTTCCGCCTCCAGCATCAGGCGGTGTAGTAGGCGTCCGCACCGTCCTTTCTCACCAGCATGAGATCATCCTGCACTCCGTGTATCCTCACGCCGACTCGGAGCTACGCAGCGCCCTCTGTGAGCAGCTCGTGGCGCTGCTGGACATCTACCTGGGTGGCTTTGTGGCCCAGCTGTCCTCCCTGCAGAGGCAGGGGCCGCTCGGGGCCCAACAGGAGCGCTACGACAGCTTGGAAATGGAGTACAGCCAGCGGCGCTCGGAGCTGCTCAGCCCGCTGTGTGAGTGGAAATTTAGCTCAATAGCTTTCTTAGTCTCTTGTATTTTAACTATTGGTTTGATATATTAAATTAAGGCTGATGTTTCTAAATCTAATAGTGCTCGGCTACAAAATTTATGTTTAAAATGTATTTTTAAGGGCCTCGCTAAATTAAATTAGGGCTGCACGAAAACATAAACGTTCAATTACGTTTGTAGCGTTAATTTACACGACACAAATATAATTTCAAAACGTGCTGCGGAGTGTAACGGCTTGAAAACTTCCTGGTGTGCGTTTGTTTTCTGTTCTTTCTCATGGAGTGTCTGGATCCACTGCAGAAACAAAGAAAAAATGGAGAAGGGGGAAGTTTAAACCATGTCTTTTAATCTATCATCAATTTGAGATGGCTAGGTTACCTCCTGGATGCTGTGAACCCTCTAGAGATTGAGTGTCTCCAGAGTCGTCTGCGCATTTGCAGCAGTACAGACTGCTACTGGAGATTATCCCTGCTCAGGATCTACAGCAATTCCTTGAAGAAACTTGAAGAAATATGAGTTACAACGTTTAATTAAATGGAAATCTCTCTACTGCTGAATACGTTTATTTATATAGCGTCAACTTACAGCACAAGAAAATCATTTAAAGGTATAGGAGAGGATCTTTTCAGTAGAAAAATTTCAATGGATAAATCCCATAGAAAATGACAAACAATCAAAAACGACCGGTGGTGAAAAATAACAATGCAGATGTAAAATTTACGTGATGACGAATATCACTAATGTCCCCACCCACCCGACCCGTACAACGTGCGCTCATGTTTGAATATGCGCATGGGCAGATTGCTGTTTAGGAAGTAAAACGGGACGGACAAGACGCATCATTCACCATTGAAGAGAGGTTCTCCCCGTACGGCAGCGAAAATGGAAGCTCACTAGAGAAAAACCGTGTTCGAAGTCGCTGAGAAAAAAAGAAAGACGGGTGCAGAGATGAACAAATCACGAGTTTGTCTCGGAGATTCCTGCTTTGTGCGGTAGCGGGCATTGAAAGCTGAAAATTACCGGTAATACCTGCTCATTTAGAAGGATTTGTGTTGATTTGACACAAGTGTTGTAATTGCTACGCAGGGTCCGTCAGAAAACACTAGCTGTGCAGCCTTTATGTGGAATTACTACCAAATGGCGTGATTATTTATCACTGATAATAATTACTGTTAAATGTTCTTGTACAAGCGTTTTCCTAAACAAATAACCTTTTGGTAGATAATTCATTGCTGTAAAAGCAATCAATCCTGTAATAAGTCCGATGCGGCGCCAGAGGCTTTGGTCCCGCAGATGTAAACAGACTGCATGTGCGGAGGACGTGCGCGCTCCTGATATCAGGAGGCGTTACTGGAGATGAGGTGGCGCATGCGCAGTGTTGCAAAAATGAGAATGAGCTGAAGATCCTCTCCTATACCTTTAATTTAAATAATAAATAAGTCATAAACAAATCTGTTTAAAAAATCAGCATGCATGTAGCGGCGGTGGGAAGGAAAAACTCCCCTTTAACAGGAAGAAACCTCGAGCAGAACCTGGCTCTGTACAAGCAGCAAAAATAAAATAAAATACGATCGACTGGGGGTTTGAAGAGACAGAAAACTACACTAGATGCAGAGGAAACTGAAACAAGATAAGAGTTTATAGCAGCGGATGGACGTCCCGTCAGCGTCTCAGCTGATGTCCTCCTCCAACAAGCTGTCTCTGCTAATAGAACAGACCAGACGTAGCGTCTATGGAAAATGTAACAGATTATTATCATGAAAGTGGCACAATCCTGTCTTTAACGGGCGATCGTATGTGGAACACGAAAGATGTGGCCATCAGGCGGGGTCCCGCTATTCACACTGTCATGAAAACGTCTGATATGGCCCCACATGCTGATTGAGGTCGGACTTTCCTGTGTGACGGTACCATGACACTTTCTGCTGTGACTAGAAGTCTCTTCTGTGTGCTGCAGTGGAGCTCGGTCAGTACCAGTGGGTGGCTGCGCTGGGTGAGAAGTACTGTGACTTCGACATCCTGGTGCAGATGTGCGAGCAAACCGACAACCAGAGCCGCCTGCAGCACTACTTGGCCAAGTTTGCAGACCAGGTACGGAACCAGGAGCTAAACAACAAACCAGGACTCACTTTGTTTATTTAAGATCGAAAGGTTTCCAGTTAAGTCTCTCAACTGATGCGAATTCTTTGGTATGCAGACGTAAACTGTGTCCAGGTTTTCATGCAGTCTTAAGAAGCCTTATGGTAATAATGAAGTATGGAAAGATTAATTCTCCGTCTTCAATCTAATGTTTGAAAATGTCCTTTATTCTTGTCGTGTTCTGGTTTCTGCTTGTACCAAACTCAAACCCTTCTTTTTGGACACACGTCTGCATAAATGTGGATTTTAAAAGGGATGAAAACATTAAAAACTCCCTTTATGGCAAGAGATTTTCATAAGATGCACAACCTAGTAGAAAAAAAAATTGTACACAATAATACGTGTCTCTGAAACAAACAAACTGACTTTATTTCCTTCTGGTTTTCTAGAACTTTTCTGACTTCCTGTTTCGCTGGTACATGGAGAAAGGGAAGCGCGGGAAGCTGCTGTCCCAACCCGCCGCTCAGCACCAGCAGCTGGCCAGCTTCCTGCAGTCTCACCAGCACCTGAGCTGGCTGCACCACATCTACATCAGCGACTACCAGAATGTACGCAGCACACGCACCTCTATGCTAACACGACGGAGTTCTTACTCTGGTCACACCCAACATAAGATGCACTACTGTTAAAAACAGAGCCGATAAAAACCCAAATGAAACCAATTCTGTTTGATTTTAGGTGATATTGGGCTACTGGTTGACCTTTGTTGACCGCTATAAACTTTTACTTAACAGTTTATTTTTGTTAAACTGGAAGAAAGTGCAGAAAGTGTTTGTAAATAGCTGATGCTAGTGGCTGTGTGATCCCATTTGAAGAAGGTTTGGCGTATTAGTAACTGTAAGTGAAGCAACTTTGACTGGCTTTTAATTGTATAGTCGACCTATCGACCGATGTTGGTAATTTTTAAAACGAGATCAGTCCTGTGATTAAAACAGGGCCAATATTAACGAGAGAGCTATGACGTCTGTCCAAATGTTCATATTGGTTTAACCATGATGAATGAATTACTCGCAAAAAGTTAGCAGTATTTGGCTTTCGGGTGAAATGTATGGAAAATTTGCTTTACATAATAATATTAAAGGTGTAGGATAATGATTTCTTAATCTCAAACTATACACTTAGGGGCCACTTTATTAGATATACCTTGATGGTACCGGATTTGACCCCCTTTTGCCTTAATCCTTTGTGGCATAGATTTAACAAAGTACTGCAAACATTCCTCAGAGAGTTTGGTCCATATTGACATGATGGCCTCATGCAGTTGCTGCAGATTTGTCGGCTGCACATCCATGATGCAAATCTCCCGTTCCACCACATCCCAAAGGTACTCTATTGGACTGAGATCTGGTGACTGTGGATGCCATTTGAGTACAGTAAACGCATTTTCATGTTAAAGAAACAAGTCTGAGATGATTTGAGCTTTATGACATAATGGCGCGCTTTCCTGTTGGTAGTACCTATCAGAAGATGGTATACTGTGGTCATAAAGGGATGGACATGGTCAGCAACAATACTAAGGTAGGCTGTGGCATTGTAACGATGATCAGTTGGTACTAAGGGGCCCAAAGAGTCCCAAGAAAATATCATACCATTACACCACCTCTACCAGCCCTAACCGTTGATACAAGGCAGGATGGATCCATGCTTTCATGTTGTTCAAATGTTGCAGCAGAAATCGAGACTCATCAGACCAGGGAACGTTTTTCCATTCTTCTATTGTCCAATTTTGGTGAGTCTGTGCGAATTGTAGCCTCAGTTTCCTGTTCTTAGCTGACAGGAGTGGCACCTTGTCTGGTCTTCTGTTGCTGTACAGATGCTCTTGTGCATACCTTGGTTGTAATGAGTGGTTGTTTGAGTTACTGTTGCCCTTCTATCAGCTCAAACCAGTTGCACCATTCTCCTCTGACCTCTGGCATCAACAGGGCATTTTCGCCCACAGAACTGCCGCTCACTGGATATTTTTCTATTTTTCGGACCATTCTCTGTAAACCCTAGAGATGGTTGTGAATGGAAATAATGTTGAATGGACAGATTAGCAGTTTCTGAAACACTTAGACCATCTCGTCTGGCACCAACAATCATGCCACGATCAAAGTCCCTTTAATCACCATTCTTTCCTATTCTGATGCTCGGTTTGAACGGCAGCAGATAATCTTGACCGTGTCTACATGCCTAGATGCTGAGTTGCTGCCATGTGATTGGCTGATTAGGAATTTGTGTTAACGAGCAGTTGGACAGGTTTACCTAATAAAGTGGCCAGTGAGTGTATATTGACACAAAACCCTTGAGCATCAATTGAAATGATGCCACCTGTCAACCGACCCGGTGGGTTTGTCAGCGATTGACCAATCGGCGGCCTCCATTTTCCACTAAAGTAAAACGGCTCCTACCTAAAATAGCGAACCCTGTTAACGTTTGACAACATTGTCGGGGTTCATCGTTGTGAACGCGCCGCAGCCATTGGGATTTGGTCAAAAATGATTTTCTGTTCAAATGGACGGTAACGTCCAAACGTTTGTCGAAGGAAACCGCATATAAATCAATTAATGGTTAAAGATGGTGTAAAACACATAAGCAGTAACTTAACAGATATGCGGCACAGATATTCATTCACGCCTTCAAACACACTTCACATGTTCAGAAGCTTGTTATGTACAATTCGATCATTTGGTTGCTGCTTTTTCACTCACAATCATCTTGCCTTTCTGCTCCCTGTCATTCTTCAGTTGACTGCCAAAGATTTGGGCTCTAATGTTGGATTTTTTGTGCGAATAACCGTATGAACCCAACGTATGACTTGTTAGAAATTGGTGACATTAAGGTCACCTGGAAATGTTGGGGTGACTTTTGGAGTCATAATGAGATTTGTTACATTTCTTAAAATCTGTGATTTGTGTTTGCCTGTTTAGGGAATTATTTTGCATCCATTAATAAAGTTAATATCTTGTTCCCTTCTGTCTGGGATATAACCTGCAGGCCCACAGGACCCTCTACAATCAAGCGAACAAAGAAACGCGCTACTTTGTAAAGAAGAAGACTCTGCTGGCTCTGAGTAAACTCACCGCTTTGGCCTCGGATCTGCCGGAGGACGAGCTCGGCAAGCAGGTCGACGGTAACAAACTGGGGCCACACAGGTCAAACATATAGGCTGATTTTGTTTAGGACTGACATCTCCCTGTGAGGTTTCTTCAAATATTTCGTTTTGTATCAAACTAAAACCGGGGTCTCATCGGCTTGGCCTGATGTTTCCGTTTGTGGTGATAAGATGCAGAATCAGTCTTGGAGTCTTAATGTAATCCAAGGATACGTTCACGCCGCATGTTTTGCTGAAACAGTTTCGTTCAACCTGCTAAATAAACCTGACCGCCATCAGACTCTTTACTTGTGCGTAAACGTGTGTTCACCTTTGGCTGGTTAGTTTGGGGTTAGTGTCATTCAAAAGTAAGAAAATAATCAATTATTTATTATTTAAATGTATTATTTAAATTATTTATTATTTAAATAATAAAATTTGGTTGTGTTTATTTCCAAATATATTTAATTATTTCATGCCATCACACACTCATCAAACTGAGTGGTGTATGTAAATATTTATTGATGCATTTCCTGATTTAATGATACATTTAATTAATTAATAAATGGTAGATCTTCAGGTATGTATTTCATGTTAATTTATTTATTCTATGACATTTAAATTTATATACATATTTATTTGATTTGGTCACCCTTCACCCTCCATAGAAAAACAATGATTGCTTTTATAAATTTGTTCTTGAAATCTTATAGAAACAAGCTGATAAAATAGAATATTGCTGATAGCCTTTCATCTTTGCCTGACTCAGATATTGTGGAGCACGAGCGTTTCCTGCTGCATCAGGAGACGCTGCCGCGGCGCCTCCTGGAGGAGAAGCAGCAAAACCCTGACCCCATGCCTCTGCTCAGCGCTCACAGCCTCATACAGGTACAAAAAAAAAACAATGACACAAACCTGCAGTTACAGAAAAACTCTCACTTAAGAGTTGTTGAACTTTTCACTGTACGCCACAAAACGGCGTCGAACATGCACACATGTAAATTTTTAATGTTTTCGTGATTCTAAAGCGGAAGGGAAAGCGAGGCGATGTGATTCCAGGCATTTTTTAAAGTAAAATGGATACTTTTTAAAGCCTTGTTTGACCCGAGCTTATATAAAACGAATCAGATCACCTTTGTCAGATTGATCAATGATAAAGCGCGTATGAAAAAGAAAGGAAAGAGGAATATGTGTTCTTTCGTGTGCTTATTTAGATAGATATCCTATAGTTTTCATTTTAGCTCACTTTTCCATTATTGAAGTACAACAAACTTCATATTTCTGCACCAGGAGAAGCCAGACATGATACATTTTTCCTTTTTCTTTGCTTCCTTCATCTTGTGACCATGCTATCTGTTTAAAATTGACCTACACAGAGCAGGTTCTGTTGTTACTTCTGTAAACATTGTGGTCCTTTGTGAAGTCTAGGTTCCTTTTCTGCTCATGCGAACCGCTTCAGGGTCGTAAACTTTCACACAGAAGTCTAACACAGTGGTTGCATTTAATTAGTAATATAAACCACGCAGAAGAAAAATCGCAATAGGCATCAGAGCATTGGTGGTTCTTATTGTCATGTGACCATCTTGGCTACTTTCACATGTTTGCTCTTTGCTAGCATGAATTTGTACTCATAACGCAAACTAAATGCTTGTTTCAATTTTCACTTTTCCTTTAATTTTGTTGGTGGTTTGCATAAAATGTAAAAGAAATTCACAGAGTTTTGTTTTTTATTGTGATAAAACAATCAAGAGGCTTAAATACAAATGAGCGTAATTTGAGTGAAACCAAAAAGGGGTCAGAGGTCAGAATGAAGTTAATGGAAGAGAATGAATCAAACTCTACGGTTTAATGGACCTAATGTATATAAAATATTTGCAAGCCTCTCTTGGACTCACAGGATGTTGAGATAAATCGGAGTTAGTAGTCGTGTTTAATTGGCTGGGGAAATTTGAAACATGTCAGATTAGGAGAGATGATATTAACCATTTTAACACATTAACGTTTCCCAACTTCCAGCTCTACATCTGCGACGACAACAGGCGAGCTGACGAGTACGACTTCAAGAAAGCCCTGGACCTGCTGGAGTACATCGACGAGGTGACGTCCTGTTTCTGTCAGGGTGTCTGTTCGAGTCGGCTGCTGTAAATCCATTTCTGTAAATTTCAGGAGGATTCTGTGGACATCGACTCCCTGAAGTGTGAAATCCTCAGCAAAGCGCTCCGGAGAGACGAGTAAGATCCCGGCGCTGATGTTCGTCTTCAGGTTTTAAATAGAAGGCTGTGGCGGGAGTTTGTTGTGATTCCCACAAAACATAATCGTAGTTTGTTTGTTTGTTTTTAGTGTTTACTTCTGGGCGTTTGTTATGATGGGCAACCATAGCAACAAAGTGGTTCAAAATCGAGAGAAAATCCTCAAATGATACCTTATCTGAATCCAAAAATCCCAGATTTGATTGATTTTTGGATGGAGAGCTGGATTATAAGGTTGGGCGATGTGGCAAACTTATCGTATATCTCAGACAGGCTGCGCTCTTCAACGGTCGTGTATTTATCTAGAATTATTTTCAGACTGCCGAGAACTTTGTACAAAGTAAATGAAGTTTTATTTTATTTTTAAGTTTTATTTTCATTATTTATTTTTATTTTTTGCTCCATTTATTCATTTTAAATAAATAAGTTATTATTTTTATTCTATCATTATTTTCCCCTTTGGGATATATAAAGTATTTTTTGATTGATTGAGACGTAAAGCCGTACATGAAATTATGTTTTTGTTCCTATAAAGTGTTTTCATATTTCATTCATGTAAATACAGTAGTGTGATACCTCAGTATACAGTATACTTTGGTCAAGGTCAAACAATTTTGTCGATTGATTGACCGGCTGACTGCAGTCTTGACAATGTGTGCAAGTCTGCATTAAGTTTTGTGTTCATGCCAAGCAAAATGACGAATGGCCTAAAAATAAAGATTTGCGTCATCATTTGAAAAAAGAAAGAATGTCAAAAACCTCTGCTAGGATTAGCGAGTGTCCTATATCTCTACGGTCGCTCGTAATGAGCCAGGTTCAGCTGGAGGTTTCTTCCTGTTGAAGGAGAGTTTTTCCTCTCCACTGTCGCTACATGCATGCTCAGTTTGAGTCAAACAAAACCAGTCGTTTCTGCGTTTCGATGCAGGAGGAAGCAAATGCTGCAAGTCAATGACTATAAATCTGCTGGGTTTCCTTAGACTGGAAACGTTTTAACCATATTTGTTTATCATGTATTTATAATTGGAATTGAATAATTTTCTTGTAAAGGCCCACTTTACAAGCAGCAGATATTTGAGCTCGTTAAACAGTTTTAATTGATTTCAAACAACAAGTTTAGCGGCAGCTAATTGGTTCAGATAAACCCAAACAAAGCGAAGTGGAAAGTAAAGCTAATATAACACCGGATCAAAGCGCAGAGGAGAGACGCTCTAATTAACTCCAGTGGTTCATGTTTGTGACTTTAGTGACACTGATACGTGCGCCACTGTGTCGGACACTCCCAAAATAAACATGCTTTTCATTATTTAGTAACGCCCTAAATAATTAAAAAGAAGTTTCCGTGTTAGAGACGCTTTACACTTTGCGCTCACAACCTGCTTCTCCTGCCCTCTGGTGATGGTAACGTCTTCTTTGTTAGCTTATGCTGGAAATCGACCGCTAGCATCTCTGCCGTTCCTGTCGCCGCTGGTAAGATAATTACCCGTGCCTGACTTTTACTCTGCCGTCTTTCAGCTGGTCCTCTGGTGACGGGAGCGACGATCCTCTGGAAGCTGCTAAAGACAGCATCTTCGTCAAGATCCTCCTGAAGCTCATCCAAGAAGGCGAGACATCTTAAATACAAATCAATTTAATATACCAAAATCTGTATTTTGGTTGTAATTACCTTGCTTTTTCTTTCACCTTAATTTACTTTCTCTCTTCACATTTGTTTTCTTTCCTTCTCTCTTTCTTTTGACTTTTGCTTTCACTCTTGTTCCTTTGCTTTTTCTTTAGCTCCGTCTTGTACTTTTAGTTTTATTCTGCTCTTTCACTTTCTTTCACTCCATAACAAAAGATCTTTAAAATTAGCAGCATGACGGAGTAATTTATCCCATGCAGTCACTAAATTTACATAAAAATCCATAATCTAAAAGGTTATTAAATATATATATATGAATGAATACAAATACATGCATATATAGATGTTTACCTAAATATAGATATATTGTCTAAACACATGAAAGCTTTAAACTAACATTTCCTTTAAATGTGTCCAAAAGTAAAGATTTGTTCACTAGAAATTGGAAACCTTGCAAAAGGTCAAATAAAAGTAACAATTTTAAATTGAATTCATTTATAAGTCTTTGTCGTTTGTTTCCTGCATTAAACATGTTGTTGTTGATAAAAATTAAACCTCCTCCCACCCCCTTGTTTTTCCAGGTGTTCCTCTGCAGACGTACCTGCCTGATGTCAAAGAACTGCTGGAACAAGACGAGTTGAGCACTTTGAAGTCAAAGCCCTACTTTGAGTTCGTCCTTAGAGCAAACTATGAACATTACCTTCAAGCTCAGATGTAATCACAGCCTTTCATTTCAGTGAAGCTTCTTGCGCCTTTGTGTGATTTTACGCTGTATTAATGTTCAAAACTTGAGTTGTGCTTTTTTCTTAAATAAATATGTTGATATAAAACATAGAGGGTTTGATCTATAAGCTTTTATTTCTTTTATTTGAGACATCATTTCCTCAGAAAAGCATAAAAATTTACTGTTTCTTAAATAATCTACTTTTATTGTTTCAAAAACAAAGAGTCCTTCCAGGTTTGTCCTCTGAGAACACGAATAATTTAGAATAATTACAAATCTATTGAAGACATTAAAGCAACACTGTAACTTTTCAACCTTCATAAAATAGTGTCATAACTTTTGCGATCATACGTCGACTTTGATTGACACCTCGCTCAAGGCCTGAGGGCGTCTGTATCACTTCAACATTGAGGAGGGTGGCAGGAAACCTGCTACACAAAAACAACTACAAATGTGCTGACTGCTTTACGGGATACGTCACTTCCCCCGTTTCTTATTTTCTAAATCATCATATGACATTGTTTTACCACAATTAAATTCATCACCTCATCGCTATTCATCCTTCACACTGCCACTGGAAACAGAAATGTACTGCAGGCAACCAGGAGATAAGGATTTTACTAGGTGCTCATGGGAAATTGAGTCTTCCTCCTGACAAAACACTAACGCTTTTGTCCACACTGGGCCACTAAAATCAACCAAAACTGAAAGTTCTTTAGTGTTGCTTAGACACCTTGTTTTGTTTTAAGGTTTTGGATTTAGCTTATCCGTTTATTTATTTCTGTATTTATGTGGTATTTTTGTTTTATTAGATTGTTTTACAATACTTTTTTTGGTTAGTAATTATGTTTTTTATTTATTTATTCTTGCATGGGTATTACAAGTATAAATTCATACGCTTTTGGGAAGATCTGGAGAAATCAGTGTTTGAGCAGGTGAGCCATGTAAGCAGGTGTCAGAGCAGGAGAAGCAAGGAGGGATCCTTTTAATCACAACTGAGAGGTCAGGTTGTCCCTCAGCTGCCAAAAAATACAGCAGCAACCATAAATAATGACTTTAAGCCACTCTTTATCATATGGGAACATTTAAAAGTAAAAAACACAAAAAAAACTGGGAGAGCTGCTTACATAGACCACCAGTGAACCTGCATTCAGTTAGTAAGACACGCAACAACCAAATACTTAATGTTAGACCAAGCTTGGATTATTTTAGGGCTTCATGAAGGAAAACTGTTAATTTTATAATTCTTTTTGATACAGTTCCCATATATCAGCATTACCAAAAATTTATGTTAATGTAAATATGCAGGAGTGAGAAAAACAGCTTGTTTTAATAAATGTTATCCTGAATAACGATTTTGCAGAGAATCCACTTTATCCATGTGAAATACATAAATAAATGTTATTCTCAAAACAGAATATTAATGTTTGTAGTTCCTACATTATTATTATAATTTTTTTTATTAAATAGTGGATTTAAAACCCACTTAGAGAACACGCATGCGCATTTACGGCTCTTTTTTTATTCTGATATGAAAACATTTCTGAGGTCCTTTTTGTGAATTTTACAAAAATCTCACAACAGAAAACAGCGGAAGCTACTATTTTCTCCTTTCAAAATAAAATCCGTACTGTAACACACCAGTTTTGTTGGCACTGATTATTTTAAAATCTTTTATTTTAAAGACTCCAAATAAAAGACTGACCACCTATAAATAATTACAAAATAAATCTAAAGCAGTGAAATTATAACATGACATAAAATCAATTGACAAGTGATTCTAATGTAACATAATGCACATATTCTAGAAGAGAGAAACATTCTCACAGCGATATAAAATAGTTTATTGTAGATTCGGTTGATTTCCAAGCGGCTCATCATATTGAAAAATAACAAAGAGAAGATGTCGCTTTAACATAAACTGCAGGTATGTCAGTTTGTAGTTCATCTGTGTTTAAAACATGTTTTTATTGTGTCAAGGTTACTTGATTTGGGTGGAGGATGAGAAATTTGATTAGAAGTATTGATGCTTTATAATAGTACTATTAATTACTCAAGTAAAGGTCAAATATATGGTACAGTAGAACTACTCCAAAATGTATTTTTTCCCAGAAATTCACTCAAGTAAATAAGTGAGTAAATGTAACTGATTTCTACATTGTTTTTTGATTCAGTTAAAATCTATTTTGCAGCTTGTTTGTTTATGTGCCTCATGTTTTCTAAAAGCTCTTATTGTGAAAAACCAAGCTGAGCTCAGATCATTGCCGCTAACTTCACCTGTTCAGCACCTGGTTGTAGCTGCCAGTCATTTGGACCGATGCTCCCCGTCTGGAGGCCGAACTGAACGACCAGAACCGGACCTGTGTGGTGAGTTAGCACGAGATCAGAACCGTCAGCTCTAAAAAACACGTGGAGGCTGCAGACCGGTAGGGCTGTCAACACTGTTTATTAAATATTATTTCAATTTATTTTATAAATGTATATTTATACATACACATATTTATACGGATTTATATTCAAGGTAATTCTTGCACGGAGTCTGAAGGTGTGTGTTTACGGCTGTGCTGCATGAGTCGCCCATTAATGAGTAGTAAAGCCTCAATCCTCGGTTTAGTGCCTAATCTGTTTTGGACGGAGACGTGGGCGTGGCTCGCACGCAGCGCGCCTCTAGTACGTCACGTCACGTCGGACGTTGACGCTGCGTTTGAATAGCCTCTTCTGTCCAGACGACCAACGGCTGTAGAAGGCTGCCGTTATTTTTTGTTATTTTAAATGTAATTATTAATATACATATAAAACCCGTGATTTTAGTTGTATTTAAAGACCACACTTTCCACAAATTTAGTTTTTATGTTTTACACCATCAAAAAGTCAAAAGAAATCCGTCATATTCATTCCCGCCGGTCAACATAAAATGTAGCTAGTTTGGCAGCCATCTGCATTATTATGCTATGTGGAGGATTTGGTATAAGCTTTAACTTTTATCACCCATAGGAATTCAAAACTTTCGACAATTTAGTAAGGAAGGGTAAATTCTCAGTCACCCCAACAATACTGACTGGCTAAATAGTTAGCGGTTTTTTCCACCTAGCATATAATTGCCTGTTTAGCTAGTCAGCAAACATCACCATAGCTGCTCTTCATATAACACTAGGACAGCTGTCTAACCCAGCAAACATTTTAACAAGCAAAATTAATATAACAGCAGCAAAAAACTATAAAAAGTCATCAGGATAATTTTTTTTTAAGAGATAATGTGGTTAGCATCATGCTAACCAGAGCTTTGTTAGCATAATCAAAACCTCACCAATTTTAACAAATTATTGTCAGCCAAGATAAGATAATAGTAGCTGATGAAAAAAGCAGTGAAAGGAATAAAGAGACCAGCAATATATTATCTTAAACCGATAGAACCTGCTGGTCAACCTAAGATGTAGCTAGCTTAGCTGCTGTCTGTAAAATCGGCTCCATTGTTAAGCTAGCCAAGAAATTCAACAATGGTGATTGGCCAAATAGTTTTAAATTTCTAATAGCAACCACAGCCATTTTTATGGGGTGCCAGTAAACAAGAGAAATGACCAGGAGTCTGTCTCACTATTAAGGAAAGCATGTATTTAGATGCTTTCAGGTGACATGTTAATCTGGAAATCATACATAAGTTTGTGGATGAATGTCTAGCCGTCATACCGCTTAGGAATGAGACACAATCTGCGTCCCGGAGATGAACGCACTCTTGTTTAAAATGTACAAATTGACTTCAGAACAAAAGCCAAAGAGCTTTTAGAGATGCTGGTAGAAGCTGTTACGAAAGCGTTATTATCAACAGTGAAACATGTCGTCCACCATGGGCTGAAAGGTCACCCAGCAAACCTTAAGACATCAGCCAGAAAGTTAATGCTTGGGTGCAAATTCGGTCTTCATGATGGACAATAACCCCCAGCGGTCACCTACTGGCTTTCGAGATTGTAAAACTTGTATTGTAAAAATTATATGATGACCTCTTGACCTTTGAGGATAAGAGGATTTGCCAAAGGTCAGCGGCGTATTTACTTTGATCAGAAATAGAACATTTTTAATTTTGACACCATTTTTATGATAAGTTTTATCAAGTCCGTTTTAACATTCACCTTTATTTGTTGGTTTTAGTTGTCCCCACTGAAGAATAAGCATAGATTAAACAGAGATGCAGAAAAATAATATGTAGGAGTCTGGTCGAACTTCTTCAATTCTACTGAACCAGGGTGAAAAAGAAGGCTAAATCTAACCTTGTTGACCCAAATGCTCTTCTTCATCGCCATCCCAGGTTGTTTCCTTCTATAAATGGGAATAGCAAATGCAAAAGAAAAGGGTATTAAATGTCCTTGATCTGGGTTAGTGCAAGGTTTATTATTATATTATAATTCTGTGGACTGTGATGGTTTATGGTAGTTGTATTTGATATATAGACTTTGTACTGTTTTTGTAAGTCCTATGTGTAACTGATTTGGGCTGGCTGTAAAGGAACTTGGCCCTTGTGGAAAATACAGTTGTTGAAATCTAATGAAGCCAGAGAGAATCTCTGAGCAGATCGGAGAAGTTTTAGGTGATCAAGGCGGCCTACAAACCTGACTCAGTTTCATTGGTTTCTGTAAGGTTCAATGAGCCAGAGCTAAAGCAAACTATTGTAAGAAGCTTGTGAAAGGAAAACCTAAAGCATTCATTTAAAGTCATACAGTTCAAAGTCAATGCTACCAAATACTAAGGAAATATTTAAATTTCAGCTCTAGAAGATATTCATAAATAAATCTTTAATATTGTGGTAATTCTAACTGACCTAAAACGAGAGAAGATTGATCTAATTTAACTAAGACAGTGAAATAAAAAGGTGTATGTTTATTCTTCTTGTTTCTGTTGTATTTCCTATCTCTTACAGTGGACATATCAGACATGATATGAAATGTCTCATAAAGTGTACATTTAAGAAGAGACTTCAAGGCTTAAATCACCATTGAATTTAATTTCTCATTTCTATTATTGAGCCATGCAGCCTAATTGTACCTGTGATCTTGTCGCTTTGGTTAAGATTCACAGCTTCACATGTCCTAACACTGGTGAGAGATACACTGGAAATTACTTGTCAGTCCATCTCCTGCCCCGTCCTGCTTTCAGTAGAAAAAAGATCATTAAGAAACCTTAACTTCTTCACTTGAAGCAGAGACTAACACTTAATCCAAGGGGACTTTTGTCATAAGAATTTGGATTAATAAACAGAATGCATTGTTTACTGGCACCAGTGTTTATTTAGAATGGAAGCGCTTTGTCACACAGAGTTGTCAAATTTCTTTAAACCGGACGCAGAAGAATGTTTAATTTTACCTGTGCTGGAAAAAAGTAAACAAAAGAAGTTTAATCTTATTCAGTTTTCAGTTTAATTCTGATTAAACTGAATCTGATCAGAATGGTCCAACTGAGGCATTTACATGTTTCATTTTTAACTGTTAATTCTGATTACTTGTGTCCACGTAAACAAATCTATTGAATATCCATGTGTTGGGAATAATTTCTATCACAGATTTGTAAAATGTTAATGTTGTCTAATTTAGAGATGTGTCCAAGATTGTTGCTTGTAACAAGACTGGATACTCAGAGCCATGGTGACCAAGAAAGTCAGGACGGAGTACATGAAGAAGTTCAAGGATCCCAAATGGGAGACGTTTTCTAAATGCTACGAAGACTCTCTGAAGTATCGCCTGACCCGGCGAGTGATGGAGCATTCCCATAAGCCCTGGTTCTGGGAAGGTTGTGCGAGCGCTTCCGACTCCAGCGGCTGGTCCACACCGAGACTGACCAAAAACAAGGTCGCTCCCCTGTCTCTGCCTCCACCACCGCCCTCATGCTCAGAGGTCAAACAGAGACTGATGGAGGCGAAAACCAGTGCTGGTGTAAAGCATTCCTCAGAGGTCGTAGATGCTGCACCAACAGCAGGTCAGGAAACAAAATACGATGTTAATCATTGGCAGCTGATGAGCCAATAGATTTCTATTCCTTGTCCAGTAAAAGCATTTAAATTAACGGAAAATGAGTACTACTCCACAGTAATATTACATCCTTCAAACAGCAAAATACCATGAGGGACTAAATTAGTAAAAAGAAAAAGATCTGTTCCATAACTTCTGAAATATACCTTACCTTTAATCAGCGTTAGCTAGGCCTGATCTATATTTAAGACTGTGGAAAAAGCCAAAGTAATATTGATGATTGCGGAACAGTTTAACTCTTAACAAAGAGGTTAAATCTGTTAAAACAGATTAATTTATGCAAACTGCAGAGGTTTTCCTTACTAAAAAAACCAGTTCTGCTGGAGCCACAACAAGCAGTACCTCTGGAATAATCTGGCATTCAGGAGTTCAGTAAAACCTTACAGATATGAATGTTCATAGATCCTAGTCTTCGTGCATGACCAGACCAGAGCGACTATCTGAGCCAACAGACATTATGATATCCACCAAACATTAAACATATTTAGAGCATCAGCAAAAAAAAAAATCAGAAGAATCAATTTAAACAAAAAGGAAATCAGGAATGTTAAGTGAGAGCACTATTAGCGCCATGCTAACCAGAGCTTTATTAGCATAATCTAAACCTCTGCTATGTTTACAAATGATGTCAGCCAGAATCGACTGATAGTTTCTGGTAAAAGGAAGCAGTGAACAGGGAGGGAGGGATCATTTAGCTAAGATGTAGCTAGCTTAGCGCCATTTTGATAAATGTCTGCATTGGTATGCTAGGTAGAGGATTTGGTCAAAGCTTCATTTTAGATTCAGGGACGTTGCTATGGAGACAGGAGCTAGTTAAACAAGGCTGTCTCTTCAACATTTGATTCACAATAAAAACCTGTTTATTATCAATCGTATATCAACAAGGATCTCCTTAAACTACACTAGGAGTTCATTGACTTAAAAAAAGAACAGCTTATGAACTTTAAATAGACAAGAAATGAACTTTTTGAGTTTGTTTGTAGGAATCTTTGGGAAACTCGGACAGATGGAGGGCTTTACTTGCGAGTTTTACTTCTATTTAGGGGCGTTTAAATGTCTTTTCATGTTTTTCTGAATCAGCTGTTGTGGAAAACGGTATAGACAAGCCTCTGGGAGTTTCGTCGACTGCGCCTCCAGACGCCCGTGAGCTTCCAAGTGACCCGGTCACAGACAACAGGCCTGACAGTTCAGATTCGGCTGATGAGAGGCCGGTGAAGCCGGCGCCGCGTCGCCACCGCCGCTCTCGCGCCCCTCGCTCTGGTCCGGCACAGCGAGACAGTTCCCTTGAGGGAAAAACGGCCGTGGTCCAAAAGCCACCGAGAGCAAAGAGCCAACCAGCGATAAGCAGCAAGGCGAACGGGCGAGCGTCCGGCAGGACGGACTGGACAGAGAGACACGCAGAGGTATTAGCAGTGAATACAACCCTATGACCACAAAGCACAACTTACGTGAACGTGAACCTGCTTTTCACCCAAATCTGACAACTTTGGCACGAAATCCAATTTGTTGTTGTTGGAAGTTTGTAGTTGTAACATGACAACATTTCAAAAATGGAAACTCAAAGCCTTTTCCTTAGGATTCCTTTAAGGGTTTCCCATTGCCCCCAGTTTGTATGTGTTCATACCTAAAGCCTTTGGTTTGTTTTTTATCTACGTTGATAGCTTCCTCTCAGCGTCAGAGGACACATGAGATCTGGAGCTTTGCTACCAAACACCCACCACACATTAATAATAAAACACATGCGGTGTGCTTTTCTTCAGCCTCTGTTCTTGTTTCCTCTCAGAGACACGTGTCCGCCGCCTGCCTTCAAACTCAGAGCAGCACCAAACTGGACCGTCGGCGGGCTCGGTCGGCTGACCTGGAGAAGACACGGCAGTCTCAGCTGACGATGGCGGCCGCCGACGACCGCTGGATGACGGAGTATATGCGCTGCTTTTCTGCCCGGCTCAGGTAGAGCCATAAAGGAGAAAAACAACAACCGTGAGCTTTTACTGTCAGAGGGCAAACATGGACATCTCCAGACTGTTTTCAGCTGATTGAACAAGACAGGCTGGGCTGTTTGTTGTCTCAAAGGTGAAGAAGTTGGTCAAAAGCATTAATTTCAGTTAGTTAAAACCGACAGTTGGCAATGGTAACTTAAAAATGATCCCCGAATCACCAATCATAAATGTTACCAATGCTAACACGCTAAATCATCGTTATATTTAGAGGAAGCTAATGCTAAAGCGGTAAATGCTACATTCAACCATATACATGCAACATAAAATATCATCCTTAGCTGGATCAAACTTTATTTTTCCAAACCTATCTGTGTTTTGCTTCAGGAGCTTATTTTTTGATTTCCGTCTTATAGTTGTTGAGTATCGCTAGCTCGGTTGCTAATTTTGCTGAATTGAGCGCATTAGGTGTTTGGTTTAGAAAGAACACAAGATTGTTAACCTTTTGGTTAAACTACAGGCAGTAGTTTGACAGCAATGCATTCTGGGTCCGGATGTAAGTACGTGAAACCCTCCTGAGTCTTTACCCACTTCAAAATAAGAGCATTAACATGAACAATAAAACTAGGGTCGATAAGTAAAACTTCAACACAGAGCTTTCTTGAAGAGAAAGTTTACAAAACAACCGAGTAAACGAGTTTGATTATTAGCAGGAAAAAAAAAAAAAAGTTTGTGAAAAATAAGTGTGTAAACGTGCTTGGATCTGGCAAAACGACAAAAGTGCTAAACAATCAATTAGGGCAGCTATTAGCGCATTAGCAGAAGTGTGCCCACCACTTGTTTAACATCAAGTTTCTGCTGACTAAAAGTAATATTGAGGTTTTGAAGTCCTAAATTTATTCTGGTACAGAACATCTGGATGGAGATCAAATTAGAGTGACACTTTCCAGCTTCACAGACTTGTGGCTCAAAACTAAAATAAAAAATCTAAACGCTAGAGAAAACTATCAAAAAGCTGCTTAACAGGGAGAAGAATTGTTTTACTTTCTTTTTCCATTAGAGATGGAGAAGGGTATGAATACTTCTGACCTGCAGTTTTTAGTCGACTGAAAATAAACACAGCTTGATTATGTTGGTTTAAATTCAGTACTCTTATGTTTTATCATCTTTCGAGAGATGCTATCAATGTTAAATTTAATTTTACAATTCAGAAACTGTGAATAATCTTAGATTGATTGTCGTTCGGTTAACAGCTGGGATTTAGAGGAATAAAGCATTAATCTCTGTTTCAGGTCACTTATTTCACAAATTTTGGGATTAATACAACTAAAATGCTCTTCCTGCTTGTTGTGCTGTTAAAGTTCTCCCTGACCAACTTAGCTTGGAGACCGCTTGAGTCCTCCTGTTCTTTAGTTTCCTTCCCATTAATGTTAATGCAACACATAAACATGGACACATTTTACAGAAAGTACAGTAATCTATCTTTGACTGCACCAGCATAACCCGTCTATGATCCTGCACTAAAAGTGTTTCTGATTGTAGGACTGGAACTTCCTTTTTTTTATTTCACCATAAACCTCTGAATGACCTACTGTTGCATAAATAACCCGTCTTTCTTCACTTCAGAGACAACACGGATGTTTTTTTCATGTTGCTGTTAAACCTGCAGAATAATGCCTACAGAAATTATTCTGCTGTTTACAAAAGTAAATGTTCAGATTGAAGAGCTCACTGCAGCCTAGTGTTTTATATTCTGTGTGTTTTAGCTCTATGGCAGAGTGGGAGACTGTGTCTGTATGAATGTTCTCTCAGTGAACAAACAGTGAAGCTTTTAATCTTTTCAGTACAGACTTTAAGAAAGTGCTAAGCATATTAAATTCTGAATGTGCTGTACTTTATTTCTCATACTGCTAGACTTTGAATGACCCTTTTTAAAAAGTCATTTCTGTGTTATTTTAGTTAAAACAATATCTTAATGAAAGGCAGCTGAACATCTCCAACTCTGAAAGGGTAAAGAGGACCAAATTATAATATTGTTGATGTCTCCTCTTTGTATTTTGTTAATATTGACTTATAGTTAACTGAAGACTAATATGGGGGTTAATTATATACAGATATAATTTATGATTAAATTAGTATTATATTCTAATAGAAAATATCTATATTTATGGAATGCTGGCGTTATTATAGTGTCAGCCATGAATTTACCTCACAGCTTGTAAAACGGGTTAAAAAGCTGTGGGTGGGGACTTTTAGGTGGGTTGTATTTCGGTAGATTAAAAGGGGGACATATTGTATTTTCTGGATGATCACAGGTTATTGACGTCTCAATAAATTGTCAGTGACGCTTGGGTAAATCTACTGAAAAGATAAACGATAATTAGCTCCTTTTCAGAGCTCTGTTAGTATTTAGTTCAATTTAAAAATAATTTGTTTATGCTGAAGGCAAATTAAAATGTTGTTGTAACAAATCCACACAAACCTCTGACTGAAGACTGTTGCTGTCTGACTGTCTCGTGACTATCATGGGATGCTAACAGGGCAATTTCTGGACATTGGAGGAAACATTAATATGTCCAGAATGAAAGCGTGTTTGCAAACACTGCTGATCCACCTCATTTGCTATTGCCACTCCTCTTTAAATCAATTTGGACGAACCAATAGAAAGCCAGGCACAGATGTTGGAGTACAGGATGAAATCCCTGCCTGTTATGATGGATGGAACTTTGTCCTTCTTTGTCTCTGCTTTTTCGTCCTGAACTCTTGTTTTTAACTCCTCTGGTATTTGGAGTTTTAATTCATGCATTGCTTTTGGCTTTTAAGAGGCTAATCAGCTGCTTCCAATTCTAAAAGCTGGTTATGGTTTAAGATAATAAATGTAAGTAAAAAAAATAAAATTAAAAAGCTACAGAGCATCAAAAAAAAACTTCAAAGTCCAAACATGCAAAAAATCACGCAAAAGAACAGTAATACATGTAAAACTATAAAAAAAATAATGCTAAGGTTTCACCATGTAGTTACTAAGTTAATTATAAGAGACTATTTTTGGTAAAATTGCTAACTTTTATTGCCGATATTTAGTTGAAAAAGTGTTTTAATTTTGGCGAGATGTGATTAAAAACGTTTTTTTTAATGTGGCGAAGGAAAAATTTTCATTTATTTTTTGCTCTGGTTGCTTTTCTAACTGTAGATTGTAAACATGCGTTGATGTAATCGTTGCACCTCCCCACGTTGAGGTCTAATGGTCAGTATGCCCAAGTTTTCATTTAGCAAAAAAACTCTGAATGCTTTTAAATCTACTACGAATGTTTTATTTCACACCTGCTGAAATTTTTCTACATTTAAGGTGAATGTTTTTTTTTTTTCTTATAACACTTCATGGAGAACCTCTGCTTCACGCTGAACCTTAGTATGTTCAGATATGTGTCTTATTTATAAGAAACTGCTATAATTAATCATCATGTGCTGGTTTTTCTCACCAAAAGTGGGAGAAAAAAACAACAGTTCTTACACATATATGAATTAGTAACTATGGAATGTTTGGTATTTTTGTCGCGAGATTGTACAAATGAATTTTATATTAATGCATTTTATTATCACGTCTCACCTAAAAAGATTTACCAGGTGGGCTAACGTGGAGTGTGCGCGCAGGTGCGTTGCATAAGTATTCACGCCTCTTAGACATTCGCGGTTTGTTACAAACCCCCGTTTTTATTTGGATTTCTACGTTTATGTCACGTGATTTTGATTTAAATCATTTATCTCTGGGCTCCAACCATCTTCCCAGCTTTACTGCCTCTGAAGAGAAAAAAAAAGCAATCCCACAACATAATGCTGCCACTACCATGTTTCAACACAGGGTTGGTGGCAGAAAATATAAACACTAGTCTCGTCTGTCCAGAGTTTGAATGGACAGCTGCTATCAGTAGATATGCAATTTTGCCATAATCCTTTCCATTTCCAGATTAGGATTAAACAATGATTGTTTCATAACCTTAAACTGCTCTTTATTGACTAGTCTGGTTTCTTCATAGAACAGATGGATGCATTTTGATAAGAAATTACACCCACAAGTAGACCTGGAGTTGTATTTAGCCGCATCAGAGTAAAAAGTGCTGAAGTCATTGCAGAAACATTAAATCTTGCCAAGTATTTGTCCAGTTTCTAGTGCAAATATCTTAGTACACCCAAAAAAGACTAAACTACACTCGTTTTCATTCATTTTAAACATTTTAGGTTAAAAGATTCTCCCAGGGGAAGTAATCAATATATATTTGAATCAATATTCAAGTATTTTAGAGTTAAAACAAGTTAGATTTTGCTGAAAAGTTACTCAGAGGCTAGTTTGTCTTGTTTGATGTTTGCAATAAAATCTAGATACTTGGTAAGATTTGTATTTCTTTTTTTCAGTATATACATACACTTCACACTAGTTTTTATACTATTTTACAATAATGCTCCATTTCTGGATAACTAAAAGATAATAGATATGCTATTAACTAACCTAAATACTTTATAAACCAGTAACAAGTGCTTATTATGCATTAATTAAGGACAAGGAGACAGATTTGATTGGTTTCTTGCTAAATGACGAGCCAAACCTTTGATATTACCAATTTTCTAGCTTTGTTTATTAGTATATAAAGTATTTTATCTGTGCATTTATATCCATCTAGCGTTTTACAAATACATTTTAGCTATCAAAGTGTTAAAAAACACTTTTTTGTTTGACTAATAGACATTTATAAATGTTTATTAATCACATGCTCACACTTTAAAATTAGCCTTTAGAGAAAAATAATAAATCTACAGACTATAAGCATCTAAAATAGGAACCTTATTATAGATTGGTACCATTTTTGTCCCTTCTACTCACAAAGATGCTCGTCACATAAAATAATACGTTTATCGTTGCAAATCGAGATTAAAAACTTTAAGAGGAGTGAATACTTTTTGCGTTGGACCACATTTTCCAGTCAGACGGTGACCAACTCACTTATTTGTGAGTCTGATTGTTTACCATGCAGATGTGACCCAGATGTTCCTGTTGTGGGAAGCTCTATGTAGGAATCACTGCAGTTTTTGTGTCATTTTGTGTTTGACAATCACAAGATAGGATCTGAACCGTTACCAACTGGGACTATTTAAAATAAAACACAAAAAAACTGAAAGCTTTGTTGCATTTTTGTAATTAAAAAAAAGTGACCCATTGAGATAAAACACTAATTACCTGAAGAAACTGCATTTATTTATTTATTTTTAATTCATATTTATTAATTGTGACAGCACTTGTTTTAGGGTCGTCATAAGAAATTAATCATGATACAATAAATGACCACACTCATTCTATTTAATGTTTGAGAAACATATTCATATTTATTGGTGGAATGAATTGGGAATGTTTGTATGCATCCAAATATTTTTACCTCTTCTGTTTCAAATGAATTTCCCTCTTTGTATTGTAAACATGCACAAAATATATATTTCCATCTACTTAAAAGCTGTTGCTGTGAATAAATTGTTTAAGTAAAACCTGCTTTGTGTGGTTTCTATTCAGAAATCAAGACCCAATAATAAAAATACTCATTTTTTTTTAAATGTAATTCAGACTTGGAAATGAACACAAATAGTATTGCAAGCTCCATTTTAGTAAGATAAAAATTAATTTTAGTTGTTTTAGTTGATTGTTTTAGCCAGGACACCTTAACAGTTTTGCTTCTTTCTGTGTAAACGCCAGCAGGTTGCTGCAGCCTAAATTGTCCGTTCTCGTGTCGCCTACCCTGTAATCCAATCAGAGGATGTGCAGGTTAATGACCGAGCCGTTTCAGAGGACAGAAATAGATCTGCAGGAAAACTCAGAATGTAAATGAGACGCTTGATAATGTCTGTAAAATCTGTTTATTTACAGCACGATAAAAATAAACTAAAGTGTAAAAAGTAAACGGAACATTTCAGACCCAATAAAACAAACTCAAAACAACTGAGCTGCCATATAAAAAAAGAAAAATAAGTCATTTTTAAAGAACATAATTTAAAACGAATCGAGACGATGGGGAGGCGTCAGGAGGGAAGCCCTGCAGCCAGGATGCTACCTAGCAGCGTTCGGTCCTTCAGAGCGTTCTCAACGTCCTTCTCGTCGATCTTAAGGAACACCTACAGAAACATACACGGTGACATTTAATTAGATGATCAAGATTTAACCTGTGCGCATCTGAAGCTCTAAATTTCCTTAACTTTACATGTTGCAGAGCTGAAACGACGTCTCATATCCACTGAGGGTCAAAGAATTAACTCGGCTAACGTCACTAGGCTGTTTACTGTTTACTTTACTGTTCGGAATCGGTTTTCTAAGCTTTCTGAAGAAAAAAAAACCTGATAAATAACTTAGAAATTAAATCTGGTTGTTTGAAAAAACAAACAAAAAAAAAAACATGTTCAACAAGGTGACGAACATGTAATGTTTGCTCAGATGTTATCGTCAGTCAGCAACTCAACAACCAATCTTCACCCTAATCTGCACAATTTCGTCAATTTAATCATTTTCTATTAAAAATAAGAAAAGAAAACAAGCTGAAAGTGCACAAAGCAGCTTTTGGTTTCTTTTCTCCACGTCTGAAAATACCAGGAACAAATCATGAATGTTGATTCTGAATATTCCTTTAAGTCATGTTAAATCTCTGCGCCGACTGAGGATGAACGGCCTCGTTCTGGAGCAGAAAGTCTTTATTCGTTTGTTTTTAATCATAACATAACCCAACGCTTATTTTTAATTTAATGTGCGTTTCTAATACATCAGGTTTTAATTTGGATGAATTTATCCGTGCAAACCACAACTACAAATAAAACACAAATTTACACAAATTCTGCTAATTAAACTCAGCGGTTTCCAAAGCTGCTGTTTGTGGACTCTTAATGAGTTATTCTGCGGTATGTACCGGCATTGACATCCGTATCAGCTCTGATTCTGAGGCTCAGAGTGTTTCAGTGTTGTCCTGTGAAGTGTTTGGTACCTTAGTGAGACGAGCCTCTTTGGCCTTCTTCAGGGCGAAGATTCCCCGACTCTCCAGCAAACCGCAGAGCGCCAGACACTCTCCCTGACCGACGCCGGTCACCTGCCGCTGGGCGCACAGTCGGCTGTACACCTCATGGAGCTGAAAGATGAAGCAGGGCCCTTTAACACTCCTCAAAGTTGCAGCATTAGACAGCAGAAGCATGTCTGGCTGTTGCACCATGCAGGTTAGAATGAGGTAAAACTGGAACTACAGAGGCTCTGGTCTAACAATCGGCTCAGAAATACGTCACCATCGCCAGTTCCCAACCACGTTACAACACAGAGACAAAGCAGGTATGCGGCTCTCGTTGGGAGGCTTCAGATGACTTTAATTTGACTTAAAGTTCATCATAAAACGACAAAATCAGTTGAGGAATATAATCTGAAATGGACGCTCTTCCTCTGTTCGGCTAACATGCTAACAGCATATTTTTTTTAGCGCATTCTTAGGTTTAAAACATTTGGCCTAAGTTTCCCCTAAACACATTTTTTACTGATAAACTGATGGGAGGCAAATGAGCAATCAATTTAAAACTGAAAGAGACTAAAAACAATAACAGAAATGAGTGATTTTTCGCACTTTACCATCAACTTTCACTAAACACCATGTGGGTTTTGGCGGTACTAGTGTTAATGATTGGTGCTGTAAGGTTAGCGCAGCTAATGTAAGGTAGCCTTCCCCATCACTGAGGCCTGCCGTATTTTAAAAATCATTAACCAGCATCAAGTCGGATCTAAAAAACAACTTACAAATGAGCAAACCTAGCGGAGCATTTCACTTCCTCCTCAGGGGGACCGGCCAATGGTTTTAAAAGTTTTGTTAAAATAACCTAAACTTTTATGAAGAAAAAAAGTCATTATTAAAAGACGCTGTGCCAAAATCTTAGGCGTTTATCCAAAAACGCTAACTTCCTGCTTCGTTTCCTTCCAAGAGAGTTTGATATGAAAAGCTCTACATGTGCATCCGTTTTTATTTGCGTTCCAGCAAAAGCTTAAAAAAAAACCCTTTTAGAATAATCAACAAAAAGAAACAAATCATTAAGCCTAAATATCAGCCTACCTTCCCTAGGTTGACCTCTTTGCTCTTCCCGTTGCGGCTGAGCAGCAGCAGGCAGCACACCAGCAGCTTCTGCTGCAGCGGGAAACTCTCTCCCTCCGAGCCGCCGCTCTGAGACGCCATGCGGTCGCCGTACACCTCCGACAACACCTTCGCCACTTGAGGGAGGCTGACGAGAGACGCTGCAGGCGGACGGGACAGGTTTAGCTTCAGTGCCGTCGATCACTCAGACGAGCGGACCTGAACGTACCTTTAGCTTCGTCCTTTGGACCGGACGCCTTCTGCCTGTCGTTAGCTTCTGCAATCTCGACCGCACGCCTGGGTAAAATAGGGTCAGGCCAGTCATTTCCTTTAGTTTTCTCCCCCACAGACGTGAGGTGAGGAAACCTGAAAGCCGATACCAACCTGCAGATGTCTAAAGCTTTCCTGGCGTCTCCGGAAACAGCCGAAACCTTCCTGGCACAGAACTGAACGGCTGAGGCGTCCAGCATCCCGTCAGCGGAAACCTTCAGCCGCAAACCAGAGCTTTAGGTTAGACAGGAAATCAAAGATGTCCCGATACGATATCAGTGGGAATCCAAACAGACTTTTATTACTTTTGTATTGTGGAACGTTGGAAAAGAGGCTTGATTAGGAGAGAACAATAGTTATGAGGGAAAAAGTATTCATTGCTTATTAATCTAAGGGTTTCATAAATACTAAACTTGTTTAAAGAGAGAAGGTTCTACATTAACTAAAATAAACGACGAGTTTTGCTATGGTTGGAGCGCTATCGACTTTAAATGTAGGCAGATATGATTGGATATTTGTATGTTTTTAAGAGATCCGCCCAATATCTATATTGGATTCTAAAACATTCAAAAAGGACTTCTTCAACTTAGCAAAGAAAAAAAAAAATTATGCTCGCTGGGAGTTGTTTTTAGCCTTTTCAAGAAAAGAAAAAGTTTACACTTTAGCAGGGAGGGGAACATAGTTGCCCAATAAGTGCTGAAGTACTGAATGTATTGCACTACTTTACTGACAAGATTACCCCAGGCGTACAGTAGCCGATTGGCTCCAAACTAGGACTGAAGCAACTAATCGATTTAACTGATCAGTCGGTTTATAATCACGTTTTACCGCAAGCCGTCTATTTTTTTTTAACACAATCTGTAATATCTGTGGTCAATATGTGGCAGTAAAGAGCCACCTAATGCTTTGATCTACCAGTAGAAGAAGAAATCAGCCAACCGTTAGGCTTGTTTTGCTAGCGCATTTGCCCTGTTCAAGATGGCGGAGCTGAAAATGTACGAAAGTCTTTAAGTGAACATTGAAGACGAAAACATATCAGAGTTGTTTTTAATAGCTTACAGTATATAGAAAAGTGAAGGGTGATTAAATTAATAATAAAAAGCCATTAAACAATTGATCATGAAAATAATTGACAGATGAATTATGATCTTTAGCTACTGCCCTGCTCGGCCTATCTATTGGTGTATGAGCCTACCGCATGTAAACAAGGCTACTGAGAACGCCAGCAGAACAGCACTAACCTTCGCGAGCCTGTCCTGTATGATGCAGCTCAGCTCCTGTCGGTTGTAGGGCGGGAAGTGCAGCAGCAGGGGGCGACAGTGAGGTTGAGCCTGCAGTCTTGGCAGGATGCGATCAGTCAGGTCCAAAGCGTTGGCGATCCCTACCCATAGAAAGGCACGGCAGACTATGAAGATGAAGCACATACTCGTTCATGGGCAGGAGGCATGATGTGGGTCAAACTCTCACCGATGAGGCAGAGGCGGGACTTTGGCAAATAGGGCCATTCGAAAATGGTGTACAGGACGTCCTGAGCTTTACTGTCCAGCTGATCCATTTCATCCAGAACGAGCAGCCTGAGAGGAAAACATGCAGATTAGCAATTAGCATTTAAAGGCAACTTGAAATGCCAGAGAAGGAAATCAGGCAGAGTGCGCGTACTCACACTGTGGGACCCGGGGCCGCCAGGAACTTCTGGAGGCCGCTTTGTCCGCCGGTCGCTTTCAGCTTGTGGGCCAGCAGAGGGAAGATGGCATGGGAGCTGCACAAACTCATGCAGTTCACCACCACTGTCTTCACCGACGCCAGCTCAGACTGGGGAGGCGGGGGGGGAAAAACAGAACGGTTTACTGACGAGAAAAGAAAGAGCAGCGGCTTCAAACCACGGATAAACAGATACACCAGACACAGCAACACGCATGTCTGGACGCTAATGCTGTCCAGGACTGGTATCGATTTCTGATTGGATTACATCTAAACTCCCACACAATTTGTTTTAAATGATCGGACTGCAGACTGAAACATCGGTATTGTATTGGAAGTAAAAGCAAAACCAAAGCAGGATAAGAAACATATTAATGAACCAATTAGACGATTCCACACCGTCCATTTTAAAAATTATAAGAAAAATAGCCATTTGGTCAACCTCCAAGTTTTTAAAGCCGAGAAACCTCTGAACCGCGGCTAAAAATGGTCTGTTGGGTCAGTTCCACCAGGCCAACAATACGAGGTTCAATCAGTTTAGCCTAAAGTTGTCGATCTGCCCCGTAAAAGTAACAAAAGCAAGTGGACTGAAGTTCATCCAGCGCCGCACTACAGGGAGCTTTAAGTTATAACTGGCTCACTTCTTAGACATATTCTGTATTATATAACCAAGCAATGTTCATATTTAGCTCATACTACATTATAAATTACCCCAAATGGTCCAAGACTCCAAGTTAGCATAAGGGGACTAAATAACTGGCTCAGCTATCCCGCTATGTTATGTTTGCTGCTTACTATACGTGGGAGAAGCATGTTTATTCTCCATACATTCGTAAACAACAATTCCCAAGTTCCCAACAAGGTTTTCACACTTTTCCACATATTTTTTTTGCACTTTCATCGCAGAAAACAGGACGAAATGCCACAGAACTCATCACATAATCTAGGATTTTTGCCAGCATATTTTCTGGAGGGACTGGTTAAAGCATGAAAAATTACTAACACTAAAGAGTAAAAAAGAAAAAAGCCAGTTGTGAGTACGAACTGGCCTAACGGGCTTCCTGCTTTTCTTTTTGGCGACGTCCTTTGTGTCCGGTTTGATCTGCATTACAAATATACCAGAACTCTTCATACTAACATGTATTTGAGATAGTTCATGCACTCCTAGTTTCCATCAGGCGTCGCTTGCATAGAATAATCCGTCCTAACTAACCTTCATCTCCTGAATCACGCAGTTAAGGCAGGCGGTCTTGCCGGTCCCCGGGGCCCCCGAGATGTAGAGGCTGCCGGGGACGCGCTGCAGCGCCTTGTCCTGCAGAAATGAGCGGATGGCCGCCTGCTCGGCTTCTCTGGACATGAGACGCTCCGGGATGGCGGTGTGGAGCGCCTGCTTCACGCTCTGAAACTTCGATTCTGTGTGGACAAAGACGGGTTGTCACAGACCAGTCGCCTCACAGAGACGTGGTTTGTTTTGTATTCCGAGGAATCTTCCATTTGAATTAAACCCTGCGGCGTTTCTTACTTTCTGCAAACAAGCGGGCAACAGGAAGCTTCCTCTCTGGGTCGTGGAGGACGGGACTCCCAGGCGGCGTTTCCTGTCTGTTTGGAGACGACCACCTGATGGTTGGAGAGCGCCGCTGGCAGGAAGTCGGTCCTTCCAGGTTCTCGTCGAAGCCCAGCTTACGGGGCGCGGCGTTGCTGGCTCTGTTCTGCTTCGGCGGGGAGCATGGCACGTTGCAGCCGTTGTCGTCACCTTCAAAAGCAAACAAACAGAACATTAAACTAAACTAAACACAGATAAAATAACAGCAGATATTTGGCTCTGTGAGCTCATCTCACCGGTGCGTTTACGGGGACTGAGGGGGAGTCGGGTTTGCAGGATTGGGGAGGATGGTGGCGATCCCAGAGATTCCTGCTTTGGGGAGAAAAGAGGGCTCTGAGGACCGACACGTCTCGGGGACGGAAGCGCCGGCCTGTCAGAGGACCGCCTCGGAGATATCAGCCCGATCCGATCCAGGGGCGGGGAGAGAGGCCCCGGCTTGGCTGCAGACGCCTCTGTGACCTTTGTCGGCTGGGCAGTCTTTGTCTGCTGGGGTGCTCTGCAAGATTTTCGGCGTGGGAACTGCAGCGTAGGCTGAGCTTGTCCCTGAGAGCGGGTCCTGGGCATTTTTGTTTTATATTCTCTGTCAACGACAAAAAATTGGCACAGAATAAGTAAAGAGGAAGTGTGGACGTAATCAACCGACGGGCCGGTGACCAAAACGTCATGAGAGGCAGCACAAAAAGCTGCGTTTAAAAGGTCAAAGACTTACAGCAAAGTTGCTTAAGTTTAACCTTGTGGTGAGACTCAGTCGTTAAACATGGATCATGGATCAAAAAATAACAGAAATGTTTCCTCTTCAGCTTAAAGATTGACACACATGGCACTTTATTCTAAAAGCTAAAAATATCCACGCATCTCAGTGAAAGTAAAACATTCATAATGAAATAAACTGTTGTTTGATTTTGGTTAAACTGGTATTATTAAGTCATTGAATATTAAAATAGTTTTATTATAAAATAGCTGCTTGAGCATAAAGATGCTCATCATAACATGTGATTTAATATCTTTAAATGACACCAGGGACAAAAAGTGTACACATAAATAACATAAATAAAAACATGTGTTTAACTAGAAACACTTTTCCAAAGCATGTTTTCCCACACAAATCTGTAATATCAGTATTTACTGTAGATAACTTATTCATACAGGTTAGAATGAGGTAAAGGATTCCCAACAACAATAAGCAGTTTTTACTGGATCTTCAGAAAACAAAACAGGTTTAAAACAACTTAAAAGTCTCAATTTGACAGAAACTCTCTGGTTAACAGAAGTTTGAAATAAATGGGAGAAGCACAACTTAATAAAAATAGTTAAGACAAAGGCAACAATGTTTTGTAGCCAGGTCATCTAGTTGAAGTTTCTCTGACCCAAAGTGAGGATTTAATGGATAATCTCCCAAATCTCCAACTAACACCCCCTAAATTTCAGAGTTTTAGGTTTTTTCCCCCCCATCAGATTGGATTATTCAGTTCATGGTTACACATGATTAGGCTACTTTAAGAGGCTAATATTCGTCTTTAAACCCATGTTTTATCTTCTGTCTCAAAGAACCGCATCAATAAAGTTGCAGCTAGTTTATGGCGCCAAACATCTAAAACGAATCACCTTTAATTTCCTCTCGATTCTTAACTACAGTTTTAAAGCGACCGGCTTCCACGAACGTTTGGCCATGAAACCTATTTTTACAACCAAAGATAACTCTCACAATGGTGTAAGTAACTCGAAAAAACAACAACAAACTCCTCCAGGCTGCTTACCGGAAACACGCAGATGAGCTGAATTTTCGTGAGCTAGTAAAAAACTTCTCCTCTCGACTCTGACTTAAAGCGACTCTTTCTTCTTCTTCCCTTTCAGGCGCAAACTCTACAAACTTTGCGCCAAAATCTTCCGCGGCACCAGCTGTGGCTCCCCACAGCGTCTCTGATTGGTTCACGGACCCGGTTTCCGCGCCACAGGGAGGAAGTCACGTCACTTCCGGTTTTGCTCACAAGCAGTTTCGTGGCGGGAAACCTTTTAAATCTCCACATTTTGGCGGATAGTGTCTGTTTTCAGACATCAGAGGAGCTTCACTCAGTTAAACGTGGGCTTTAAATGACAAAACTGATATTTTATGATTACTAGAAACTATTAATAGTTTTATAAGGTGAAGTGAGATATTTGTTTTCATCATTTTAACTGCTTTTGACTTGAATGAAATAACTTCTGATTCCTGTAAGAGACAGAATCTAAAACCCGAGCTATGAGGTTTGATCACTGAATCTGCTTTGCATCCGTGGAGAAGCAACATTCAGTTTTTATGCTCATCTAATCTGACTAAAACTCCTAAATAACCGCAAAAGAACTTAAATACTTCCTTTAAAACCAAACCATTAGTATAAGAAACATTCAGTTTAGTCTCTAATTAAACTTTCTATCACTTTCCTCAACATCTCCCCATTATAACGTTTTTTTAATCGTGTAAACTTCTTTTAAGTGTCTCGTTGCCAAAATGCAATTACAATAAATTCTCCAGAATGTTTTTCTAGCAAATTCCTGAAACTTAAATACGAAATTCAAGCAGAAAGAAAACAAGACAATAAATCTGATACCATTTATCCCCTAACTGGAATGTATTTTATTGAACTTATTTCAGATTAAAAAAATAAAAATAAACGACATGTATGATTAAAAACAAATGTCCACCATAGGGTTCCTGCTCTCAGAGAAGATGAAACATGTGACAAATCCCTCGTGTCAAGTTGAGTGTACATCCAGTAAAGAAAGTGCAGATTCATTAGCGAGTCCCACCATTGTTCACTCATCTGAGGGATCTTTAGGAATCAAACACCCAAAACAAAAAAAAAATACAAAAAAAAAACCGTGTGGTGGGAAATCTTGCATCCAAGCTCAACTTTCAATCCATTCTTTCCTATATAACATACTTCTTATGTCAGAAAAATAGATCAGTAATTAGGATTACCATTCTTTAGTGTAAATATACATTTATTGCATTTTCTAATAGACTTGTTTTTTATTTTATTTCTGGCCACCACCTGAAAAGACAAAAAACAAACAAATACATAATAAAAGCACTAGTACCAAAGAGAGTGAAGCCAGGCTGGTGTAAGGCAAAGAGCAACAGAGAAATGCTGCTTCAAACTAAACCAAACCTTCATTATTCAGATTTTATTAATCTGAGAGCAATTAAGTTTTTTTTGTTTGTTTTTTTGAGTGAAGTTTAGCAGATCATTAAAAAGTAAAGATATAGAACTGGTTTAAACAGTTTCTTGGCACTTAGTGTTTAACTTTGTTAGCTGCTACCGTTCACAACTACAAATTGCTCCTTGCATAGAAAGAAAAACAAAACAAAAAAAATAATCTCTGGCTGCATATTTAAAAGGCAACCAACACGAAAAAGGAAGAGAACGAATAGCTTTTAAAATTTAACTTCCTGAAAGATTTCCGATAGCCGGTTTCTTATAAACTCCACCAAATCACAAGAAAGCTTAGCAGCCGATGGGGGAACGCTCCACCAAAACCGGTTCAACACGGTACTAGTTCTGCTTCCACCTCTAGAAATGCAAGCGCTCTGGCGATGAAAAAATAAAAAAAGAGTTAATTAAAATAAATCCATAAGAGAACAAAAAAGTAATGTTTATCACGACTGGCAATGCTGGTCAAGTAAAGCGGTTTTAAACTGAACCTATAAATGCTGTTGGCAATTTAAAGGTCGGTCAGCTGGTAGATAAAATCCTGCTCAAACCAGCAGCTGAGTCCCGTTGGCAAAGGTGGTTAGGAGATGTTGGCTGGTATCGTAAAGAGCGCTCACATGTTGTCCTTTTAAAAACACGGTACTTAGATTTAGTAGTCCGCAGAAAGAAAAGCAGACAAATCTCCAAGTCTGGTGTAGATAAAGTGCCTCAGACGCTGTAAAGAGATTCTGAAAAATGCCCAAAGTATAAACGTACAACCAGAGCCGGACTTTACCAGCGAGCTTTATCCCCTGCCTTCGTTTAGCCTTGGAAATGGATTTAGTAAAAACAAAAACAAATAAAACTGTTAACTTGGGTTCAGTTCACGCACGACTAAACCGTGAAAATCCAGTCTCTGTAACATGTCCAAGCATCCCAAGTTTATAAACGTTGATGTCTTTATGTCTAAAGTGCATAAATCGGCATCATGCACAATGTTGGTTTTAACATTGAAGTGAAGTGCAAAAGTCGCCTAAAGGTGTAAATTTGAACATTCAGAAAGGAGTGAAAGAAAAAGGAATGCATTCCATCTCTAAATGTAATAAGCAGCTGGTGAGACTACGCTTAGCTTGACTGAGCATGCATAGAAATCTTTACTCCAAGGAAAATGACTCCGAGAAGCATTTGGCAAGCAGAGAAAATTCAGGATTGGCTGCGAGGCAGCTTTAGCTGGCTACTAACCACAAAACCGATCGAAACAATCATCACTCCACGTTCCTGAGGAGAAGAGCCTCTCAGAAACATTTAACTGCAACTCATTCTGAAACAGTTTCCATTTATAGTTGACCCCCCCACAAAAAAAAACATTAATGCTGAAACCCCCAAAAAAAGAAAAACCTCAAAGAAAACATGTTAGAGAGTTGAGAAAATCCACAATAGTCCTCGTATTAAAAGAATCATTCCGTGTTTTTGGTCCTGATATGTAGTGTCGAACGTCGTCCTCGCCTCGCGTTGTCCTCGCTTCGCGTCGGGCGGGGAGGAAGTGGAGGCGAGCGCGGACAGGAAGTGTTGTTCTTTCATGCAAAGACGGGCGGGGATCCGGTGGCGGCGGCAAACCGTGGCTTCGTTTTCTCTCGCAGCGCCGCCGGCTGGGTTTTAGCGTCGTGTCGTGTGTGTTAGGATTTGAGCGCGCCTCTGTCGCTCCCTGATGGCTCATCGTGTTCTCTGACAAAAGTTCAAGTCCTGAGGTGAGGCCGATTCACCTCCCCACTGGTGGCGCCGGAGGAGCTCCCCGGATTGCTGGGTAAATAAAAACAGGGACAAGCATCAATGCATCCATCCATCCATCTATCTATGCATCTTCTGCTTATCTGGGGCTCACACAGCTGGTCTTGATGCTCAGATTTATCACATCTGGCTTTTTTCTGGCGTAGAAGTATGATACATATCTAACATTAACTATGTAAAAGTCAGATTGAATGCTGATGGTTTGAAATGAGAGCTTAAATTAGAAACACATACGGAAGCGGCGCATTTCACATTTCCATAAAAACGTTGTATATAAACATAAAATAAACATCTGGGCGGTGTTGGCCAGCTGGGTTACTCCGGACTAGAGAGGAACCACTGAGTGAGAGCGAAGAAGGATCCTTCACAAACCGAAGAACGTTACGGGCGACGCTGCTTGCTTCAGCCACCGTTTTGTTTAATAGTTTAGAACTGGGACGCTCAGGCCTCCGTGGAAAAAGTCCGATCAGTCAGACTCGGGTCTTACTCGAGTTTTAGGTGAACGAAGCCGGTGGAGGAGCTCTGCGGTTAAAACGCTTTTCAGTCGCTTTTTATGTGTTGATTTGTTATTTTTTTGGTTGAAATAAATGTAAAAATATTTTATCTTTTTCTATTTTCTTCTAAGAAAATAGCCAACAAACTTCCCTGTTGCACGGAGTACACCAGTTGGCTCTGGTTGCATCCAGTTTGTTTATTTATTTATTCAATGGAAGATTTGACAATAACTGATCGGAATAAGCATGTAACCTCTCTCTGCTTATTATTTGTATTTAGTTCAGAAATTTTGGAAAGGTCAGAGCCGTTCATGTGAAGAGCAAACATGTTTAGTTTCCACCAGAAGGAGGTGGCATTTCCACTCAACTTCAGTGTGTTTTCAGGTCTTTTACTCATTTGGGCTTTGAGTCTTTCTAAGAGGAAAATATTCAAAGCTGACACCATTTTTAAGATTTCCTGTAAAACAGGACCCAGGATCCAGATAAGTGAGATTTTCACCTCGATTTGCTTGTTGACTCTCCAACTGCTAAAGGGAAGTTAGAGACTATTTGTAATCCCAAAGCCGGATTCACAAAGGTGTCTGAGCTAATCTTGGTGCTCTATCAACTTAAAATAATAACTTTACCAAAGCAAGTTACAGTAGAAACTAGTATTAGTATTAATAAGGACTAATACAGCCTAGTAGCTTCCAAAAATGTATTATAGCTTCATAATTATCAAATGCTTCATAATTTTTATGCATAAAAATCTTTAAATATAAATACAACTAACCTAATACGGGTCTGTATGTTTTATATAAAGAATTAAAAAAATTCATTACAGAATAAATAAAAGTTAAGATCTGTGCTGCCTCAAAAAAAAAAGAAAAAAAAAGCTTGTCAATTATTGTCTCTTCTGAGAGTAAAATCGTTACTAAACTAAACGGCGATAAACCGCGCCGTCAAAGGTTTAATATTTAATTACAGAAACCATAAAAATCTCTGTAATAAAACTTAACAGTCTGTTGTTTCACTGTGTTAAAGTAATAAACATTATCAATCAAGAGAATCATTCTGGAGGCAAAGAAAATAAACATTATAAATATCTTATTTCTAATGTTAAAAGAAATCCTGAATACGCCAAAGAACTTTAATTTACCTTATAAATAATAAATAAAAGGTATACAGATGCTTTATTGACATGTTTCACTTCTGTTATGTTACAATTAATTGGTTTCTGGAAAATACTGAATTTATTTTAGGCCTAAATTAATTATTCACACCCTGTTTTTTCAATGGCAGTAACATTAAGCTCCATGTGAGAAAGATCCAGAGGCAAAAGTTTGTTTTACTTCCTCAAAACTGAAATAGCAGCAGAGTGCGAATACTCAAACACTTACTCCTGTCGAATTTGCTGGGATAAACCCGGCTGCCGGGCCGGTATTCGTCCGGTGGCGGCAGGTCTTCAACGGGGTGGAAGTTGAACTTTGACTCAAAATCGTCTGAGGGAAGAGAAGACGACAAACAACGAGGTCAGCAGGCCGAACCAGCTGAAGGAATCTGTTTACATGGCGAATGGAAAAGGTTGATGCAAAGGCTGAGTGGAGGAAACAGCTAAAGGATTTAGTTTAGCTTCTAGTTAGAAGAACAGTGACAGAGTCTCAAAGACATACGATTCTGTGTTGATTAAATGTAAAAACTAGCGCAGCTCAGAATTAGATGTTAAGCTTGACAGAGGTTTCATTCAACAAGTTATAAGTTGACGTATAATCACAAAAGTTATGAAAGTATTTTATGAAGGTTGAGAATTTACTTTGTGTTGTCCTGCAATTTTCTGATCACACGAAATGACACAGAAGTCCACCGATGCAGTTCTGTGGCGAGTCGAGGGTTAAAAATCGGTCCATTCCCAGAACACGAGAATAGAGCAAAATAGCAGACTTATCCTGTCTTGTTTTGTGAAATGAGCTAATATATATAAATCTTAAGAGAGGATTTAAAGTCAGATTCGTTCATTGTGTTGTGAGGAACTGGATCAGTTTGTTTTGGCTTCATGGGATCATGATTTAGCTTTTCCGAGGAGCAGTTAAGGAGCGGCCAGGGTTAAAATCAGCACCTCCAAGTTTGACATTTTGGTCTAGAACTGAGAGAAGGTAGCATGTCTTCTTCTCCTGGTCGGGACAGGGCATCTCTACCGGCCTTGGAACGTCTCGCAAGAAGAGGGAATCGTGAGTCTCTGCGATTAGGAGAACTCGATTGTCGGACCAAACTCGGTTCTTCATGTTGCAGCTGCATAATAAAAAACGCGTTCCTTTTGTTCTTAGCATCTCGTCGCCTCCGTTTTCTAATGACACCATTTCTGCTGAACTTTTCACGCTCGTCTGTTTGTGAACTGGTCGAGTTGCTCACAGCCCTATGAAAGCGTCGTCCTCTTTGCGCTCCGGCTAACAAATATCCATAAGGTGCTTTTTCAGCACGGCTGGACAGTTTTGAAGCATCAATGTGTTCAGCATCCCCAAACCGCGCCGCGCTCTCAACTCCACGGATGCGCACGTGGGAACGCGCGAGCGCATCCTAGCACTCCAAGAACTGTTGATGCGCTCCTGGTTTGTCTGGAACACCAGGAAACAAAAGTCGCGTTTGCATGGCTGCAGGAGGACATTTGACTAGCCTCGACCGCTCACCGCCGTGAGCTCCGATCCAAACAGACCACAAACAAAAAACTGTTCCAACGGCGGAATAACCGGTTCCATTTAAAAGACCCTTTTAGACGAGCTACAGCTAGCCCTCAACGTATGGCACTTGTGTAATCTGTGTTTTAGTTGGATGTTGTATGTAATGTTAAATGCTCTTCCGGGATACTGCAGTTCAATGTTCAACCCTCTTTTGGATAAAGTGTCTAATGAATGCAGAAACGCAACATAATATTTAAATGGAAGGTGAATAAATCAAACTCTAAATCTTAAAAAGATGTCGCTACTCCTTTGAGTGCATTACATCCAGTAATGAAGTACAGATAAACATCTACATGCTTATCAGATTACCAGTTTATCAGGATCTGTAATATCTACCTGGAAATGGTAACTAATGTGAAGTTGAACTAAAAAGTACTTTGTTAAAATTAAGAGTTATCCCACCTTATCCAAGATTCATTAAAGAAATGTTGATGATAGCAGAGTGTATTACAGCGATTCCCGTACAGCTTCTGACAGAAGACACTGTTGTATAACCATCTAATTAGATTAGTTTGTCTATCTGCGAACCAGCTAATCGAGAATCCTTTAAATGAGCATGAATGTTATGTTTCACTCAAAAATAAGGCCTATTTTGCTTTTCTGAAGTAAAATCAGAAGGAAAGCCGGATTGACTTTTCATTTCAAAGGAATATAAATAATAAAGGCAATACTACATTTATTTGTAAATCGGTTTACAAAAACACCGGGGTGTCACAACTATTTTTATAATACTGATATTTCAGTCTTCACTTTTGCCCGATACCGATATCATTTCAGCATTAATCCTTCAGACTTTTGTAGTGTAAAATGTTAGAAAAGGACTAATTAACAAATATTACTTACAGAACAATAGTTTCGAGAAAAACCAATTCATCCCTAAGAAATTGCTTAGATAAATATTAAACTTTTTTGTTTAGCAATTATCAAATCGCTGGAACGGTGCTGTTATCAGAGACTTTAGATGTAGGGCGATGTAATCAGGTGTTTGTTTTTGGCTGATATGGGACTGATATCTGATATTAATATCGTATCGGGGCGTCCTTAGCACCGATTGCAATTTTCTGGCCAATAACAGATCTTTTAAGAAGCTCTTTAGGAAAGATTTTTTATGCTCAAGTATCGGCCGATCACCCAAAATCTAAAGAGTGGTCGATTTATCTGTGCAGTTAATTTTGTTTATATTTAGTAAAAATTAGAGCTGAAACAACTAATCGATTTAATCGTTTAAGATTGATTAATGAAAACAGTTGACAACTAATGTAGTCATCGATTAGTCGATTTATAATCTCGATTTATCAACGGTTATTAAGAAAATAAAAGCGATATATACTGTTAATAAATTCAATTAAAATTAATTTAGTGTTGCACGTGTGCGCCGCTTCGTTACTTTGTCTGTACTAACTTCGTCATTGTGTTTCTTCTACAGAAAAAAAAAAACAAGCAACAATAAACGAATACGTGTAGAACAAGACCTTCACCCCTAGCAATGGAAATTCTCTGTTATTATTTATAAAACTAATGTCCAACAAAGTCAGCCTGATGCACATTCAGGATAAAGATAAAATAAAATGTGAATTTGAATGTAAAGCATAATAAAGGCTGAGAGTTTTGAAGAGAGTTCAAAATACATATATATGCAAATATGCAGCAGCAGAAGAAAAAAAACAATGAATTTTTTTTTAACACTTATGTTTATTAATAGCCATTTTAAATATATATGTTTAAGTTCAGACTTTAAGAGGTCAAAGGTTAGTGTTATACCACCTTAGTGTTTTTAATTTATTTATTCAAACACTGATTGTTCCAGGTGCTGGTTTAACGCTGAATAATAATAATAATTTTTAAAAAGTGACAGATTTAAGCAATGATTTATGTCAGGGTTAAAACTGAAGAATAAAACACGGCGGTCCGGTCCTCATACTCACCCATGATGGATTTGGAGGAGGAACCCGAGGAGTAACCGTTCCGGAAAGGCGGCGGAGGAGGAGGAGGTCCAGCTGGGGTCCGGGAGGATGAGCTGGGGGATGGCGAGGGAGGAGGAGGAGGTTTGGACCGGCCGAGCTGATCCGCCGCCACCGCGCTGTGGCCGCGGTACGGCGGCGGGGGTGGAGCGTCTCTCCCGCCGTTGCGAGAACTGTGGGGAGGCAGCTGGGGAGCTGAGAGGACGCACAAAAATACGAACAAGTTCAGGTTCTTAGACTGAAGATTATATTTGGTAACCAAACAAATTTCTGAACGGTGGCGATGTGTACCTGCTTTGCGTCCGGGTGGCTCTCTGGCGGGCGGCGGGGGTCGGCTGCCCACCTGCGAGGAAGAAGCCGGCGCGGGAGGCGGCGGGGGGGCGTGGTTGCGTCCGTGGCCGTTGTGTCCTGATGAATTCTTCTTGCGCAGCGAGTTTTTCCTCTGAGGAAGCTCCGGCGCGCCGCCGCCTTCTACGTGCGACGGCCCGTTTGAGGAGCCACCTGTTTGCGGCCGGTACGGCGGGGGAGGCGGAGCCATGGACGACCCGCTGGCCGGCGGCTTGCTCGAAGACTGATTGGACTTCGTGTTGTTGTTTGAGGAGGAGCCTCGGTTGGGTGTGGGCGGAAGAACCTTTTCTCTGTTGTAAGACGAAGACGTGGAGGATGAACCTTTCTGGTTGGGGGTGGGAGGGGCGTTGCCGCGACTGCCTTTGTTAAAGGGTGGAGGAGGCGGCGGCGCGGAGGTGCTGTGCTTCATCCCGCCAGAGGAGGAGCTGCCGCCGCTGCTGGGGGGGCGGCTGATGTCCGGCAGAGATGGGCGCTGGGACCGCTGATGCTCGGATGGCGAGGGCTTGTTGGCTGAGCTCGGCGGGGAGGAGCGACCACTGGGGGGCCGAGGAGCCGCAGGTCGCGTCCCTGGGGGCCGGAGGGCAGATCTGCCGACCGATCCAACAGCTGCGCCCTCTGGAGGACAGAAAGGAGAGGTCAGCATGATCAAATCAGCTCCTGTAGTTTACGGTCAGCAGTTCTGTGACGCCAAAACATTTTATTTATCTATCAGGAGGGGTCATTAAAAAAACAGAGATCCTCAAAGTTTTGTATTCATCACTTTTCTTTTCATGTGATCATAGCAGCTCCTGCTGATTCCCAGAGTCAGGACCAAACAAGGGGAGGCTTCATTCCAGTTTTATGCTCCTAAAATCTTGACCAGTCTTCCTGAAGAGGTGAGACAGGTTTCAACTCTGTCGTTGTTTAAATCCAGGCTGAAAACAGCCTTATTTAACTGTGCATATAGCAACTGAGAATATTAATACTATTATTTTATTTTTATTTTATTTCTTTTAAATTTAAAGCTGATTTTATTCTTTCATTTTCTGATCTTTTTTCCTATGTAAAGAACTTTGAATTGTCTTGTACACGAAAATGTGCTATACAAATAAACTTGCCTTGCCTAAGTGTCTCAGTACAGAATAACTGAATGTGAGATGATGCTTCGCTACATTTTGTCTCCATGAATCTGGTTCTTCTTGCGCTCTGAGGCGCTGCAGCAGGAAAAAATAAAGTTTTTTGTTTTTCTTTAAAAGGGATCTTCTCAACAAACATCAGATAATTTCCACAGCGAGACATCAGGATACAGAACAGGAAATTATGTTCAAACTGCAGTGCAGACGTATGTCCAGATGTGTCTCTGAAAACAAATTTTTTTTTTGTTTTTTACCAAAACGACAAAAGAAGACAAAAAAAAATTATTAAATGTGTTTTTAAGAAAATAGCAAACAAATTTCCCTGTTGGGAAGAAGTGTCTTAATAAGTGGCTTGGTAGCTTGTAGCGGGATCCATCACCTCCAACCAGCCTTTTCTACACTATATATTTGGAAGTCTTTTGCTGTGAGAAATAACACCGCATCCGTGAGTGAATTTAAATTTCATTTATAACAAATGGTTGGTCTTGAATAACTGCATTAACCCACTCTGGAATGTGTGTGGTTCTCCTCATGCACAAAGAGACACAGATAAGTGAGATCGAGGGAAACGTTTCGCGACATGTGAATCATCAGGGGGGTCCAATCAGAGCTCTTCTCCTTCTAGCAACAGCTGCTATAAACTCTTTTTTTTTCTTCAGTTACCTCTGCACCTATTTTAGTTTTCTGTCTCTTCAAACCTCCAGTCGGTCGTGGCAGACGGCTGCTTGTACTGAGCCAGGTTCTGCTGGAGGTTCTTTCCTGTTAAAGGGGAGTTTTTTTACTGTTGTAAATTGGCGCTAAATAAATAAATTGATTCTTGATACTGCATGAACCGTTTCATATAAGGTATTGTTTAGTGTGTTTTGAAGAAATGTCTAAATGTGAAGGAAGATCACTGGTTTTCCAAAAAATATTATTTGCAATCCATTAACAAATCAATATTTTTACCCACCCATACTCATGAGCAGGGTCTTGGTTAGCGCTAGCTAGCTTAGCATTAGCGAAAGCTAGCTACCAAACCTTCTTTAATTTTCTTTTGCTTGTACTCCGCCTGTCCAAACATCTTGTGCAAATGTGACGTCATTCACACTTAGTGAAAATAAAATCACCAAAACATTAGTAGCTAAAGCGGTCCAGAGGCGTTACCAAACTTAAGCAACTTAAACAGATTACGTCTAAGTTAGCATCTGTGTTGAGATTTACACAAATTATGACAATTTGGTAAAATGCAGCCACAGAAATAGACTTTACCTCCTACGGGACGTAATTTTGGCACGCCTCCCTGGAAAAGCCCCCCCATTCCAACTGGACCTCCGCCTCCGAATCCGCCGCCGCCGCCGCCGCCGCCACCTGGTTCTGGAGGAAAAAACAAAAGATATGGTCACACAGATTCAACCTGATACCAGTAATATTTTCAAACCAATGAGTGAACTAGAAACATTCAGTATTGATTAATCCTCTTTGGAGGAGAAACACAGGCGTGAAATCAGGGATGTAAGGAAGCATTGAGCCTGAATCAGCCGCCGACATTTGTTTAGTATTCTGTGTGCGAATGCAGGAAGCTTTGTTGCTGGGCCAGCTCTGCGGTGGAGTGTTTATCTGGCACCAAAGATCCGGCAAAGGACTTATTTTAAATGCACTTTTTTGTCATCTACCGAACCCTGCGTGCCTTGTTTGATTCTGCGCTGCTGGTTTGCTTTGAGAAAAATCCACAAGACTAAGATTTTTGTCAGAGACAGTTCAGAACAGGGCTCGTCTTTCCCGGTTTGTGAAAGAGCGTTTTAAGACCTTTCAGAAAGGGGGAAGCGACTAACAGAAACACTAATACCCTTATATCCTCAGAAAATGGTTTGGCTCAGAGGGACACATCATGGGAAGAGCAACAAACAAATCAATTAAATCAAATAGTAACTAAAAATGATAATTCCCGTGTTTATGCTTGTTTGTTTCTTCCCCTTTGTCTCTCTCCCTCTTTCTGCCAAACAGGCAGAGTGACAAAAGGTTTTCTTCAGGTTCATCTGTCTCGGTCGACGCCTTCCTTAGCATAAGGCGTTATTTTCGGATCGCCTGGTGAGGAGTAGCTACCTGGAGAAATGCTAGATGGGATTCACGATAACAGAGCTGGAAGGCCAAATACCACGACTGCAGTGTGGGAGCAGTTCATTTTAGAGCCGAACCAGCGGAGTGAAACTAAAGCATCTGCGCCTAAAACATAATCATAAATCGGTAAAACTACGTCCACAATCTCCGGGGTGTTTAATCGACAAACAGAAAGGTCAAAAAGGTCAAAGAAAAATGGTGCAAACTCAGACAGCACCGTTAAAAAGTAGTTAGTTTGCCCAAATAGTCAGTTTTGCCTGTTTCCCTCCCTGAGTCTAGTGCTTACAGAGAAACCATAATCCTTATCTTTATTTATTATTTTAGATATTTATAATCTCTTTTAGTTCCAGCTTTAAATGTTCCTAGTAGCATCAAGATTGTTGACCTTTAGGAGGGTCTACTTGCGTCATTATCGTACTCTATAATCAAACGGGTTTCAGAATTACATCGAAACGACAACCTCGTTTATCTTAATAATTTATCGGTTTAGCCAAATTTGTTATTGTTAAAAAGTTCGATGACTGACGGCGTCCACAACAAAGCCAAACCCAACAAAGTCGGCAAAAGGGCGGCTGATTATGAAGTTTGTTTTCTTTTTCATTGTGACACATCCATGACACTGTTGACAGATTGTTACCGAATCGTTTTTTAAGAGTGTGCACGCTTCTTCATTTCACTAATAAAATGAAAACGGCGTCATGTGAATAGTTCGCGACATTAAAGCGACCCGCCAGGCACTGGAGACGAACGCAGACGTCACACAGCGGCGGCATGTTTACGTTTGGAACAATGGACACGGACGTCTGTGGATGGATTTTAATCTTGTTGAGCGATGTGTATCGTATAGAAAAAAGGCGGCGAAACTCGGCACTGCTTGCTTCAACCAATGTTTATTTTTGCCCAGACGTTTTTCTTCTGGTGCAGAATTTTGACGCATGTTTTACGACAGTAAAGTAAAGTCTCGTGACCGTTCAGACTATAGATACGCTGAAACCATCCCACTGTGAGGAGCCCAGACTGGCATGAAAAGTCCTATTTGGATCAGGTCTGCCTGCTATTTGACCATATCGTTTTAGATTTTGCTCTTTTTCAACAAACCAGAGTCAAATAAACAGTAGCAGGACATCAAGAGGAAGGTTTTCGGGCAATAATTCTGGAGGACTCAAGTTTTGGAAAGTAGTTGTGGATTCTCTAAAATCAACAAAAGGAAGCCACTCACTGTCGATTACGGGAGCGCTTCGGTCGCTGACATCAGTGACCTTTTTCAGTCTGGCCCCTTTGCAGATGTCCGACAGCAGCGCTCCACGTTCTTTTGTCCCAGAGGAGCTCAGTTTAGGGGGAGAAGTGTTGGCCTGGAGAAGATATTAACAGTCAAAAAACATATTTCTTATTTCTTTATTCGTAATCACATCAGGAAGTCCGTTAACAATGTGTGAATGAGTAGAAACTACACGGAGATCCAGACTCTTAAACAAAAGCTCACTGGGAGAACGAGCCTTGATCTATCGGGAAACAAAAAGTTATTGCAAGGCTTAAACACATTTTTTTTAGTTTTTTTATTCTAAACAAGGCGCTGGACTACAAATACAAGCACATTTGCTTTGTTTCCTGCCCTTGAAACGACAAATTACAAGCATTTATCTGAAAAGCCCGGCTCAAATGCGCATAAACGTTCTTAATGATTGACCACAAGTGTGTTGACATAGCTGCACCCTTCATAAATCCATGTTATGCCGGTTAACAGTAGAACGCTTAGCTGCGTGCTGGATCCAGTAACCCACCTGGTTAAAGGTTGGGGGAGGCGGGGGTCCAGGCGGGGGCGGAGGAGGAATCGGCATTCTGTCGCTCTGCTGGCGGCTCTGTGTCTCTCGTTACTGTCTTGTGAATGACGGCATACACCGACTCTCTAGTGGACAAAAAAAAAAGTTAATTAAAATGACATGTTCAAACTTGATGACGTTAACAACAAAAGGTTTAAGCGCAATAATTTTTGATTACAGATAAAAAGTACCAGTTCCATAGGCTGATGTTTTTTCCTTCACTTAATTTCTATATATTCCAAATAGTTTTAAGCTTCTAGCTAGTTCTTGTCTATGTTAATTTACCGGTTCTTAATCCCCAATAACAAGAAGAATAACCTTAAAAGTTTAGAATATTACACCTTTCAAAAGGTTAGAAGCTCATTCTTTTTTCTTTTTTGTTTTAAAATCAGCAGCAATTGTGTTGAAATCTACGTCACACCAACTTTTTGCTGCTCTATATGGCCGTGAATAGGGATGTTTATAATAAACTTCAGTTGCAAAATGCATGAAACAAAAAGCCTCCCACCATTGTCATTCGTTGTGGTGCATTTAAAGGCAAAAAAAATATATAAATAGGATTATAATAAGTCTCAAACACACAAAAAAAACAAGACAAAATATATTTAAAAAAACAAAAACATCTGAATATGGACTTTGTGAATAAGTGACAAAAAAGTATATGTAGTATTGCTTATTGTTATTGTAGTTTCTTGTTGTTGTGACGGTTAGTCACATTTCAGAAATTACAACAATTACGATTAGTGATATTTAAAAACTAACCCCGACCCTTTTTTTCCTCCACTGTTTGTTTGATCAGAGCATTGATAAATTACATAAGTCAGAATTAATACTTTATTGTGTGCAGTTTAGTGATCAGACTTCTCAATGTAACTGCTGTCCTACAGATGCTGTTTTAATCTGGTATATAGATATTTTTCTTATTTTTTATGGTTACTTTTGTCGTTATCTTAATAATATCACAAGATATCTTTTAAAAATGTTACGTTTTATTTTATACAAATGTTGTTGGAGTGTCTCATTTTACTGAGGAGTTATTGATGGCAATGTCGGTGTGCAGGAAAGATCTTCTGTAGCGTTCTGTTTTACATCTAAGCTGACGAAGCCTTTGACTGAAAATACACTTTTCAAACCGTTTCTTCACGAAAAGGATTTTCAGGGTTGTCTGATTTTCTTGGGTTTTATGTAAAATCCTTCTTTCCTTCATCAACTCCAGATATTCCACATTTGTCCCCAGAACAGACCCGGCCTTCTTTATCAGGTTGTTGAGCCTTTTTCGGTCCCTTGCTCTGACGCTGCTGCATATCTTGAAGGACTTTAGCTTCCTGAGGAAGTAAAGTCAGCTCTGTCCCTTCTTGTAGACGCTTCACTGTTGCGTCTCCAGTCCAGTCTGTTGTCCAGATAAACACTGAGGTATTTTTATTCCTCAACCTTCTCCACTTCTTCTCCCATGATGGAAATAAGGGTGGATCTGACCCAGTATCTCCTGAAATCTACAATCATCTCTTGTTTTGTTCACATTCAAGATGAGACGATTGTCCCCACGCCATGCCACAAACTGTTCCACCAGCTCTCTGTACTCAGCATCTTCTCCATCTCTGACACACCCGACAACTGCAGAGTCATCTGAGTATTTCTGTAGATGGCAGGAGTCTGACTTGTACAGGAAGTCTGAAGTGTACAAAGTGAAAAGGAATGGTGAGAGTACAGCACCCCTGTGGTGCTCCTGTGCTGTTCATCACCTGGTTAGACACACAGTCCTTCTGTCTGACAAACAGTGGTCTGTTGGTCAGGTAGTCAGTATCATAAATACCATCACAAAGTTGTGTTTGGGTCATATGTTATAGTAACTATGTTGACATGGAAGGATGTATTTGTTTTTGTTGTTGCTTTCATTAACAAAAAAGGACAAGCCCTCCTTGCAGTGGCGTGAAATATAGTCTATTTGTTTAAATTTGATTGTAAACAAATTTACTGGACAACACTGGAGCAACTTTGACTAGAGAAACAACTACACCGATCTTTCGTGCCAATGTGTCTCAGGACCAGTTGGCCTATCTCGTACGATTCGCTTGTATCTGAATGTATGCTCACTGCCGATGTACCAGAGTAGCATTGGTTTCCCATAATCTATATGTGCGCGTAAATATAGCATGAATGTGTAGGAAACATTTTTTTTATGTGTATAAAACATGTAATTATGTGCATTATTGCAATATACTGTAATTTGACATTTGAATTGTTGCATCAACTAAAAAAAAAAAAAACTTTTAAACAAGCGGAAATACTAAACGAGCCTTTTGCATCCCATGCATGTTGCTTTACATACCACAAAATTATGTGATAATCCACATCCTGGTTTGTTCAACACAAAACAAAAAAACAGCAGATCTCAACCTTTTGTAACATATCAAGCAGACCGCATTCTCAGGTTCCAGGAGACATAATATAAACCACGAACATTTTTAAAACCCACAACATTTCAGGATTAAATTAGGGCTGTAACAGTAACACATCAAGTAAATTTAGCACAAAGAACAAAAATTGTAATTTATCATTGACAACGGAATGAGGAAGCTAGTGGCAGCTGAAAATGAAGAGCCCTTTTTGTTTCATCGGCTGGAACATCAGAGCCAAACAGCAATTTGTACTTAAAAAAAAAAAAACTTTTAGTCTTGGTGCCAGCTTTGTGAGAGAGGATTAAAAACACTGGAAACAAATCAGAATCCCTACCTTAATCTCAAAATTGTCTCTAAATTTTCACCTTAGAGTCTGACTTTTTTTTTGGGGGGGGGATTAGAAAACTAAAACAGTTCTCAGAATTTTTACACTTTATTTTCCCTAGTCTCTGACCTCTGACCTTAATCTCAGCAAACAAAGTGAGAGATAAACTCAGAATAGCAAATTAATGCAAACATTCTGTGAAGGAAAAGTTCTGAATATAATTCAGATTTTTCAGAAAAACATCCTTAATTCTGGGGGAAAAAAAGAGTTAGAAAAAAAGGCAGAAATACTACTTTAATCTCAGATTTTTTAGAATTATGGTTCCAAATTGTGTCCATAATCTTAAAATTCCAAAAGAAAATTTTTTAATAATGAAAATGAAACAGAGAATTGTGACTTTAATCCCAGATTAAAAACAAATAAATCTCAGAATTTTGAAATCAAAAGGCAAAATTTACCTTTATGTTTTTTGTATGGCCCTAATCCTCTTCCATGGAACCTTCAAGCAAATTAGACACATATCTAATTTTTTTTGTCCAGGCAGCGTCTCGTCAACATTTTAATCCACCCCCAATTAAACTCAAATTAGTTTATTACAGGGCAGTATGAGGGTTAACTTGATATGTGAAGTACAAAAATAGAGTGAAATATGCATCAGCAAGCAGAATAGTCAGTCTTAGTTGTTTCAATTATACCAGAATGTTGGGATCCAAAAAATGCTACTGTGGTAAAACCCGTTTAGTCAAACACACAACGTCAACATCTCCTTGAAACCCAAGTAGAAATAACTATTTAACCCCAAATGTTGCCAGAAGTTTGTATTTAAGTTTTTTTCTGCTTCTCCTTATCCTTCTGATGTTTAACAACTTAATCACAGTCTTTATCATTTCAAGCAACTGTTTATCAGAAGGCCTCTAAACCCCCAGGTATCTAAATTATAATATTCAACCCGAAACATTTGCGCTGATTTGTTGCGACTGTTCTAAGAAAAGTGGCTCGTTGGAAGTCGGTGGTGATGTAAAACAGCTGTAGCCTAATTTCAGGACACACTGAAAGTATCTTACAGAGTTGTAGCGCAACTTCTCCTAGGTCACTGGATCTCCCCAAACCAGTTTGCCACCCAAGCTTACTGCTGGCTCATGCAGGCACCGTTTCGCCCCTCCCTCACCTGTGGCTATGGAGTTTCTCCCTGAGAGGGTAAAGGAATCTCACCTGTCTAGTTTTGAAGCCAATTAGTGATATAAATGAAAAAGCACACAAGCAGAAAGCTCTGGGTTATGGATGGAAGAAGCGCTCGTGCCTCCTATGTAATGTGAAAATGCGGCTGTTACATCTCAATCAAGACATAAATCGGATGTTATATATAAAAATGTTGTAAAATTTAAAATATATTGCATTTATTTTTTTATATGTATCCAAATACCTGAGTTTTTAAATATCTCAACTGGTGATATAGAGCTCTGCACCATCAATCGGATGCTGGGCCTAAGGCAAAAAACTCTCTGTTGGGTTGCTGGTCTATGATTTAGCAGCTCAGAAGATAAAGAAATAACTAAACTTCGTCACTAACATTCCAAAAATCTTAGGTAGAGTTTTGTTCCTTCGCTATCAAATACAAAATCTTTTTACATCAGCTCTGACTCTGCGCTGATAAATCCAGCAGAGGTGGATAAAACAGCCCAAAAATATAAATATATACTCTGTTTCAAAGCCTTGTTTTAGAAATGGCACTGTTAATAAAATAATCAACATTTCATTCCTAAAGTGCCTAGTGGATACAATAAGCATCAGACCTGAATCTACACTATATATATATAAAAATGACACTAATTATTAAGTATTTAAAAACAATGTCACACAAGCTAAAAAAATATAAAGTTCCAACAATTTAAAGACCTAAAAACTAAAAAATAATTACAAAAACCATTTTAAAGAAAAACCAAAACACTTTCTATATTTTTTCTTTAAATATAAAACCTATAAAAATGAATACAGGAGATATATAGATAGATAAATGCTAGATGCCTTCCAGGTAATTTTTGTACAAACTCCTAATACACCTAATAATGGAGGTAAATAAACACAGAGCAGAGGAGGAAGTAGGAGGAAATAAACAGAGTTTCTGTGTTAAAGCCAAAACTGGAGGGTCTGATTCCTGAAACTTTAAAACGTTTAAATGATTTATTCAGGAAATGCCTGGACTTATGTAAGCCGGCTTGTTTGCTCCCTAATCAAGGATGTGGTTCTTTAACTAGTACAAAAATAAAACCTGTTTAATGGTTAACAATAATAAGATGACATAGGGTAGTTCTGAACTAATTTTATACATTTTATACAATATTTAGGCTGTAGGCCAATTATCTAGGATTTAAAGTATGATTTCAACACAACAGGTGATGACTGTTGTAGCTTTACCTTGTATTGACGTCTTTTATAGGTTATATTTTTATTCTTTTTTACAGTTTGCACCTAAATAAGTATAAAAAGAACAAGATCTGGGCAAGCAGAGACTTGTGATGCCTGACAGAGAGCTCAGTCAGGCCGAGGCAGGTTGACCCGCCGCTACCAGACATGATGGCAGTAACATACCTGGCGCTAGCTAAGGTGGAGTGAAGCTACCTCGGACAAACACACCGACAACTCACCGGGCTTCAACAGCGGCGGCTCTGGTTCTCCCGTTACCCCAGACAGCATGAATGGAAAGCGCTGTCGCGGCAGTTCCTGGGTGTATCGAAAGAAGCGGGGACGGCGTTAGATCCCCGGCGGTGTCGCCTAAAACTCGCGGGTTAGCTGCCGCGCCAGGGGCTAAGGCTAGCAAGCAAATGCTAACGCGGAGCTGTTTACTTCAAAGCTGTCAGCCTCCAACGGCTCAGGTTACCAACACAACCCGCCGGAGCTGAAGGCCTCTAACTGCCGTCGAACGACCGGATGCGTCACAACACCCGCGCTCGGTAGTTTGTGGTAGTTTCTTGCAGTTTCTGGCAGACTTCAGCCGACCAGCGGAGCCATACTGTCCGCTGCCGCCCCGTCTTTCGTTGCCTGCTCCGAGACCCGGAAGTGCCTGGGACTGCGCGAAATGGAGGCCCTTCAGCGCAGCCAGTAACCTAGAAAAGAGAAGAAGAAAGAAAAACAGTTGCGACACACAAGGTCACGTGGTTCCCGCACACCTGGAATAGTCAGAGACTTTGAATCTTTTTAGGGAACCGAGTATTCCTGATCCGTTCACTTCCAAGAGCCGAATGATTCGTTTTATGAAAACGTTCGTATAACGATTTTAATATATATA
>JAVLVB010001108.1:179129-206008 GCA_032876305.1 Orestias chungarensis
TATGTATGTATGTATGTATATATATATATGTATTGACACTTTATATATCTATATATATAGATATATGTATATATATATGTATGTATGTATGTATGTATATATATATATGTATTGACACTTTATATATCTATATATATAGATATATATATCTATATATATGTATATATATGTATATATATAGATATATATATACATATATATATATATATATATATATATATATATATATACACATATATATATATATGTATATACATATATATAGATATATATATCTATATATATATCTATATATATATACAATAAAAATATTCAATTAGAAATGTGTGATCGGATATGGGAGGTTGGGGAATTGCCAAAGAGTTGGAAGGAAGCAGTGATTATTCCAATCCGAAAACTTCATCTTTCAGGGAAAGATGAGTCAGAACCGGAAAATTATGGGCCGATAGTGTTAACATCCAATTTATGTAAAATAATGGAGAGAATGATAAGTGAAAGATTAATATATATTATATGGAAAATAAGCGACTTATATCGTCTTATCAGAGTGGTTTCAGGAGAGGGGGAGGTACAATAGATCCAGTTTTATGTTTAGAGCATAAAATTAGAAAGGCTCACGTGAATAAAGAGTGTTGATGCAGTATTTTTTGATATTGAGAGAGCATATGATATGATGTGGAGGGAAGGGTTATTAATTAAAATTAGAAGAATGGGTACAAATGGTCATGTTTAGAAGGGTTAGAAATTGTTTAGAAGAAAGACAAATACAAGTGAGGGTAGGGAAGGATTTCTCTGAGAGTTTGAATATAGAAAATGGGACTCCACAGGGAAGTATAGTAAGTCCGTTATTATTTTCAGTGATAGTTAATGATATGTTTAAAGAAGTAGAGGGTGGAATGGGATTTTCACTTTTTGCTGATGATGGAGCAATGTGGAAAAGAGGAATAAATTTAGACTTCATTGTAAAGAAGCTTCAGGGAGCAATTTCAGTTGTGGATGGAAAAAATAACTTAAAATTATATGGTCAGGATTTGGAAAGAGTTAAACAATTTACATTTCTTGGGATGTGGTTTGATGAAAGAATGACACAGGGTGTGCACATTAAGAAAATAATGGATAAATGTAGGAAAGTATTAAATATAATGAAGTGTTTAGTTGGAACAGAGTGGGGAGCAGATAGAAATTCATTAAAAGCAATTTATACTGGGTTAAGTAGCTCAGTCTTGGATTATGGAAGTATAGTTTATAACTCAGCAGCAGATACAAACCTACATAAGTTAAATATGTTCCAACATCAGGCTTTAAGAATATGTCCTGGTGCTTTTAAAACATCTTCAACAGCAGCATTACAGGTTGAAATGGGAGATATGCCTCTTAAACTTAGAAGGGATCAATTATCTTTAAACTACTGCTCAAATTTACCACCTGGGATACTTCCTGATGCTGAAGTTGATTTTTCATTACTAGAAAAGAAGAACAAAGAACACATTATGAATAAATACAACAAGACTACTTAAATAAATATTATAACTATATACAAATATACACAGATGCATCTAAAAATACAGCTAATAGGGTACGGATAGCATTTATTGTGCCACAGTGTCAAATTAAGGTAGGAAAAAGGATTACTGATGGAGTCTCTGTGCATGCAAGAGAAATGCTTTCTTTGCTTTTAGCAGTTCAATGGGTGGAAGAGGTCAGACCTTTAAGATCTATCATTTGCTCAGATTCTAACTCTTCATTAGTCAGTGTGCAAAATAATCAGTCAGAAAGTAGGCCAGATATATTAATTGACACTTTAAATAATCAATATGATGGGGCTAACAGTAGATTTTGTATAGGTTCCATCACATCACAGGGTTAAGGGGAATGAAATGGCAGACAGGATGGCTAAGGAGAGTACCAATCAGGTAAGGATAGATATTAATGTTAGTTTTACTATAACAGAAATAAAAGGTATAATTAAACAGAAAAAAAAGAGAGAGGTGGCAAAAACTATGGGTAGAGCGCCTGGATAGCTCAATTGGAATGTCACCAGATTTCCAATCCAAAGCTCAAGGGCCAAAATACAACACAGCATCCAGTGTGTGTCCTTAGGCAAGACCCTTTGTGCTAGGGCCTACCTGGCGCCTGCAAAATGGCTGCCTCGGTGTGGTTTACACCAAAAACAATTTCCAACGGGATCAATAAAGTATATATATTATTATTATTAAATTTGAAAAGAAAGGAGGGCGGTTTTATAAAATCCAAAAGAGAACTTGACACATAAGAAGAACAGAAAGAAACAGGAGAGAAGAGACAATTATTTCACAACTTAGAATTGGAAATACTGGATTGAATAGATCACTATTTTTTATAGGGAAACATCAGACAGGGAAATGAAACTGTGGGGAAGATGAGACATTGGAACATGTTATTTTAAGTTGTAGGAAATATCGGTCTCAGAGAAACAAGTTAATAAGAAACCTTAGTAATATGAAAATGACATTTTATATTGTTGATTTACTGCAAAAGGGACTCGGGAAGCAGAGGATATCAGGCTGTAGTTGATATTTTGAAACAGAGTAAGTTGTTTAATAGGATATAGGCTTTTTTTTGTTTGTTTGTTTGTTTTTTGTCATGTGGTTCACACTCCATACCAGCTGGTGGCGGTAATGCTCACCTAACGCTTTTTGCCAACCACCAAGAAATTTCAAAGAAGAAGAAGAAGAAGGCGGAGAATAATGGCGGCGAGCAGAGGGTTCGCGTCTCTGTGGAGGACAAGCAGCGTCAGGTTATCGTCTCTGCTCCTCTGTCCCGTCCGAACACGGAGCTCCGTCAGTGCCGACCTGGTTCCCCGGACCTCCCTGTCAAGGCCTCCGTGGTCGGGTCAAACCAGCGCGGTGTCCGCGGAAGAGGAGCGGAGCCGGCACGCCGCCGTGGTGAGCACCGTGAACCAGCGGATCCAGAGGGGGGACTTCGGCCGACTCTTCGCCGTGGTTCACCTCGCGGGCCGGCAGTGGAAGGTCACCGACGAGGACCTGATCCTGATCGAGAACCACATCGAGGCGGAGTGCGGGGACCGGATCTACCTGGAGAAAGTGCTCCTGGTCGGGGCGGAGGACTTCAGCCTGGTCGGCAGGCCTCTGCTGGGGAAGGAGCTGACGAGGGTCAAAGCGACCGTGATCGAGAAGACCGAGTCCTGGCCCAAAGTCCACATGGTGTTCTGGAAGAGGCACCGCTTCCAGCGCAAGAAGATGATCGTTCAGCCGCAAACGGTGCTGCGGATCAACAGCATCGAGCTGTTTCCCGGGCTGTGCTGAGCCGGTTCTGGACGAGTCCAGTCCGATATGCAGGGATTCTTCATCTTCATGCAATAAACTTTGCTGTTATGATCTTTGTCAGCTTAAAGAAGGCAGACTGAGTTTAGAAAAACAAACAAACATGTATAACAAAGGTGGGATTTAACTGTTTTTTTGTATAAAGTTGTGAACCAGACAAGAGATGTGAAACATAGTTTTTATTTTTGAAAGCTTCTAGAAAACTGCAAACAGCATTGAGGACTAGGTTTTAAGGCACTGTTGAGCTTTTCTGCTCAGTGGTGACAAGTTTTAGGGAATCAGCGGAAAGAAAACAGGTGAAAATGTAATAAAACAAACGGCATAATGTGTTTAGATGTCAGAAATATGTTAACGGTGGTCTAAAGACGCACATCTAGTAACAAATATGCCCCCCAGACAAAGCAATAAAGAATAACAGGGTGTTTCATTCATCCATGAGAAATTACAGCAAAGAAACTTGGGTTGCAGAACTTCACAGTAGTTCAAAGCTGCATCCAAAACACACCCGATGGTAATACTGCTGTCTATTTTTGCAAAGTTACAGGAGATATAAACCCAGTTTAGAAAGTAGGCATGGGCTGGTTGCTTGTATGCTTAATGAAAGAAACTTTACTTGCTGCTGCAAACTGCCAATCAGCCGACTGAGAAAAGCTACTTTTGGGTTATTAGAAAAACGTCACAGTGGAATTGAAACGTGTCTGCTGGCGGAGAACTTTAAAAACTAGATCTGCGCGAAATATTGAGGCGTTTACAGTAGATAAGTAAACTAGGTGCACTGGTTGGATTTACAGAAGTGCACAGAAAGTTGGTAAATATCTGCCTTAAGTTTCACATCAGTGCATCCTTAGTAAAAACTAAAACTCTCTTCAAGGTAATTGATCTGGATTATCAACTCGATGTGAAAATCGGTTTGTTTTTAGGAATACTAAACAAAACCTGGTCTTCAAACTATAAAACAGGTATAAATAACATTTAGAACCAGTACAAAATCTTTTCTGTTGTGAATGAATTGGTCCATATTCTAGGTTTAAATTTGGGTATCCTCTGTGATGCTGTGCTATTTTTTCTTCTTCCATTCACGGTTGTCATATCGCGAGAATCTGAACCAAACCCGTGCCTACTAGAGTCCAGACTTCCTTAATTCAAATAGATGAAAACATTCTGCAGTGTGAAACATTTATCTAACATGGACATGTTTTCAGACGGATGAGACGATATTCTACTGCTTAAGCTAAAGAAAAGGCATCTACTAGAGGATCATAGATATTTTTGTACAAAAATCAATAGGGGAAATTTTTTTTATTATTATCAGAGCTGACTCGAGTCAAACAGTGATCTGTCTCCCAGCATCGTAGCAGCAATAAACAAAATGTCTTCAGAACAAAATTTCAAGTATTATCTTTAAAAGTCCAATCAGTATAGTCCAAAAGATGGACTCCTCCTCTTGGAAATCGCCCGTTTGGGCAGATTTCTTTTCGTTGAGTCCATCCGACGTGTAAGAGCCCGTATCAAACGGGTCCTGCGGCACCGTTTGATCGTAAAACACTCTGATCTCAAACTCGCTCTCCAGGTATGCAGGGTGGCCGTATATCCCGATTCCCACAGGCCTTTTGAATTCCCCCGGGACAACCACCACGTCCTGGCCGCAGGTCACCGACTGCAGCCTGTACGTGTCGAAGTTCGGATGGAGCGTTTTGTCGGAGACATACAAATCCGCGTCTCCTTTGAGGCTCTGCATGTGCAGGACGATCCTGCCGTCGTGGTTGAGGCGCAGGTAGCTGTAGTTTCCGGCCCCGATGTGACCCTGAACCACATGGAGCAGCACCCACTCTTCGGGGATGCCGTCGTCCTCCGGGGGCCCCAGAAAGCTTCTGGCCTGCGACAGGAAGAGGGCGACAAGCAGAGCGGTGGGGCCCAGCGTCATGGTGTCAGTTAGCCTGAAAACAAACAAAACCATAAAACGGTATTGAGCCAATCTCTCCAGAGACAAAAGAAAGAAATTCAGATACTTGCATAAAAACCTGCATGAATGTTAATGTCCTCTCACTTATGGCACATTTATAACAGTTTAACATCCAAAAATTTATTTTTGTCATAAAATGTAAACTACAGGCTGATTCCATAACTTTTCATAAAGAAAATCATACAAGTCAGAATGTTAAGCTCTTGAATAAATAAAATATACAAAAAAAACACACTTCTGCAATGAGTGAGGAGAGAAAATCTGGTGATCAGGAAGATGGAGTTGATCATTAGAGAAAGGACTGCGGGCGCAGAAAGATTTCAAATCTAGGGACTATGTAGTTAATTTCTGTAACAGCAGTTCATATTTATGCAGGTTGTTTGAGTTTGATCAGTCGAGTTAAACCAAAACTGTTCTCGTCCCATGTTGAAAGATCTTTGGTAAAGATAATGGATACTTGGAATCTAATTAAAAAAGTACTTTCATTGTAAAATCTTCCATCAGCTGCTTGGTTTTGTTTACATTCAAGATAGATTATTCCGACATGATGCCTCAAACCTGCCCACAAGCTCCCTGTACCTTCTGTTAAAACATTACATATTAAATACATAAATATATATTCTTCCAAGGACTAAAAAAGGCGGAACGCTTTGCTCCACATCTCCTCGCAGCTCAGCGAAAACAAAGATAAAAATAAACGGCTCAGTGCCCGTCTGACCTTTGATCTATGGAAACTATGGGCTCAACCTTGAAGAAACCCACTTGAAACCCACTTTAAAATATAGTCAGGACACAAACGTAAAGCGTGGCTTCTCAAATAGTTACGTTTTTGTGAACTAAAACACCTGAATCCGAGGCAACGGCAAAAAAGAAGCGGAGCTATTCCCTAAACCTAGCTTCATGCTAATGTTAAAACAGCAGCGCCGCGATACAAACATGTTAAACCTCGAAGTATTTATACTTTTAAAAAGTCTAAAATACTTCAGGAAACTCTATTAACAGTCTATACCCAACGTGCCATACAGAAACATGCAACAAGGACACATTACTCACACAGCTTACGCTCCCAAGCCGACATCTTTCCGTTAGCACAGCTAGCAGCTAGCACTCTTCTTCGCATCCTTTCTGTTGAAGTCTCACTTCCGCCACCTGGCGGTTAGGAAGAGACTCTCACCTTTGAAACTTACACAGATCTAAAGGTTTTTAATATATTTCATATTTGTGAAAAAAAGAAATTATTCTTAACTTATTGTATTTTTTTGTGATATTCTAAAACCTAGTAAAGCTTTAGTACTATTTTTAATAGCAATGTGCATTTTTATATATAACTTGTTTTTATTTTTCTGTCAGAGATTTTAATTTATTTAGAGGTTATAAATTGGAATATTAGTTATAAATTTGACACATCATCAATATATTTTTTATATAATTTAGGTATGATGCTAATTAGTTCCACTAAGCACTTAAGGAATGAAACCAGCCTACTTCTCTCCTGTCATTTTATTTATGTTACATTATCAACAAGACTTTGAAGCTGAGTAGAAACACACATTTTCAACAAACCCTAAATCACTAAAATATATTACCCGTTTAATGATTTTCTAACTGGGAATGCAGCAGCAGTTGTGTTGCCTAAAGTTTATCTTTTTAAGACTAACATGCAAGTCTGATCATGTTGGCAAACGGGTGTCTTTTTAAAAGTTAAACTTTATTATTAATCTTTTTTTCCTAAACATATGAGCATAATCTGACCCATGGTTACACAAAATGAGGCAATAAATTCGCTACCATACATGTTTTGAATTAGAAGTAAAAATACATTCGAAAAATAACATTTTAATTCCTCGCATGGGGGAAAACAATCAACAGAAATTGTAATTTATGAAATTGGCTGCAATTAGGACAAAAAGTTATTTGCAGCTGTTAAATTGTTAAATGTGGAAATAAATTATTTTGATCAATTTTTTAGTATTAAACTAAACTTCATACAAAAAAACTGTTAAATCCCAACTTTGATATACATGCATCTATTGGGGGTCAGAGTTCATGCCTTTTTTTTCCCCTCCTACCTGCTCTTTATTTTGGGTTTTGGATGCCATGTAACTGGAAGGATTTTTGACGCTATTTTCTTGGCAAAGATCCAGAGCAGGATATTTTATCACAAATGTAGCACCATTGTTGTTTCCAATATGAACCCCAACTGTGGCTTCAACAAATCAAGATATTAACCTGAAAATAATTGGATTAGCTCCTTAGTCACCTTATTTCTTAAAAACAACTTAAATGTTTTGGCGTCTGGTAGAAAATGTACTTAAAGGTCGGATAAAACATGAAGCGTTCAGGCAGCAGACCTACAGAAAACTGTCTGATATGTTTCCTAATTGGCACAAATAATAGAAGTTGAACAAATTAAGATTGTTAGAGTGTAGGGATATCAGAACAGTGGCGATCACACTGATGTGAAAGAGTCAGATATGGGTCACATTTGGGCAAAACAAGAAAGTTGCATTTGTCTTCTGCATGCACATAGCCACAGTGTCTTCAGTCAGAGGCTTCTATAATGTGCCTGCTGGTCCCTGGTCCGCTCCTTGTAGAATCTAGATTCTAGATTAAGATGAGGCTCATCATTCCTTTTGGGATTTATAAAGTTTTTATGTACTAAATCTAATTGGATAACATGATGGAAACAGTCTTAATGAGCGTCTAACTGCGTGCTGCATTCACTTCGAATGTAATATCTCAGTGTTGGGAATCATGTCCAACTCAATTTAACACTTTCCAGTTAGAAGTTGGAAAAGTTTGGCACCGAAATGGCGACGCCACAGGAAAGTCGTTGTTTTTGCTCCCTCTCTCAAAAAAACAGACAAAAAAACCCCCTTACGGCTATAAAGCTCCTCTGCTAAATGGTTCTCATGAAGACGCCCTTAAATTAGCAATCCAATATGGCCGCTCCTCTTATCCACAATAGTGAGCGGTGTCGGCAAAACTAAATCTATAATAGCGAAAGAAACCCTCAACTTTTTTTTTTTTTTGTCCATATCAGAAATACTTTGAAGAGATTCATATTTTTGCAGCTTTCCAGGCGAACAACACAACGGGCCGTTCCCAGTTCTACTGAATTTAGCGGAACGCTGTTAACGGAAACGCGGCCATCTTGGATCTTTAGATCTGCTAAATTCTGGCTCTCGTCGTGGGGAACTCCCGACTTGTGTGGTTGATTTATCCCGACTTGTGGGGTTGATTTACTAATGGTGGATTTTTTTTGATTTAGAAGTCGAAATATCCGAGTTCAGACTATAAACCGAACCCATAATTTCCATTTGGTTATCAGTTTAAGTATTTTTGAGTTTCACTTAATTACATGACGGATGTAAGATGGTGTTCGAGAGACTAAATGACTAAGTTGCATTTACAAAAACAAACCCCACATAGATTTGCAAATTATATATATATACATATATATATATTTAACAAGTTTGCAGAAGCTGCCATGATTGATTACAGTTTATGTTGAGTGGAAGTAAAATATTTTCACCAACTTAGGTTTTAATATTTACTGCTAACCATTCAGCTGCTTTAAGGCTGCCCAGTTTAACATTTAAACTGGAGATCGATCTGTCCCAAAAAATAAAAAATAAAATAAAAAAGTCCACCAGTCACGGCAAAACAAGAGTTTCCTGGCGGTCCTTCAGAAGAAAAGACAAGAATTGTCATTTTTCTTTCTTTCTCTGAAATAAAGACAATCTACACATTTAAATAAAACACTGCATCTGTTGCCTTATTAAAAAAAAAAATTTAAAAAAAAACACTCCTGAATCTTCATTTAATGGCTGGAAGCGGATAGAGAAACACGATTAAATATATATATTTTTTCCTCAACTCCAACTATATAAACCGACTTGAGACCGTTTTAGATGCATGAAGGGAGGATGGAGACATGATTTATGAACGGTTTCATTTTTTTCTTTTAAAAAGAACATCAGAAAAAAAAAAATGCTTGCATTAAACAGTTTACAATATAGTACCATGCTAGCGCCGCTCGCCCCACCCTAAACAATTTATTAGCAGGGAACAATCAGTGCTGTTGGAGAACACACACTAGTGTTATGAAGCTTCCACCGTCACCACACGCCCTCCGCTCTCACCCGATCACAGTACCCGAAGGTTAGGAGACACAAAGCGAGGAAAGATGGAGAAAACTAAATCAAAATTATTTTCAATCTTTTTCAAGTAAATGAAGCTGAGAGAAAAAAAAAAAAAAAGACACTTCATGCAAGCAGGAAATCTGTGGAAGGAGCGGAAGTGTTGAGAAGGAGGGAGCTGACAGTCGTCCCAGCTATGAGGCGGGGAGGGATGAAGGTGTGCTGCACAAAAATGGATGGAGGAGTCCTCTAGTTACGGACACAATGGGAGTAAACCTACATTCCTGGTCTGATTTAAATGGACTGCTCTTTAAATTCAATCCCCGCTCATCCAGTTCAATCCTTGGCGTTGTTCTTCTTGTTTTGCACAGTTCCGAGTTATGAAGCGAGGAGGACACTCGTCTCCCCTCCTGATATGGAGTCACGCTATGATGATGGGAGGTCCCGGTGTGGGTTCAGGGATAGGAGGGGGAGGGGAGGGGGCTGGAGGAGAGCATTTGGCAGACGAGCAGCTCAGACCGGCGGCGCCTTGCGCTGCAGTAGATACTGCTGGATGTCGTCGGCGTCGCGCTTCAGCCAGGCGGCGTTCAGGAGGATGTTCTCGCAGCACTGCTGCACGGTGCGCTCGGCGGCCGGCGTGGGGTGGCTCTCGAAGAAGCTCTGCGTGGATGGACAGAGAGAGAGCAGAGAGGGGGGAGAGAAAGTCAACTCCTCGCACGATGACACGGTCACAGACACCACACTTTTTAAATGAACCGAGACGGCTTGACGCATTTTATACGTCATGTGGTCAATTCTCAGAAACAAGACTGAGAACTAGGCGGTAAAAAGAAAAAATTTAAATCTGTAAATATGATAAATCTTGACTGTTTATGTACATTTATAAAAAATATCTGCTAATAAAAAGCACCACTATACTTGGAGCCATTAGGAAGATTGTCATTCTGACCCCTAGTGGTCCCCGGCAAATCAAGATTACTGACTCTTGCACAGACTTCAATACATTTTCATTAACTCACATTACAATAGGGATGAACTGTTTTTAAACAATTCGATATCTGATATTATTATTGCAGCTGTGGCCAATTTACAGATATTATAGTTTGACCTCCATAAACACCCCATAATCCTGGCATCTGTAGCTTCACTATAACTGTCACAAGACCAAAAATAAATAAATAAATGAATACGGGATGCAAATACTTGCACAATAGGTTAAAAAAATTTAAAACAAAAAATCTGCATTAATAGATCCCCAACCTCCTCCTTAAATATAAAAGAAAGATAACTGTGAAAAACAACAACAAAATACAAAAAAAAAGTTAAAAGTTTAGGACTCACCTTGACCTCAATGGCCATTTTATCGATCGCAAATCCATCGACTGTGAGCTGCAACGACAGGAGGAGAAGAAGTTAAATCGGTACATCCCCAAATTTTCTGCATGTTGTACTTATATTTGACAAAGTCATAGTTTTAATTTTGTGACGTCAGCTTGCACAAGAAAGATCAACAAGCTGCATTTCTTTAGAACGGGAAAGTTCTTTAAATATTTTCCTTATTTCTTAAGAAACAAATAACTAAATAAATATATTTTTGAGCCATGACAAACAGCCCTAATCTCACATACAAGTCGATCCGTCCAGCGAGGGAGGACCAGTCTTACCTTGATGAGGCGTGATATAAGAAAGCCTCCTTGGTAGCGGTTGTAAAGCTCCTCCCAGTTGTCCCTCACAAATTTCCAGGCAGCTTTCCGGCCTTGTTTACTGCTTCCCGCCACGCCTCCGATTACAGACACTGTGTCCTGGGGACGAACCTCTTCCTGCCCAGGGAAAACATGGAGCGGGAGACATTAGATTGGAACAGAAACTTCACCCCCAGTTCCGGATTTAAACCTGAAAACTATAAAGAACAGCTGAGGAGGTTTGCATCAAGTTAAAGTGTTTAGAAATCACCAGGACGGCACGATCGATTTACTGTAATTTGAGGTTTCTTAAGATCCCAGCAGAGTTGTTCCTGAAGCCAAACTGTGGACGCAGGGTCATGAGGTTAGTATTGCATAAAACACACAAAAATGTTTTTCCCTGGGTTTACTGGTTGGCGTTTCGGCTGCTCTCCGTACAGAGCAGATCATAAGACAGTAACAGGCATAATAGCGTCTTTCACTGTGACAGTACATTAAAACTGATGGAAATGTGTCTGATGGGGGCGCGGCTACAGCTGCTTTGCTGTTAGAAACGTCTGCGATGGCAATAGTGGTTTTAAAGTAAAACTTAAAGAGAGACCACATCTCCCCAATTTTAGCTTCCATTCATTGGCTCCCTGTCAAACTTAGAAGAGATTTTAAGATTCTTCTTTTGACATATAAAGCCCTCACTAATCAAGCTCCATCATATATCAGAGATCTGATTACTCCTTATGTCCCTAACAGAGCACTTCGCTCTCAGATTGCAGGTTTACTGGTGGTTCCTAGAATCTCTAAAAGCAGAATGTGAGGCAGATCTTTTAGTTATCAGGCTCCTCTCCTGTGGAACCAGCTTCCAGCTTTAGTCCGTGAGGCAGACACCCTGTCTATTTTCAAATCTAGGCTTAGAACTTTCCTGTTCGATAAAGTTTATAGTTAGGAAGAGGTAGAGAAGACAGCCTAATACGGTTGGGGAGGAACTCAGTCTTGACAGATGGTTCTCCTTTGCTCTACCTTCTTCATGTCTCACTTTACAGGGTTATTTAAGTTTTTCTGTAGTTATGCTGCTACAGGCTTAGACTGCTGGAGGAGAATCTGACCACTTCTCTCCCTGCTACTTTCCTCCTTTGTCCAATCTACATAGTTACCGTTATTTCAACCTTGTTAAGCTTTTGTTTTCTCTTGCTGTTCTTCTCTCCATAGTAGCCACACCTGGTCTGGCGTTCTGTTAGCTGAGGAGGAGTACATGGGCTGAGATGCTGCCAGCTGCTGCTATAAACTCTTTTTTTTCAGTTTCCTCTGAATCTAATTTAGTTTTCTGTCTTTTCAGACCCCCAGTCGGTGGTGGCAGACGGCTGCTTGTACTGAGCCTGGTTCTGCTGGAGGTTTTTTCCTGTTAAAGGGGAGTTTTTCCTCTCCAATCTCACTACATGCATGCTCAGAATGAGGGATTGCTGTAAAGTCAAAAACAACACAAGCCATTGTTTCTGTCTGCTGATTCCAGAGGAGTGAATGCTGCAAGTCAATGACTCCATGAATCTGCTGGGGTTCCTTAGATTGGAAACTTTTTCAAATCGATTTGTTTATGATGTATCTTTGATTTTAATAGATTTTCTTGTAAAGTGTCTTGAGACGACATCTGTTGTAAATTGGCGCTAAATAAATAAACTGATTCTTGATTCTAGAAGGAGGGATAAATCTTTTTTCCTTTTCGTTTTTTTTATCTGTGCTTCCTGCGTTATGCGACCTTTTCTTTTCCAATGTCATTTTTGTCGGGTATAAGCTTTAACTACTGTGAGATTTTGTCTTACTGGCTAAAACTATGAACAACTTCAAGGCCCTTAAAATAAAACAAACAACAACTTTTGCACCCCTATCTTTCCTAGGAGATTTATATATTGTGCACACTGAAGTTGCAATAATATAGATTTGTGAAGTATTACGCTGCCCTAGTGTGAAGTTAGGTTTAGTCCTGAACATTTAGCTCAGATTATGTAAAATTAAGCCTCAATAATAGCCTAAATCTGATTCTGGGGACTAGATTAGGATTTTTGCTAGTCTGCAAAAAACTATATGCATTGATGTAGATGGAAATTAAGGGACATCATGAAAATAAGCATTAAAAACATTAAACAAAAGGGGGGAATAGTCAAAAATCAATCAATTAAAATATCAAATCCTCTTTATGAGTTGAAAGAAAGTTAAAAAAAAAAGTTGGGTACCGAGAGGGCAAAGCTGAGGACTTTCTGAGTTAGATCGGGAGCCGAGATGGCGCCGAGAACTCTCTCGATTCGATTCTTCTCCTCCTGCATGTCGGCTTGTTTATGGAGCTGCAGGACGGCAAAAAGAAACATTCGGTTATTAGGAAAAAATACAGATTATGATGATAAGAAACATGAGTTGAAGCTTTTTGATCATTTTCATCATCTTCACCCTGAAGCTGGGGAGCCAAAAAGGATGAATTCATTTTAGCTGTGTGTTTGCACCAGAATTAGCTAAAAGAAAACTTAACAAACTGGGATTATAAAGATTTAAACGTTAATTCTAAAACATAAAAAGGCTAATTTTAATGAGTTAGTAGCGATCGAAAACCTTTAAAAAGGGAACAGAAGTAAAAACTGAGAAGGAAGGAGGAGTATCGGGTTGGAATAACAAATGAGAAGGAAAGTGGGACATAGAGAAAGAAAAGAGCTTAAAGGAGTCAAAGGAGCGATGCTAAGCAGGACGGGATGAAGCAAACACTAAACTTAGTCCCTGAGAGTTGAGCCTGACAATATGAACGTTTTTTTTTTTACAGGTTTACCTTCAGCATCGTGTCCAGTGTGTTGCCGTCGCCGTGTTTCAACACCGTTAGATAAACCTGCGGGACAACAGCAGAGAAAATGATTTAGAATAAGAAGACGGGAAATAAATGTGGAAGAATCGCAGCGTAAAGGATCTCCTTAATATGTTGAGGAATTGGATCGAATAAACTTCCAAAGAAATAAATAATTTGCAGCAGCGACTAAAGGACAAAAACAAAACATTAGGGAACATTCGGCTTTCATCTAAAGCTTCACAGGAACCCAAAATGAACTAAAACCTTTCCCCGGTTAACTCCTGAGTGCACAAGTCCAACTGGACAAAGTTTTAGTACTTTTTTTAAAAAATCTCACTATTTTCCAACGAGAAGCTTAACAGCAAAGTTATTTTATCAAATTAATAGGCCAAAGAAAAATAAATAAATAAAGAGTTTTGGGTCAGTCTGTGTTTAAAGAGTTGTCGTCATCAAAGCTTTTACTCACATCTTGACAGAAATGGATCAAAACAACATCTGATCAACTGAAAGCTACAATAGCAGACGTCCTTTAGCCACGTCTCACACAAATTACAACTGTCGGCGCACTTGGAAAGCAAATGATGAGGCGAGAACAACCAGGAGTCACATCAGACAATTGGAAACAGTTTTATTTATTCATCTCTTTTTTTTTTTTGCTGATATCGGACCGATATCCAATATCAATATCGGATTAGGACACCCCTAGTTAGTGTGGACAGTTGTGTCTAGTCAGTATGAGCTGGTACTGCCTGAGTAACATCATTAATCCAGTTGTATGGACGACAGTTGCCCCCTTATCCAGATCACATCATTCACCATTGAAGAGAGGTTCTCCCCGTACGGCAGCGAAAATGGAAGCTCGCAAGAGAAAAACCTTGTTCAAAGTCGCTGAGAAAAAAAAGAAAGACGGCTGCAGAGATGAACAAAACACGAGTTTATCTTGAAGATTCCTGCTTTGTGCGGTAACGGGCATTCAAAGGGATTCAAAACCGATCAACTCGTCGCGGAGTTTCTGCTAGACAGGTAATGTGCTTATACCTGCTCATTTAGATGGATTTGTGTTGATTTGACCCAGCAGGGTCCATCAGAAAACGCTAGCTGTGCAGCCTTTATGTGGAATTACTACCCAATGGTGTGATTATTTATCACTGATAATCATTAATTACTGTCAAATGTTCTTGTACAAGCGTTTTCCTAAATAAAGAACCTTTTGGTAGATGATTCATTGCTGTAAAAGCAATCAATCCTTTAATAAGTCCGATACGGCGCCAGAGGCTTTGGTCCCGCAGATGTAAACAGACTGCATGTGCGGAGGACGTGTGCGCTCCTGATATCAGGGGGCGTTACTGGAGATGAGGTGGCGCATGCGCAGTGTTGCGAAAATGAGAATGACCTGAAGATCCTCTCCTATACCTTTAATATCATTGTAGCATAAACATTTTACATCAATTCCACCCAAAAGCAAGACATGCCCATCTGTTTGCGAGTAGAGTTTAACCCATTAAACAAAGTACTGCTTAGAAAAATGTCGACGACGCATCATGTCTTACGTCTGTATTACTTTCACCTCTAAACAGTTTTAAAACGCGACTCTATGTGGTGAAGGTTGCCAGCGCGAGTCCTTCTCTCATCAAACCTTGCTAGCATCAGAGACTGCGTCTCAGCTCCACTCACCGGGCTCCTCAGGTCAGCGGGCAGCACTTGCTTCCCCCCCGCGTGCTCCTTGAATCTCCGCCTGGCCTCCTCCAGTGTGGGCTTGTGTCCCGCCTTGCCCAGTTTCCCCAGAACAAGGCCTCTCAGCAGGGCATCCAGATGGCCTGCAGTACAGAAAAATAAGGTTTTAAGTCCTTTCAGCAGCCGGCTTGTGCGCAACATGATCCTTCAGTTCGTGTACAGGTACGTAGATACGTATCAACTATATTCGCATTTGTTGTGAACCAAGCCTAAAACTTTACAGGACCAACTCTTCCAGCATCTCCACAAGTTTGGATTTCTTCAATAAAAAAATTTTTTTTAGCTTTTAATTTCTTATTTAAAAAGGTTAAAAAAAAAAAAAATAATTTCCAGGCTGTGAAACTGAGAAAATGGAGAAAATATGTTTTCCCTACTTCAATTTCCATAGGTTTTCCCCTTGAAACCAATAAATAAAAGCGTTGATTTTTAAGAAAAATTATAAATTAAAATGTTAATTAGAACTCAGATGTAAAGAACGTAACTCGACTCCTTCGCTGGTTCTCACCTTCCCCCGGTTTGCTGTCCCAGCCCATCCTGAGGCCGATCGGAGCGAAGAGGTCTCGGATGAACTCCTGGATCTCCTCGTGAAACTCCGTGTGAGACAGCAGCGAGGACAGCACTCCCAGGTTGCAGCTGAGGTCGCTCCAAACGGTGTAGTTGGGCTCATTGACGAACGCCTCCATCAGCTTCAGTACCTCTACGGTGCTGATCATCCCAGCACGAGACTGCAGCCGCGGAACGAGAACCGGAGGGAGAAGAAACGCAAATCAGGACAATAATAAACACTGAGGAGTTTAAACCAGCTCTGTCATTTCTACCATTGATGACCAGCTGAGCTTTAAAGATCATGTTGCCTCGGATTCTCCATCTAGTCGCTTCACGTTACAAAAAATGCGTATCGGTGTCGGATCGGACGCCACGGGAGAATTCCGATCCAAACTCCCGATCCAGTTTTTTTGAAAATCCAATCCAAGTTGTCCAGCGCACCGATTTAGACAATCCATACCAGTTTTTGCTGTGTTTTCCCTAATATCCGGTTCGCATTTTCCAGCACACCTTCAGCAAACAACATTGCTGAATAAAACAGGCTGTATCTATAAATGTGATGTCGAATCGTGTTACTACTTTTCACCAGGGATTAGGGGACATATGTGCCTGCTATCTGAGCAGCATTTGTGGACATGGTTCTATTAAAAGTTTTTGAGTAAAAAGAGTTTGTAAAACACCCGCGCAGAGAGTCGTGGCGGCGAAGAAGTGGCGCGTAACGAGAGCAGTGCAGAGCAGAGCGAAAGAGTGTTTTTCCTTTACCCGCGATGCGTGATGCCACGGAACGAGAACCGGAGGGAGAAGAAACGCAAATCAGGACAAAAATAAACACTGAGGAGTTTAAACCAGCTCTGTCATTTCTACCATTGATGACCAGCTGAGCTTTAAAGATCATGTTGCCTCGGATTCTCCATCTTGTCGCTTCACGTTACTAAACATAAGAAAGATCCAACATGCTACCCAGCTCCTGGTTCAGTCTATAGTCATCTCCCGCCTGTCTCCCAGCCTGTACAGTAAAACCGTGACAGATTATCCAGAACAAAAAGTCTCAGGTCACTCCTCTTTCTGGCTGCCAGCATCAAATTCAAGTCCCTGATGCCAGCCTACAAAGTGCTTAAGGGTACGGCTCCCATCTACTTGAACTGATATTGTGGATTAAATTTAGCAATGCAAACATATTTTTCCAGATGTAGAGTCTGTCGTGAAAAAAACACTGCTAATGGTGGCGTTCACTGCTGCACCGTAAATCACGGCGGTAATGATGATGATGGCTGGCAGTTCTTGAGGGAATAGGTGGATCCTAAATTTTGATGAGCCTGTTGGTTATTATGGAGACAATCTGACAAATTCTGAGCCCATTGATTTAATTTCTCTTTTTCTGAATGATGAATCTACATTTTCCAATTTGGCCGCCACCTGTTGATGTCACAGTAATCTAATTACATGAAAAATGTACTTCTATCCAACATTTTGGTTCATACTGAAGATATTTCTCATTTATGGTAGACCTTTATCTCAAACCACTTCAAAGTTGTAGCCTTTTGACACTTTGATATCAAAATTGTATATTTTCTTTAAAAAACTCATGCGCCTAAAGGGTTAAGACGGCCAGGTAAGTTGAACGTTATTGGTAAAAATGTTAGTTGTGTGGGATTATTTTACCTTAAACGACGAAAAAGACAAGAGGCTTTTTAGCGCAGTCTCACTCATAATTGATGAACACAGGAGCAGGCGGACACCCGAGCGTGTCAAAATGCTCGTCTTTGTAAAAAAGAATCTCCCCATCATGCTTGGACTGCAGTCAGGCAAACAGCTGATATTGAAGGGAATATGTAGATGGAGATGTAGCAGAAAAGTGTGTAGGAGACTGAGGAGTAAAAGGCATTTTTGCCTTTAAATAGAGTTTAAAATATGATTTGCACTGATTTTTCTATTTTCTACTCAGGTTGTTTGTGTATCAATCGATACTAAAAGCAACAATATCGGATCGAAAGTGCACAAAACTGGATCGGAACATATCTACTGCAGATTAATATATTTTTTGAGTATTTTACATTCTTTTTTTAATGTCACATATAGAAAGGTATAGTTTTCCAATTTTCTGCAAAGGTTTGCCACTCATCTTCCTTCACCCAGTTCTTGGTTATGGCGCTCTTAGCCGCCGCCAGCACCATTTTCCATCGGGTCTACATCATAAATCATTCTCCTTTCTGGAAGTCTGAAGTTTAATGCTGTGAACATCCTTGGAAGTTCATATCCTAATATCTGCTGTAGCTCCTAGGAAGTATTTTCCCCACAACTTTATATATTTTTTGACACCTATGGAAGATTACTTAAAATACACACACACACACGTTTGCCAGTGAGACTTACGAGAGAGAAGAGGTCGTTCTGCAGACCGAGTCTGTCCACCGGCTGCAGGCTGAGGTCTCGGATTCCCGGCAGCAGACTCTCCAACATGGACGAGCTGTACTGGATCCGGTAAAAGCCCACGGTTCCAGGGTTGATCTGCAAACAGCAGAAAGACAAGAATGTGGGGAGCTCAAGAGTATGCTGTAGTATCGCAAGACCGTTTGAGACTTCCGGCAAAAATTTTAAAAACCTGATGCGACAAACATTTAATTTATACTTTGCCAGCTTTATTTAGGAATTAAAAATTATAACTCCTGAAGCATTCTGGAGAATAGTGGGGAAGACATTGAGTGCCTACAGGAGTATATTGACAAGTGTTTCGGGACAATCGTCATGGGGAAATCCAGCCAGACTCCCGCATCCTGCAAAACACCGTCAAGCTCCAAGAGAAGCTGCAACGAAGAGTCACCCGGAGCGACTTCTCCAGCCGAAAAGGAAACTGAAGAGGTACTTATATCTATCGACAATAAACTTTCAAGCCTCGACGCCCGTCTGTCCCTGGTGGAGGTTCTACACAGGGAGTTCCAGGCCTTAAGGGAGTCGCTGGAGTTCAGCCAGCAGCAGGTGCAGGTGCTGGCTGTGGAGAATGCCATCCTGAGAGAGTCGGTGAAATCCCTCACTGAGGGAATGAGCCGGATCTCAGAAGAACATAAAAAAGTCAAAGAAAATGGGATTGATCTGCAAGCCCAGAGTATGAGGGACAACCTGGTGTTTGCTGGAATCCCCGAGCAGGCTGAGGAGGACCCAGAGGCAGTTATTAAGGACTTTATCAGAAGCAGTTGAAATTACCAGAGGACACAGTTAAAAACATCACATTTGATAGAGTCCATCGCTTGGGTGCAAAGAGACCAGATGGCCGCAGACCGAGACCCATTGTGGCCAAATTCGAGCGCTTCAAGCCGAAGGAGACAGTGAAGAGCTGCGACAGGGAGCTGACAGGAATGGACTTCAGCGTGAACGACCAGTTTCCCAGAGAGATCCTGGACAGACGCCGAGTCCTGTTTCATAGAAGGAGGCTCCCGTGCTGTCATCTGAGGCTCCCGTGCTGTCATCTCCGGGGATAAATTATTCATAAATGGGCAACTGTAGCGCGACCAGACCGTCACTCCCTGACTGTATTAACCTCAGGTGATCTGCATCCACACATCTCATATGTTAAATGTAAATGTAGTTTATATAATAAGTTAAAGAAAGTTCTGATAAAATATATAAAATAACGTTTTAAATCATTGCCCGTCTCACAACCGAAACGAGTTATAATATTGTTGGTTGTTTTGTTTTTTTCCTGTCTTTTCTTTTTTCTCTTCACGCTTTCTTGCACTGTTTTCTCGCTTTTTTCTAAGTCAACAACTAGCTGTGTTACATATAGTACAGTGGGATATTGTTTATATACATGCAATCACACACTGTCGCTCACAGAGGAGGAAGGACACGGACGCGCGTATAGCGGGCGGCACACTGGAGCGGCGCGCACAGTCACACTTGCGTACATCTACGTATTTATGACACATAAATATGAAGCATACAGGGCACACACACGCACACAAGCGTCCCACACAGGGTTGCGCATGCATGTGCGCACAATGGCGCACACGTTTTTGTCAATAAGCATCCAACACGCACGATACTAATATGAGCGTGTCTGGGTTAAGGTTTGTTACATGGAATGTGCGTGGAGCTGGGACAAGAGAGAAGAGATTGAAGATCCATAATTGATTAAAGGATCTACAGGCAGATGTTGTTTTGCTACAGGAAACTCATTTACCGAACACAACAGCTGATGTTTTGTCCACAGCTCTGTTTCCTCATGTATTTGCAGCTGGATACAACACAGTAGCACTGCAGACCCAGAAGGCAGATTTATGATAATTAATATACTTATTCATGATATGAAGTTATGTATTGCTAATGTATATGGTCCCAATGTTGATGACCCCTCATTCTTGCCTTCTTTTTTCACTTCACTATCGGATCATAGGAGGGGACTTCAACATGGTTTTTGACCATTCAGCGTAACTGGCAGTCCACTAAAATTATTAAACAATACATGAAGGATTTTGGTCTTTGGGATGCATGGCTCTCCCAGCACCTTAAAGGATCACACTTTTTTTTCACCTGTACACTGGTCATACTCAAGATTAGATTATTTCCTAGTTAGCAGCACTCTACTGAGGGATATTTCAGAAAGCAGAATCTACCCCATCACTGTCAGTGATCATGCACCAGTGTGCATCACTCTGATGAATAAGAAAATCAAACCACCTTCTAGAAATTGGAGATTTAATAAATCATTACTTAAAGACTCTGAATTTACTAATTTCTTTGGAAAAGAATGGTCTACGTATTTGGAAAATAATGATAAGCCTGGTATATCAGCCTCCACTCTCTGGGAAGCCGGAAAAGCTGCAATGCGAGGCCAAATAATCTCTTTTTCTTCAAATAAGAATTGAACAATTGTAGAATTAGAACTTAAAATTAAACAGTTAGAAAATGCCTACGGTGTCTCTCAAGAAGAACATTTATTAAACAAAATAAGGAGAGCCAATTAATGAAATATTATATAAGAAAACACAGTTTATGGTTCAAAGACTTTGTTTGGAGAATTGTGAACATGGTAATAAATCTGGAAAATGTCTAGCAAACCAAATAAAAATGAATAAAGAGAAAGCAACTATCACGTCTATCAGACACTCAACAGGATCTGTTACCCATGATCCTGATGCAATTAACTATATTTTTATGAATTTTTACAAAGACTTATACTCATCAAGCAATGATCCATCAGATATAAAACTTGAAGAATTTCTTCTCAACATTAATCTTCCAAAATTACAACAAGAACAGGTCAAGATGTTAGACTCTCCTCTTTCAGTTGGTGAGCTCCATGAAGCCTTACTACAGTTTTCTGATAATAAAGCTCCAGGACCAGATGGTTCTACAAGGAATTTTGGACTATACTAACACCAACTTTCTATAGGATGATATCTGAAATCAAAGAGAAAAACAAAGTTCCCTGAAATAGGAATTCTGCTAATATTATTTTGCTCCAGAAACCAGGGAAAAACCCTATACTCCCATCCAGTTACCGTCCAATATCCTTGATAAATGTAGATCTCAAAATAATCTCAAAAGCTCTTGCTAGAAGACCGGAAAAAGTAACACCTCTTTTAATACATCCAGATCAAACAGGCTTCATAAAGGGAAGACAGTCTTCCACTAATATGCGCAGATTGATTAATATTATAGACTATTCTACTATCAAGAATGTGGGGGGAAAAAAACCATACACGCGTAACAAACAATTTTACAAACAATCCATATACGGTGCTTTAGCCTCAACTCAGACGGCGCTAAATAACATTTTCCACCTGCTCCCTGAAAGGTGACTAACTTTGCTGCTTGAATAAAATCCATGGTATATTCTAACATGAACTCACCTTGATCCACTGATCGGGTCCGACGCCGCTCAGAGTTACGGTCGTATGAGGTTTGTCCAGCAAGAACTTCAGCTTGGAGTATTTGGGGTCCTCGCTGGTAGAAATGCTAATCGGCACCATCCAACTGGGACAATCCTCGCCTGTCCGACAAAAAGGGCGAAGAGGTCAGGACGAATAATCCATAGAAAGAAAAAAATAAAAATGCTAGGATGCAGATCTATTCACTGACAACCCTCAAAACTTGAAAACCGGGACCCGTTTTACTGAGCATTAAACTTAATTTACAGTCTTTTGATTCATCCTCATTGGTCAAACAGGAGAGCGCTAGATTTTGAAATGTTTGCAGTAGAACAACAGGATGCAGGTGATTTCTTGGTACATAATAAGCTTGATTTGATGCATTGCATCACAGGGAGGAGAAGGTAAGGAGGAAAATCTTTTTATCTTGTTTAAATATCATTTTCTCATCAAAAACACCCAGCGTTTTTGTTTGGACACGTTTACGGACATCTGAGTAATCTTTGTATCAGACGCTATTCAGGGGAGTTTTTCCTCTCCACTGTCGCTACATGCATGCTCAGTATGAGGGATTGCTGTAAAATCAACGACAAAACAAGCCATTGTTTCGGTCTGCTGATTCCAGAGGAGTGAATGCTGCAAGTCAATGACTCGATGCAATCTGCAAGGGTTCGTTAGATTGGAAACTTTTTCAAGCTGATTTGTTTATGATGTATCAATGAGTTGAATTGATCTTCTGGTAAAGTGCTTCGACACAGCATCTGGCCTAAATTGGCGCTATAGAAATAAACTGATTCTTGATTCTTAAACATCTGATGTTTCCCTGCTCAACCCATATTTTCACCAAGGAGCTCCTAATATTTGAGGAACCGTTTAGGAAGCTGGACTCCGCATTGCAATTTATTTACTTTTTGGTTGGGAGAAAAGGCAAACTGTTAAATTAACAAAGTATTAAATTGACCCAGAGTAAATCTAGACACCAGGGAGGCTGAAGACGTTACATAAAACACGTTTTATTCTTTTTAGCATTTCAACCGTAATTTTAAACACTGGACACGTGAAAATGTTGCTACACCTTTTGGAAATAAAAAAATTAAAAAAGACACACAGGCTTATATTTACGGTTAATAATGTTAACTGTTACTCGTTTAGCTCATGTAACATCACCTCCATATCGTATGTCTGAAATCGGCACTCACCGTTGTGTGGCCCGCTGGCGCAGAACTTCTTCTGTGATATCGTAACGATTCTGTCATCGCCTTTCTACAGGTTACATAATCAGACGGAAACTTTCAGCCGACAACAAGAAACACGTCGGTGGATGTACACATTTCAGATCAGCTGCTACAGTTCCAGTTGAACCAGAAATGTAAACTACAAATAAACATGGAAACATCCACTGAAGTCGGATGAGACAAACCTCTTGTTTTAGGTCAGGATTAACACAATATCTGATAGATGCCACAGTAATGAGGGAATGAATATATCCCTTCTTTATTAATGCCTTATAAATCAGACATTTAGTCAATTTAATACATTTAGTATTTGATAGCGCTCCAATATATTATACGCAAAACTCAAAGTGGCGTGTTTGAACCTCATTTTTACCATTTTGATCGGATGTCGAGGGTTGTAGTCCATCTCAAAGACTTTCTGACTGATGTGTTTAGATGCTGCTTCGCATGAGGTTCTTTCGTCCTGATAACAATTACTTTGTGACGGAAAACCCGTTCTTCCTGCAGCAACACAGCCCCACAGCATGATGCTGCCAACAAGGGATGGTGTTCCCCCAGCCTACAAGCGTCTGGCGATAATGACGCTGTATTACCAGCTTCAGGCAGAATCTTCTCAATGTCCTCTGGCTTTTGTTCTGGGGTCCATTTGAACATTTCAGACCTGAACCCATTCACAGATTCATGCGCACATAGATTCTCTCCTTCATGATCTTTATGATTGTCGGACATTCTCATCACGTCTATACGCTCACATGATAGTTTGAACAAATGAATGCGGCGCCTTAAAGCATCCGCGAACTGTTCCCAAGGATGAACTCCACAATTCTGATTTAGTTTGACTTTCCCATTGTCTCAAACTAAAAAGAAGTGTATTCTGGGTTAGGCCTAACAACAAATAGACAGGTTTGTCTCTAGTTACCTCAAATATGTTGATTAACCTATCAGAGGTTTATTTAAAGCCATGAAATCATCATCCGTGTTTCCTCTCATTGTTTAGAGATAGCAATCATACTGTATGTAAGCTTTTGATCTTGAAGACATTAATAAATAAATCTAGCATATTCTCATTATTGTGGGATGCAGCATATATAAATGATTTTGGTAATTATAACTAACCTAAATCATAAGGTTTGGTCTGATAACAACTTAAGAATGTTGGAAAAACAGTGGATGTGTTTTTTATTTGTTGTTAACTGTATGTAGACTTCTGGATTTAACTGTAATTCCAGATTTTGAATCAAACACTAAATCCTGCAGGAAAATAAACAGCTCACTTGTTCTTGGTCAACTACTATTATTGGGAAGCCCATCTGCTTGGTCCATGAACTCATCACTTCAGCAATGGGTTTCCCACTCGCCTGTTCCAGACAATCCCAGAGGTCCTCTGTGGAGAACGAGAGTAGTAGCCGTTTAAAAGGGACTTAAAAACTACAGCTGGACGCAGAGCTGAGCGAATGGTTCCTACCTGTTGAAGCATTTTTGTGTTGGAACTTTAAAAGATAGGAATTCATTCCTTTCCTAAACTCCTGTCGAGACACATTTGAAGATTAAATGAAACGGTTCGCTGCGACTGGCAGAAACGACGCCGGGCCATGAGTTGCAGAACCACCAACCTCGTCTCCAATGTAGTTGTGCAACATGCGGATCACAGATGCTCCTTTGCTGTAGGAGATCGCGTCAAATATTTCATCTACTTCCGACGGATGGCCAACATTCACCTGAAACAGAGAACAAGACTTAAAACATTATTATAATTTAAATCGAGTGAACATAAGAAAACTGTGCAAATAAAAGCTGATGCAAAAAATCCATCCATACACAACATGTGTTAACGACAACATGCGGTACAACGTAAACATAATTAACTTCATTACTCCAATGATTGTTGACACTTAATTAAATTCAACACAGATGTTGAGGAAAAAAAGCCAGGTAAATCAGTACGACTGTCCTGATAAATCTCTTCAACTTACTGATATTTCAGTATTGATTGATGCCAAAAACAGATATTGACGCGATACAATATCAGCAGAACATTTTTTTATTACTTTTGCTATGTTAATATGTTTGATAAAAATTGACCAATTTATCATTAACCAATAGGTTAGGGCTGGGCGATATGAAAAATATTCAATATCGCGATATTTTTCCTATAACGCAATACAAAATATATATAGCGATTTTTAAATTACCTCCAATGTTAGTTTATATTATACATTTTGTAAAATTGAACATTTCTTTTTTAGCCTGAGGAATATCGTAAATATTTTTATTGTAACCATCACTTCCACACAAATGTTTGTCACTACTAAAAACTCTTTGTGGTCAACACTAGACCTTTAACAATCAAGACTTCAGCAGTAAAACTATTACACGATGCAAGAATCCACAGGGGGGAATAAAATTGGGCTGAAACAGAAGTTATTCATTGATGTGTTTACCATGAGAAAAAAGGTACAACAAACAAAAAGCCCGTTGATTTCAGGTTAGAAAAAATATAGTTTAAATCTTGAAAATACGATGACCCAGAATAGACACGGGTATCAGGTATCTTTAACAACAAACCTGATCCAGACTCATAACACAAATAACAAGAATGAAAACGGGAGGTATGAAAACTCAAAGAAATACTTTTAAATCATATTTTAAAAAAAGAAAAAAAGAAAAATAGATCATTTTAATTCATTCATCTGGAAATCAAATGAAATCCTGCCAAATTCTACTGATAATCAGATTATATTCTAAATGAAACAAGGACAACTTTACAACATGCTCCATAGTTTAAAGCCACCGCTGACGGCCAAAACTCTGCAGCCTGGTTCAATCATTCAGTCTCGAATCTTTAATTATCCCTGTACGAGTTAGGTCAGAAGCTTTGCGTATCATCTGCGTCGCAGGTGGTTTATTAGACATTTTCGTTGGTGTGAGGAGATATGATAACATATGGAGATTACAACAAAGTTTGTGGCGGATGAGTTCTTAGATGGTAAAACAAACTTGTTTTACTGCCCCTTTAATAGTGATCGTTTTACAACAAGTTTTTCAAATGACCGCATTTTGTTCGAAATCCTTCACATAAAATCTAAAATACTACCCAATTATTGATTGGGTGCCGTTTCTCTTCGAAGCGAGTCAGTAGCACTTTTCTTCGATGTGAGAATAAAACCCGTCTGGATCTCGGCCGTCCTACCTCGATGGGGTGGCTGCTGTCCAGCGCATCCAGGTCAAGAGCGCGGGTGTAGTCTGCGGACACAAACTGGGTCCAGATGTCATACTCTGGGAAGCAGTGATCCACACACAGGTACTCAATCCAAGATGCGAACCCCTCGTTAAGCCAGAGGTGGGTCCACCATTCCTGGGAACAAAGAAACACCTTCAGTTAGACGAACATTGTCGCTGAAGATCTTGTTAATCTCTCTACAACACAGAAAGGAAACCCAAATTAGGTCACATTCCTTTGTCAATTCCTCTCAGTTCTCGATGTTGCAGCTGCACGTCCGGCCCGTTCCGTCACAAACCCTCAGGCGAGCTCTTCACCCTCCCAGTATGCGAACCATATGGTATTAGTT
>JAVLVB010001108.1:206108-219232 GCA_032876305.1 Orestias chungarensis
TTTTTTTAGGTTTAAAAATATTTGGATAATTTTGAGAAGCCATTTGAGGCTGTGAAGACGTGCATACATCTTTACAAAACAGAAAGCAGATTTAAGTACATCTCTCTAACCATGAGCTGCATCTGTCAGAGCAAAACACTGAACTCCCCCCTGCCTGGTTCTGCTCCGATGCAGCATATAAACGTCCCATCAACACATCCTGATCAGCTGTTTGTGTATTTTTCTGAAATCGACACTCGACAATGAACTTTTTGGGGGATTTTCCAGCTCATTGATTATTTAGACTTCCTTGTTGGCCACAATCACGGTCTTGGTGTTGTAACCAAAGTATTTAGTTAACTATAGCAGCAATTATGATCGGCCAGCCCTTGTGTGGTTTTTACTACAATCTACTCACCTTCAATTGAAGAGTTTACTCCCTGATCACGCATGAAACACAATGTAAACTCATGCGAGCCGAAGTGACTCAAAGTCTGTTCTGTCGTCATCTCGGACCGATTCAGCCATGAAGACGAGCTTCTTATCGAACTGACAAATTTCCCTCTAACGGGAGAGGCAGCATTCAGTGAAAAAGTGCTTTTATGACAACATGAAACCGATTAACAGTTCAAGATTAATCAGAATTGTGTTAAATTATTATAGGTGAGATTCTCGACATGTAAACATGTCTGAGAAAGGGTTTTATCCGACATCTCTCGTTTCAAAAGTCACAATCACACGTAGGTGCAACTTTTCACTTTAGTGAATTAGGACAACCGGAGGGAGTTATGGATTGTTACCATGGTGACCAAGTTCCCAAACCACTGGTGGGCGAGTTCGTGTCCGACCACTAGCGCCACCCACTGCCTGGATGACGAGCACGAGTTCTTGGGATCGATTAGCAGTGCAGTCTCCCTGAAACAGAAGCAGAGAAGTCAGGTGGACAGTAAACTCTCCATTAAGCTTATATTAATATTTCTAGTTTGTATTCAGATGTATTAAAAGTATAATAGCTCGAATTTATAGAGTCGCTGGATGAGTTTCATAGAAACACTGCCCACGTTAACAGCATTAATGTTTTAATGCGGTCCAATTAAAGATGATTCAAACAACGGACGCTCACCTGTATGTAACAAGGCCCCAATTTTCCATGGCACCTACGTGGCAGAAAAAACAAAACCTTAAATCTTTTGTCTCCACACGCAGTGAAGCCTAGGATTTTCCTTTACTCACCAGCAGCAAAATCAGCAATAGCTATGAGATCAATTTTAGGTAATGGATAAGGAACACTGAAGTAGTCTTTGTAAAAAGGTAAGGTCTTAGTAGCAACCTGCAAATAAACATTCTGTTACTATTACTTTCATCCACTGTCATTTCATTTCATTTACTGGTTGATGTAGATCTTCTTCCAGGAAGAAATGGGGTAGAAAACACAAATCAAAGGCCAGTTTCTCAGAATATTCTCACCTCCAATGCAAATTTCCCTTGTTCTGCCTTCCCGACTGGCGTGTAGACGCGAACGATTACGCCGTCTGACGACTGGCTCTCCACAAAGTCGTATTCACCGATCACAAAAGCTACGAGGTACGTGGACATGATGGGCGTGGTGGCAAACTTTACCTCCACCATGTTTCCATCCTCTGGGTATGGCTTTCGATCAATAACGTTCTGCAAAGAGTGAAATAAATGTTGTAATCACCCATCATTCTGCTGGGGGCTTTGACTGGACAAGGATTTCCAAAAACACATCAGAACTGGGTTTGAGATGGATGAAGCAGGCCAACATTAAGCTTTAAAGCGCGTTTCTAAGGCAGCATTTTAGATTTCAAACAAGATTTTACTATGGTTCCGATTTTAAAATGTTTTAATACTCATTTGTTAAACTAAGAGCCCAGAATTAGAAAGCCATTTATGCAGCTGAGTGAATGTGAACGACTGATCTGCACAGTTAATATGTAATGATCAAAAGACTTTAGTTGAAAGAGCCTCCTTTGGTGGTGAGGAGGGGAATTTAGAGCCACACGATAAACCCTTTAATCTGGTTACACGGATACATTATTTCAATGTTTGAGCAGGACATGCGAAAAGTGGAGATAAACAGTTATGAAAATCTTAAATAATGTAGATATTATGACGGCGACGACACGGAAATAAACACTGGTGGTTATTGTCAGCCCAGTTTAAATTATTAGACCAATAAAAACTGGCCCATGCAGACGTTGCTGCAGATGCATTTTGGTTTATTCGTAAAAAGAATCAAGAGACAAGTAAAACATTCGTATACCAGCATCCACCTGGAAAAACGAAAAGCCTTCCATATACTCAACGTGACTGCTAGAGACTTTATTTCTTTTACTGTTAAAAGTTGGACCAACTGCAAAATCTACACTCAAAAATTTTTCCATAAACAAATTTAAACATTTTCTAAATCCTACTTTCTTTTGTTATTTTTAGTGCTGCAACTAACGGTTGTTTTCATGATTGATTAATCTGTCAATTATTTTTACGATTATTCCCTTTTTGTTAATTTATTTTGCATTTACTTTCCCATATAAGCTATTAAAAACTAATTTTCATTAAGATAAAGTAAAACACAAGAGAATTGCTCACTGCCATTGATTTAAAGGACCAAATGAGCTAAAAAAAAAGAAAAAAAGAAGTGTGCAATATTCGTGACTTCCTAATTGCTAAACAAAAAATCTCCAGACGTCCAGAAGCCATGTTGGATTAGGAGCTACTTCAGGAAGTTAATTTTGTTTTACTGCAAAATCCACACCAACATTTTTTTTCCATGTTAAAAAAAGAATAAATTCCCCCCAAAAAACACCAAAATATTCTCATAATTCCTTAATTTTCCTTTCTTGATGCTCATCCGTGTCCCTAAGAACATCGGGTTTCTGCAACGTCATTGGCAGATTCTTACAACGTTAATAGCAAACCAAGACTTCATCTGATTTATTAGAAAGAAACAGATTTAGTTTCATAGCAAACATTAGGTGAACTGTTAACCATGACAATAGTTGCTGATTAAATGTAGTTGCAAATGGTTCTCTGTTAAACTTTCCACCCAATGACTAAGCTCATTGTAAGCATAAACATAGCATTAGCCTGAGGTAGAATATGCAGGCCGTCTACCCGATGTTATGCAAACTCTAAAAGGAGGACAAACACAGACGACAGAAGGTTCGCCTGCACAGAGAGATATGGGAGGTGTAGAGTCGGAAGTTTGATAATTAAAACATACCATATTGGACAAGGCCACTCTGTCCTTGGGAACTATCAGAGCGATGTCAAAGGTGGCTTTGATGGCGGGCTCGTCCCAACAGGGAAAAGCTCTGCGAGCATCTGTTGCCTGAAGGAGAAGGACAAGGGAAAAACAAAACGACCGTCAGTTTTATTAAGAAGTTCAGTTATAAGAGCCTTTTTGCTAGTTTTTAAAGCTTTATCACTCCCAAAAACACTGCGAGCTCAATGTGCAACAAGCAAGCACCGGTCCAAAGGAAAGAACCGTGATAATCAGAAACTATAGGGGGCATTATGGAGGCCAACAACCCATCAAAAGTTTGGTCCTCATTACATGATTGGATTTTAATCCACACAGACTTTGAATGTAAACCAGACGCTCTTGAAGCTCTGGACGGATTCGCTGTGAACGCAGCATTTTGCCAACTACTGCCACTTTTAGATACCAACATACCTGAATTAAATGGCTAAATCTAGAGCCCCTACTAAAGACCGGATTATTTGACGGAGTTCTGTTAAAGCAGGGATGTACCAAAAGAACGGCAATCTGATATTGGAGATTTTAGATGAGGGCTGATATAATCCGACAGAGCTTTGCTTGACAACATCAATGCTGGCCATCTTTTTTTTTTTCACCTGTAAATGGTTTTGTTTGATTCAAACTACTGAAATGAATTTAGAACAAAAATTCATCCACCTCTTTGTGAAAAACAGACTGAACCCGTTTTTCAATATTCGACTCACCTCAAACTGTGTGACCGCTGCGTACCGGGTCTCTCCAGCAGCTGTTGTGTATTTACTTCTGTAAAATCCTTTCATTTTGTCGTTCAGTTCCCCCACAAAGTCAATCTTCAGCATGCCAGAGCCTGTGGAGGTTTTCACAGAAGGAGTTCAGACACATTGAAGAAGAGGAAAATGTGGCATTCTCCTACAGCAAAAGCGAACTAAAGACAACAACAGGGATCCCGTCGTACCTTTCTGAAGGGCGCTGGGGAATGACAGGGTGACTTTTTCATCCTCGTTTTGATAGTTGAAGCCTGTGGCGTTTATTTCTAAAGCAAACAGAGAAAAACGGGGGGATTAAAAAATTAAAATAGAGACACTAGTATGACTTGTCAGTCAGCTGACGCAGAGGTTAAAGAGGTTGCCAACAGTGCAACGACATCATTACAAAAGAAAAGCCTAAATGAAAATTAGATGCTCACCGTCTCCTCCATCAGGTGCAAAGGAAGCTGTGATGATGTCGATGTCTGCGCAGTTCATCACAATCTGATTTGTAGCCTGTACGACCTGTAAACATTGACAGGAAACAGTTTGACCTACATGCTCCGCAGCACTGCTGGGTCATAACGTTAAATCCTAAATCCTGGGAATAATGAACCTCTCCTTTAGACAACTGTCAGAAATCCCAGCTGGCAAAGAAACTCGAAATGTAAGTGAAACAACGCCAAAACTATTCAGCACAGATCCAGGCAAGAGGAAGACACTGTTTCCTACGAGAACGTTAAGTGAAAGGTAGGGTGTTGTCATAAAAAGTCAGACTAACCAATACTAGCATAATAAAAAGAAACCTGTATATTTAGTTTTTGAGAAGAGCAAAAACACACGTTTATTATCTAATAAGGCCCAGTATAAGGTTTAAATGTTTACCGTACAAATTCAATCGCATAAAAAAATGTCTACTGCAACGACACAAAATCCTTATCGCTTCGTCTTTATCACTTGAAAATCTAACATCTAGGAAAAGTCACCGTAATTATCAAACTTCAAACCTGGAAATGTATTATTAATGTGAAAATGGAACCATAACAAATCTAAATCCCTTAATAAATTATGACTGCTTGGTAATGCTTAATAAAAACAACTATGCTGGAGGTACGGTTCATAGATTTAAAATGTTATGATGTTACCATCTTTATAATGATCAACCCAAAAATAATCAACACAAAAAACGCTCTTAAAAATAAAAACAGTCATTCAAAAGGGGATTGTTGAGGATACCTGTTAATATATATATGATCATCATGATATTTTCATAATTTATCAATGCTCTAATGGAAAAAGAGAAAAACAACAATTCAAGCAGTTTTTAGATTAAACAATAATATTAAATCTTATGCAGACAATAAAGAAACAATGTGATAAAACCCCACTCATATGTATTAATTTCAAAAGGTATAGACTATTCAGTTTAAAATTACACAAGGCCCTTCAAAAAAATTGCATGCAAAACAAAAACAACAAGTCAGTAGAAAATAAAAGGTGTGTACTTTTGTATCTTCCATCTATTGTAATAAATGTTTTGCCTCAATGTGAATTGGGATTTATCATCACGATGATAGAATGAGATCAGTAATGTTTGAAGACACAAAAAACAGAATCGTTATGTTTAATTTCTTCCCACCGTTTGTTCCACTATAGCGAAAAAAAAAAAGCCCTTCAACTCCCTCTTATAACTGCCCTATTAAAACAGCTGTCAACTAATTCAGTCATCGTTTACTTGCTGTATGATCACGTTTTACCGTGTGCGGCCTATTTTTAACACAATCTGTTATATCTGCGGCCAATATGTGGCAGTAATGAGCTAGCTAACGCTGTGATTTACCGGTGGAGCAGTAGAAGAAGAAATCTTCTCTAAGGGTACATCTGAGACGAAAGCATGTCGGAGTTTAAGCGTGAGGGGAAGAACGAGCGTGTTAAAATAACCAATAACTAATAAGACAATAAACGGGCTAAATACTGGTAATGTATTCTGTTAATATTAATTTAGTTGCACGAAACATGTGGAAAAAGACGCTTAACCCCTAATTATAAAATCTGTCGTAAACATGTTGAAGAGACAGCAGTTTATAATATTTATATAAATAATGTCCACCTAAGTCAGCATCCTGCTGAACACTCAGAATAAAGATAAAACAACATTTGAATTTAACTGTAGAGCACAATAAGGGCTGAGATTTTTGTTAATATGCTGAACAATCCAGGTTTTATTGAATTTCATCAAATATTTGTAATATTGGGCTAAAAATGAACAAATATTTTTACACTGCTGAGCTCATTTGCAGTGCCCAGCACAATCCTGCTATAGTTTCCTTTTTCTTAATGAAAATCTGTTTTTAATAGCTTATATGGGAAAGTAAATGCTAAATAAATTCATCGTGAAATGCGATTAATCGATAAAATGGTAAACATAAATAGATTATGAAAATAATCCTTAGTTGCAGCCCTAATCTCAAGATATAATAACATTATATCCATCCTTAGTGGAAAGGACTTTGCATTTATCCTTAGGATGAACATGCGCTGCGACAAAAGCAGCTTGTAGCTTGATCGGCCAGCCCTTGTGTGCTTGTAGCTTTCGGCCGTGAGCCAAAGAGAGAATATCACTTTGGCGTCATAATATTAGAAAATCTTGCGCTGGAGATAATATTGGTAAGAAACGCATTTACTTCTTCCCATCTCACTTCTTCATCTAAGAGCGATGTCATTAACGACTGACGGGAGGATCGGCTGCCAGGAAACTGGTTAAATACAACATTAACAATGCAAAAGAAATGCAAGTTTATGACTCTTATTCTAACCAACAAGTAGTGCGAGCCAAACAGGCCTGATGATGCGAATATAATGCAGACTGATATTACAACGGCAATATATTCTATATTTATATTGTAAAAAAAGAGCAGTTTTGTGCAGTATAAAAACTTTAGAAGTTATAAAAATATGTAAATAAATTGTTCATGAGAATAATGGAAGTTGGAAAAAAGCTTCTCTGTAGCCTGGTCGTACGGGTCTTCATGTGGCTGAAGCGTCGGCCTGATGGAAGGCACCGAAACAGGTGACGGCCAGGGTGAGACGGGTCGGCGATGATTTGCACGCTTCCTGGTTCTGGAGGCATGCAGGTCCAGCAGTGCGGGCAGCTTTACACCGATGGTCCGCTCTGCAGACTTGACAATGCAGTCTCTTAGTGTCGTGTTTTGTGAGAGCACTGCCCCACACTGTGATGAATGTGGTGATGATGGACTCTATGATGGCTGTGTAGAACTGCACCATCAGCTCTTGGGCTAGGTTGAACTTCCTCAGCTGGTACAGAAAGTACATCCTCTGTTGAGCCCTCTTGATGATGGAGTTGATGTTGCTGTCCCACTTCAGGTCCTCGGAGATCGTTGTGCCCAGGAACTTGAAGGACTCCTCAGGGTGAGTGCTGGCAGGATTGGGGGGCTCCTCCTGAAGTCCACTGTCATCTCCACTGTTTTTGCTGTGTTCAGCTCCAAATTGTTCTGACTGCTCCAGAGGACAACCTGATAAACCACCCATCTGTAAGCAGACTCATCACCGTCCTTGATGAGACCGATGACTTCAGGATTTTAACAGAGGAGTCCATGGATGTACAGTCATTTGTGTACAGCGAGAAGAGCAGTGGGGAGAGTACACAACCCTGTGGAGCACCCGTGCTGATGGTTCGGGTCACTGAAGTACACTTTCCCAGCCTCAAATTCTGTTTTCTGCCAGTAACAAAGTCAGTTATCCACTGGCAGGTGGAGGCTGGTACGCTGAGTTCAGCCAGTTTGCTGTGTAATTGTCCTGGAATAATTGTGTTGAAGGCTGAGCTGAAATCCAGGAACAGAATTCTTGCATAAGTTCCTGGGTGTTCAAGGATGAAGTGGAGACACATGTTCACTGCATCGTCCACCGAACGGTTGGCCCGATAGGCAAATTGCAGGGGGTCTAGCAGGGGGTCCGTGATTTCCTTAATGTGGTTGAGAACCAGTCTTTCAAAGGACTTCATGACCACAGAGGGCAGGGCAACAGGTCTGTAGTAATTTAGTCCTGTGGTATTTGCCTTTTTATGAATGGTTATTATTGTGGAGCTTTTAAAACAGGACGGAACAACACACAGCTCCAGTGATCTGTTGAAGATGTTAGTAAAGACAGGTGCAAGCTGGCCTGCACAGGTCCTCAGGCAGGAGGGAGAGATGCCATCAGGACCTGGGGCCTTCTTGACTTTCTGTTTTTAAAAATCTTCAGGGCAGGCTGGATGGGTGGCTGATAGTCAGATGAGTGTGAAGTGGTGTTGGATGCGAGCTCGTTGCTGGGCTGTTCAAAACTGCAGTAGAATCTGTTAAGGTCGTCGGCCAGTTGACGATCTCCCATTGTCTGTGTAAGTGGCCTTTTGTAGCTGGTGATGTTCTGGAAACACCTCCAGGCAGTTGAACAAAACAAAACAAGTCAAAAGTTGCCTAGCAATATTTTCCTTCTCATCTCAGCAGGACCAGCCCCATGTGTGCTAATGGTGAGAAATTGCTCGGATCAAATTTACATCAACCACGGACCTGTGCCTTCACGTTCAATCCCCACAGCTGGCCGCCTCTAATCAACGCCTAACACATTTGTGCAGCAACATCTGTTGACCTTTACACGAGCCAGCGGATATGAAGCTATAGCTATGCTTTGAGGATAAAGATGGAAACAGCGATAGGTTGGCTTTAACACAAACACCAATAAAAAACTTAAAAACCTGCTTTTATAAAAGGCGGTTGAAGTCGCTGACAATCTGATTAATCGATAACGTTTGATCAGCATCACCCGACTACCACGGCCCCTCTTATAACATTTGGAAGCAGCCATGGTGTTGTTAGTTTTTCCTTATTCTCCGTTTACGTACACAGCTACAGAGATTTTGCATTTGAAGATAAAAAAATTCAACTAGTCTAGATTAAGATGAATAGAATTGAATTTAATCCCGACAAAAAAAGATTGATTCTATCGATATAATTCAGATCCAGTTTTCCTGTCATTTGGTTGATGACATTTTTTTTTAAACATAATTATCCCCATAGCAGAAAATGTATCCATCCTACAAACTTCTCATAGCATATTTATAAAAAATAATATAAAATATTCTTTTTCTTATTTTTTTAAGCTTCTGTAAAATTTGCAGCTATAAACGAGTTAATTAGCTGAACTGATGAGTGAAAATACAGTTAAGTGGCTAGTATTTTAAGTTTATTCTCTATGAGTATAATTAGAGATGTACATTAATTAGCAAAAGCATTGAATAGCTAGTATTATTTTTATGTACATGTAAAGTCGTACTGGCTTTATATCCCATATTGTAAATGTCCTGAGAAAGTTGACAAACAGCTTTCAGGACTCTGCAGTTTGCTCGTCACTGTGGCGTTTTTTTGATCTTTCAAGTCCGTCTAACACAATTCATTGTTAGGTTGAGATGATCGTTTCCACGTTTTCACCATTTCAGCTTCCAAAAGCACATGGAAATTAACCAACTATCCAAACAGATGACGGTTTATAGAAGAGGGGCGTGCCACTTGCATCCGATTCTAGATGTTCTGGATGGTCTCTCTGAACGTCCAACTTAGTAAACTGCTTTGTCATTTACCTACATGACGTTCTGTCTGAACGATCTCCTTCTACGACACTGTGATAAACATTAACACAATAGTTTTGTATTATCGATGGATTTACGTTGCAATCTGACCGTTCAGATGGTATCGTTTGCAGCATAAAAGCGCTTTACTCCGCCTGTCCGACTCTTGACATTCCCGTCGAACTGCTGCTCAGCATGCGGTCTGCGACGCACCATCAGCTTTAACGTGTTCTACAGGGGCGCACACAGCATCCGACCCAACTTTACATCAGATGCCAGGTCGGGTCAGTTATTTTTGGGCTTTAAAGGGGCGAAAGTTCGAGAGTCTAAACCTGTAGAGGAGGACCTTACTCAGGTGAATGATAAATGCAAAAACCGAGCGAAGAAAGAGCAGGTGGAAGACTTGCTGACACGTTGACGAAACAATCCTCTCATGCTAAACAAAAAAAAAAGATGATTATTTTAGCTTTTAGAAGAAACCTGGAATGTGTCAAACAAGAAGCATTAAAAAAAAATGTAGACTGAACTACTTGGAGGACTGTAAGTCCTTCCGTGTTTGCAACAAGATGCAGCATATCTTCTATAATCGGATGCGGAGTGTAACCACTTCTGCTGTCATCTGCTGGTTTTCATATAGCTTGTCCATACAAGTCCTAATAAATTGTTTGATTAACAGATTCGCAGATATGGGTGGGTCTCTGCAGAGGCATGGCGGCTCTGAGGGCTTCCCGATTTGAACCCCTTTCCATCCTAGAAATAAACCGAGGGTTTGAGTCCGGAAGGGCATCTGGCGGAAAGTTTTTAATTACTTATTATCCCCTTTCTTACAAATTATGGTTGCACATGTTAATCTAATATTTAGCCAATTTGAAGAAGTCTTTTGGCAACAGACGCTCACACTGGACATAAATGCTAGAAATGCTAAAGGTCACAGAGCGTAGAAGGCAAGGATGAGGAAAAAAAAAAAAAAAAAAAAGAGGGAAATTATAGTTAGATATCACACCTGATCATGAGCCTGATCATTACCAATAATATGGTGTTCTAATAAGGTGCAGCCAGCATACGGATGTACCTTGCATCATTTCCCTTCTACTTTGCGCCTGTTTATCTCACAACAACACAACAAACAAACTAGGCTTATAGTAGCAGTCGAACCAAATATATGCAAGTTTATTGGGTATAATTACACTTAAAAAAGGTACAACTAGTTCTAAGCAGCACTTTTTGTAAACTCCACAGGTTTATACAAGGAAATGATTTTCTGGGTCGTGGCTCCTCTGTTAATGTGCAGTGAGGGAGTGTTTACAACCAGGAACAGGTGTTTGCACAGGTGGCCGATACATTGGTGGCCACAAAATGGGCGGAAGTATACTTCATATTGAGCTATTGATTAATTTGCTTTTAAAAACCAACGGCTGCTTCGCATCGAAATTGATTTTCCTAATCTATTAAGTTTTGGAAACCATTTCAATCTAATCAATTACTAAGTATTCATAATGCTACACTGAAGATGAGCCGAGTGAAGAACGTAATGCTGAATGCTGGTGGTCATACCGAGTGCTTTTATAAACACTTAGTAAGCAGCTGTCTACCTTAGTCATGTCGTGCATATTTCATAACATGTACGCAGAGGTGGCGAGTCAAAAAAATTGTACTCAAGACAAGAACTAGTAAAAAAAAAAAGAAACCAGCTAAGAAATTATTGAAGTTTTTTTTTTTTTTTTTACTACTATGTAACTTGTCAGAACATTTAAAAATGATATCATCTGACAAAATATACATAAAGTTGGGTGCAGATTATGATTTTTCAGAAAATGGAGAAAGCAACAAAGCCCTTACAGTTAATTTAAAAAGTTTATTTATACAATTAATCATTTATTCCTTCTATAATGTATAGTGTTTTTGTTGTATACTTGTGTGTGTCCTTTTTTGTCAGGACATAAGTATGTGTAACCTAATCAGAATATCCAGAATTTACTACTTCAACATATTTTTAGTCAGGGGAAAATAAACAGTAGCCATTCAAGAAATTACCAAAGAGTAGAAACGTACAGTTCACGTTTTGATAACCTAATATTTGATGTATTATTTCCAAATTATGACAAATTGTGGTATGTGCAAGTTTGAATATTTGAAATGGAATTACAAAACCAAATCAAAAAACTAATTATGGAGAGGACTGCTCTTTTCCAAATCAACTTTTGTAACATCAAACTTTTGAGAACGAAACCCTTACACTAGGTTCTGTTTATATCCTCCACTGACAATATCAGCGGAGAGAAGATAAGAATTACAGCTTGTTTAGGTTTAAAGTCCAACTTTAACATAAACTCTAGGTGTGCATGTGTCTCCCATTCAAATCTGGTTACAACAAAACCAGCATCAGTTACTCACAGTGAGAAGAGGAGCCATTGTTGCAGCAATGCATCCAAATGATATTACTCAATTAAAATTAAAATGAACTAAGGTGCAATAAAACTATTCCTAAAAAGGTATTTATTCCTGTAAAAGTTAGTTAAGTAAATAATTACTAGCTATGTTGTTTTACACTAAGTGGACAACACGATGTTGCCATGATTTAGCAAACACTTGCTAGCCGTCATCTGACTTATTTGCATCGTTTAAAAATTCGTATTAAAGTAAGAATTAGGTGACTAAACGTTGCCGAGGGTGAATCGAAATGGTCCCACATGCAGAAGAAGGCAGTTAGCACGGGCTAACTCGAAGGGTGTTTAAACAGTTAGCTAGGCTAACATGGCAGTTGCTGCTGTATTCTGTGTTAGCTACCGAGACCAGCCGGCTAATAACAGGTGTCTCGGTGCTTTTTCCCTAAGCTAGTGTAAGAGTTTAAAGACTAGCATTGCAGCCTTCAGCTAAATGTCTGAACCGCCCACAGCCACCAGCGGGGCCAGTGGTAAAACTGGGCGACCACTCAGACACCATAGAGTGACTAGCAAGCGGCAACGTTAGCTGGTCAGATTACATAACAAAATCCCTGCCTGGCAGGCTCAGACAACATCACCCGCGTCTGAAGCGGAGCGACTTACTTCCACTTGTGCGTCCAGCTTGCCGTCGAAAGTGAAGTCGATCAGATCCGGCTTCAGACACAGCCCGTAGTTGACGGGGTAAACGTCCGTTGGTAGCCGCACGAAGGGCCTTCTTTCGGGCATGGTTCCTGTATTTTGGCCGCTTGCGCCACCGAAGGAGGAACTAAGTGTAGCGCCGTTGATCTGTCGGGTTCTAATCGAGGCGGAACCGATGAAGCCGAGCTTCGGTAGCGGGGATGGACAGCGGCTGGCGATGGTGCGCGTGAACAGCAACGGAACCGTGCGTCCCAAGAGCAGCAACATGAACTGAAGCCCCCTCGGCGCTCTCTCCGATGTTGCTCAGCCTAAACAAGTTCAGTTAATCAGCGTCAAGTTCAGCGAAAGTTGCGTCACTGCGTCATTACGTCTGGAGCTGCGTGCCGAACGTGCGCCTGGGTCGGACAACAGACTTGTGTTCTTCTATATATATA
>JAVLVB010001108.1:226731-249613 GCA_032876305.1 Orestias chungarensis
GGGGGGGGGGGGGGGGGGGGAGTCATTTTGATCTTCAATCCTTTATATGAACTTTTTTTTTTGCAGTTTAAACATGTCAGCAACATCACTTTTAAATTGGGTTTAATTATTTTTATGACAAAACACAGACATTACTTTAAGAACATTTAAAAGTTACTGTAAACTGTAAATTCGGTTCTTTATATATTACCCATATTTTCTGTAGTACAAATTAATGTTATGCAAAGTTATCTCATCATATTTGCATTTCTAAATGGATTTATTTGGACTGAGGACAAACACAGTTCTTTCAGACTTTAAAAGTTATAGACTAAAAGCATACGGTTTTGTTTAGAACTATAAGTACTACCAAGACAACCTTTAATAATATTTTATGGCAAACGGTAATCATCCATTAAAAATAATAAGTTAAATGCCTCAACTGCATTTACATTTGCCATAACTTCAGATTTAAAAATCTGATTAAATCACAATTCAGCCATGAGAATATAATACAAGCACAGATAACATTTCTCATTAAAAAACATCCAGACACAAAATTAAAACAATCAAATAAAGGAACGAGAGCAGTTCTCATTCCAATTCAATGTGTGTGGTTTAACCTGTATATGGAATCCAATAAATATAAAAAAAATCTAGGTTTCAATGAGATCTCTAGGACTACATTTATACAGGAGGTCTTGTTGCTTAATTTCAGTTTGAATAAATGCAACTGGTATGTTTTGCTGGAATGGTTTACGATCCCAAAGGGACCCATATGCGTAGAAAATAAATGTCTAAGACAGCAGTGCATTGTTTACAAATGTAAAAAATGGATGCCACCATCTGTAGATCACTTTAAACGTTTTAAGCAACAAAAGCCAACAAGATCAGAACAAAATAAGGGAAGCTAAGCTCCGCACTACTTGCTTCAGCCATTGTTTATATCCAGAGCAAGATATCTGGCTTCTTCTTGGGTACAATTATGACATGTCCTATATCTGATGTAAAAGTCAGATTAATGTGACATGACAGTGTTCACTGCACATGCTTTGAATCTATTTAATATGTGTCCAAATTAGAACTACATATGGAAGTAGCACATTCCAGATTCTTCATACTGCCATAAAAAAAGTGGCTTTGGATGTCCCTTACATACTATGTGAACGCAGTCTATGACGGGTCTCACGGTCCCACTCAACATACAGTATAGTTCACCTTTAGGGTTGCCCCTAGTCTTCTTATTGCTCAGTCAATAAGAGAAAGGTTTTACTGTTCACAAGTCGGGTGGGAAAATAAAAGCCTCAGCTGCACACTCTGCGTCATCTTCCTCATCCTCCTCTGGAATGTTCTCAGGTTCCCACGTAAAGACGTCTGTAGTATTGTCTGTAAATGAGCCTGATGTGCTCCTGATGATGTCCCATGGACACAAAGCATCACGTCGACCCAAAGCCAAGCTGGCTTTAGACTCGTCAGTCTGCTCTGTGTCTACGTCTTCAAGAGTCTCATCTTCGAGAGTCCTCTGGTTGTCTGTGAAGTCTGTGTCACTGTTAGTAGAACAAACATTTTCTACTACATTTGTGGCAGCTTCTACGCCTCCCTGTTCTTTGCTGGTGGACTGACAAACATCGTTATCCAAAGTTTCTTCTGTCTCCCATGGGCAAACATCTGCCCTTGTACTGTCTTGCTTTTTCAGCAGTTTGGGGTCTTCTGTGTCCCATGGACAGACATCTGCCCGTGTGCTATCTTGCTTTTTTAAAACATTGGGTACTTCGCTCTCCCATGGACAAACATTTTCTCTAATGCTGTCTTGCTTTTTTAAAACATTGGGTACTTCGCTCTCCCATGGACAAACATTTTCTCTAATGCTGTCTTGCTTTTCTAAAAGATTGGGTTCTTCTCTCTCCCATGGACAAACATTTTCTCTAATGCTGTCTTGCTTTTCTAAAAGATTGGGTTCTTCTCTCTCCCATGGACAAACATTCTCTCGAATGCTGTCTTGTTTTTTTAATACATTGGGTTCTTCTGTCATTAATGGGTAAACAGTTTCTCTAATGATATCTTGCCTTCTTGTAACTTTAGTGTCTTCTGTTTCCAAAGGGCAAACATCTGCTAAAGCACTGTCCTTGTCTTTAAGAATGTTCGGATCTTCTGTCTCCCAAGGACACACATTTTCCCTACCGCTGTCTTGCTTTCTCAACGCCTTTAATGGAGTTTGCAGCTCTTGAGACATTGTCTTGGATACATCCTTTTTATTGTAAGACTCTGTCTCCCACGGACAAACATTTAATTGAATATTCTCTGCTCCTTCAGATTTTTCAGGTACATCTGGTTTGTCTTGATGTCCAGTTTCCCAGGGACATACATCTTTGTTCACAGGCATTTGCAAAGCAGAGTCTTTGCTGGCAGGCCCTTTGCCTGCTTCTTCCCATGGGCAAATATCTTCCATAGGTTTAGGTGGATCTGGGAAATCCCATGGACAGCTTTCGGGTGCTTTGGACATTTGTGTAGGGGGATTCAGGGCAGGGGATGTTGTGTTGTGCGCTTGGGTAAGTTTCAGAACTGCGGATGAGCTGGGATAGATGGCAGATTTCATGACTTCTTTATGAAAAGGTACCATCAGCGTTCCTTTGGTTCCGGAAGGATTAAGGTTTTCAAATGCACCTTCGTCTCTGTCCTGAACATCCCAGGAACAAACATTTGCAGATTCGCTGTCCTGCCTTATAGAAATTTGGGGAGTTTCTACATTCTCCCATGGACAAACATCTACTTTCAATGATTGAGTCTGTGGATGTTTGGATGCTTTAGCTTTCAGAGTGATGGAATTATCTTGGAATTCCCAAGGACATGCTTCAACTCTAGGACTCTCTTGGACTTTCAAATTACCTTGGTCTTGTGATTCCCACGGCCAAACATTAGATCTCTCCAACAACTGGGACTCCTTTGAACAGATGTTCGCTTTGATGCTCTGTTGCGTCTTTGCTCCATCTCCTAGACTCACAGAACTAGCTCCATCCCAAGGACATACATCTGTGTTAGATGCATTGCAGGCTGGTCTGATTTGATTGCTTCCTCTTCGATGAGTGGAAGGGGTTCTTGAGTTGCTGATTGTCTCCCAGGAACTTATACTGCTACGTTTGCTGCCCTGCCTCGACAGAAACGCATGTTCGTGGCTGCCTTCTTTTTCTGCATTGTCTGCATCAGCAGGAGAGAAGGTAGATTTCACATTAACGATCCGTCGTGGGCTTCTGTCAGAGGAATCCGTAGAGGACAGCCTGATTGCATTCTGCTTCACAAGGTAGGGCTTTCCATCTGTTGTTGACATACTAAATTTCTGCAGTAACTTCTTGTCCATGCTTGGACGTCTACTAGATGTTCCAGACACTGGTGTGATGAAAATACTTTCTTGGCTTTTTTGGGAATACTCTCTGTTTAAATGTACTTCCCTACTGACTGTGCAACTACTATCGACGGATGACATAAACGATCTAACAGAGAGCCATTTATTGTTTGTGTTGCGGAAAGAGAATACTCTTTGGTTCTTCATCACCTTGGGTCTTGGTGTACCTGGTGCACTGGCAGACACAGTTACTGGTATTTTAGGTGAGACACACTCATCTTGATATACTTTGTCCACCGAAGGCGCTTTTTCAACAGATGATAGATGGTCCCAGGGACAGACAAGTGCTTGTGGAGAGGGCAACTCCTCACTTTCCTTTGAATTTGCATAGGTCACATGCTTTCTGTTCTTGTCCTCTGATTGTTCTGGCTCTACCTCCCAGGGACAGACCTCAGCTTTATCAAATGATTCAGACTGGAGGGCACTCCGGGTCTGATCACTTATGGAAAGACTCTGCTTTGACTGTGCTACACTTCCACCATATGTCTTTGGGATGTTTTCTATGGAATGGGTCGTAGCGGAGCTTAGGCTCCAAGACTTATGAAGCCTTGTGTGATCAGGATGCAGGAGATTGGTATCAATTGTTAAATTCAGAGCACTGGCTGACTTGTACATCCCAGGAGGAATATCCAGGGAATCTGTCTCAGATCGCTGGGATGATCTCTTCATAGAATTTAACCTTAATGTAGAGTCACGGAATGAGGAGCCTCTTTCTCTCAGAAAATGATGATCATTTTGGGACTTACATGTGAATGATGAATGGGATTTTATTGAACTTCTGTAGCTGATACTTACAGTATCTGATGCCATCCTAAACGAATCAGAGTGACTCCCACGTCTAATCCGGAAAGATCCATCTCTTTCTTCACGGCTGTGCCGACCCACGGTTTCTGGAAACTCTGCAATGCGTTTGATAATCGATCTTCCCAGTGCACATCGAGAACCGCGCTTCTTTGAGAGATGTGGGTTGTTTGTTGTCATCCTCTTCACCTTTTGGACCTCTAACTGGGCATATAACTTCTTAAGCTCATCCTGATTCATGGGACGAAAGCAGGAAATGTTGGGATTGGACCAGAAAGTGGAAATGACATGGAAAAGACAATGAAAGAAACAAGTCAGAGCAAAGTCAACATGAAATTTTTTATATAAGGAGAAAACACTGGGGGATAGCAAAGGATAAAAAGTGAATAGCGTCATAAATGTACTACGTAAAGTGATGCGCCCCATACTATGCTTGCTAATAAATTATTTGAACCTTATTACATTTAATCTTATGACTTGGCTTTATCTTTTTTGTGTCTTTCTAAAAACCTCTCAAAATAATTTGTATGAATTTCAAGTAAATTGTTCCACGCGGAAGCATTGTTACTGATTTTGATTATGTTCTTTGTCTTATAGGTTTTCCCCTCTTTTATTTTACCAAACACTTCAGTCTAAGTTAATTAAACTACTGGAAGTGTCTACAAAAGCAAAAGTGTTTATCACTGAGTGTTTACAAACTTATACCTTTTAATGTTAATTTGGAGTAAAGCCTTTTCCTCTGTCCACTGTACAACTTATTTCATTGTGTCAGGGTTGGACCGGAAAATTTCACATCACATTCATGTCTGGGACAAAACACCTATTATAAACCTTTTCCTGTGCTAAACATCCATTCATTTAACAGTCGGAACGGATTAGCAATGCACCCTCAGGCCTTGAGAATTGGAATATAACATTTGTTTTTGATTTCACATTAAAATACCTCCTTATGAGTTTCTCTGATTATTGTTATTAAAAAACATAAGCTTGGAAAGTCATAACGTCCTCATCTGGGGTGTGCTTTGTAGTCTAATGTAATAATATTACTTTAATTTGAAGCCAGGGATCCTAATTCATACTAAAGATGATTATTTGGATATTACCTGAAAATCATCTGGGTCCATGCTGTGCTCGCTCCAAGCAGAACAGAAGCTGTTGTTGAGGTATGAGGCCGAGCGTCGCAGGTCCATTTCGTCCTCGTACACTTCCGCAGCTATCTCCTCTTTTCTGGTCTTGGACTCATAAAAAAACTACGAAACATGCAAAAGTATATATGAAATCATAACATGCAGGAAAGACTTTTACTGTATGGAGCTGAACAAACAATTTGAATTGTAGTTTTTTTTTCCTTTTTCCTTTGTTAAGGTAGAACAGAACAGATTTTATTTGGCGTAGCTAAAGCTAATTTTGGAGTTAAGAACTACAAAATTTAACAACTGTGTCAATACCTTGGGATCGTTTTCAACAGGGATTGAAAACTTGACAAAAGACTCAATCATTTGGTCTAGGTTTTATATCTACATTCTCTAAGGTCAAAACTTTAGTGAGCTTGTGAAGGCTCACAACTATTTACTTTTGCAGCTCCCTCTATGTCACTCGCTTCTTGTTCAATGTTTTTTAACTCTCACTTGCAAATGGCAACTTTTTAAACTTGTTTTATTTTCACTACATTGGCTTCCTGTCCATTAAAAATACCCTTTAAACTTTTTTATTTCCATGGACAAAGCGCATACGCAGAGGTGTAAAAGGTTTTTTCTACAGCCAAACCTTGACTCTGTGATCAGCTTTCACCACATGTTCAATTTATCACTAAAATTGGCTTTTAAAAACTTAAAACTAAAGGCTTTTCATCTGTTTTCAACGTAGCAGTGGCCATCCCTTGGACAGTTGTCGAGCTATTGTAGGATGGTTGTGAGATTTCTGGTTAATTAGACATCTTTGTACATTTTCGTAAAGTTGAAAGATGTATTTAAATACACATTAAAAACGGGAAAAAAATAAACAAATACACATGAACATAAACCTGAAATTGAAATAGAACATATTGATAAAATGAGGCCTTAATCATTGGAGGCATTAATGAGACAAAGTATTGTATTTTAGTCAGAAAAGTCATAGAACTACAACATTTTAAAACCTGTTATAAAACCTTTTAAGCCATAATGCTCAGCTTTAATAACTATATATAAATATGTATGAACCATATTTGTTTTATTTTGTTTTCCTATTTTGTTATGTTTATATAAAGATATTGTTAAACATTTTGGTCACCAATATTGTGGTCGTTGGTATAAGCGTCTAAATAAATGAAAAATACCTGATTGAAGTATGACTGCAGATTGATTATTTCAGAGCTAAATTGATGGAGAAACTGTTGTTTTCCAAAAGAGTATGTAGCCATAAATTCCTTCCCCACTGGCTCTGCAACATGTAATTTTGAAATACCTTTGGAACGAGGAGCAGCGTAAGTGTAACTGTGATTGTTACATGGGTGTGCATGAAGGACAGCAGCAACATCCAGTCAGGATGGAGAGACTGAAAGGTGAACCTAATTGAAGATAAAATCACTTTATCATTCCCCAGTGAGCACAGTTTTTACTTCAGAATACACACAAACTATTTAAAAAAAAGTGTTGAAAACTATGAAAAAGTGTACCGAAACAAGTGGAACATGGAGGAGAACAAGAACTCGTTGTGGATGGCAATGCCCATGTAGCGAGGTTCATGGAAGGCTGAGGGAACCGGCCTGACGGCGGTCCACAGCGAGCTTCCCCAGCACAGGAACAAAAGCTCAGCTAAAAAACAGAGAATGAATAGAATGAGTGAGGATTGTTTTTAATGTTCTTTAGGAAAGAACATGAATGTAGGTGCTATGATTTAACATGGCCTGACTCAAGAAGAAAATACTTATTTTCCAATAAAAAACCAACAAACAAAAAAAACTGAAATAAAAATCATAATTTTTAATCTTGTGAGACAATTATTGGTGAGGGGAAAAAGTTTGATTCATCCAAGGAATTGCAATTACTTTTTTTCCAGTTCATTATTTATTTGGAAAAGCCTGTTTCTCGAATAAATCCCCTAGTCAGTGGTTCACGTGATGGTGAGCAGAGAGGACTGTCTAGGGAGGTCTTAATGAATTTCCCACAGTTTTTGTTAGTGGGATATAAAAAAGGACTGGACAGTAGCAAGCTGGGTGAGCTAATTTAGCACCATTTCTTTGCTGGCAGGTTCCTATTGAACATCTGTCAGAGCAGTGAAGACAATGGTGGAGATATTTCTCGTTATTGCATCTTCCTGATTGGAGCAGCATGCTAAATCAACTCAGTTTTAAACAAAACGGTCAATGGCAAAACTGTTTCTGGTTTAAAATTAAGATACAAAATGATATTAAGTATTTTTTTTCTGTTTCCACAAGGAACTTTAGTTTACATACAATTAACCAGGGCTCACTGATATTTGAAAGTCTTGCAGTTGCGAGGATATTAGTAAATATTGCAATGTCGATATCAGGTATATGCTAGTTTTCTTTTTTCCTCTCTAATCTCTTTTTTTCCGCTGTATTTTACCTGTAGCATGTTTATTATGATAATTTCTGCTCATTGTAAGTCCATGAGACCCCAAATCCTCTTCTATGGGTTAAAGACATGAAAAAAATGCAGCGTCAAAACTCTTTAAAACATGCAAGAACATAGTTATTGCATAAGGTTGAAAATTGAGCACACTGATATATTTGTGATACATCCTGCATCCTTCCTGTCTACAACTCCTGTTAAGCTAGGAACAGGAAGCTAGGTTTTACAATCCACACAGGCTCACAAAAATGGGACAGGAACAATCTGTTACCTGGTCTAACTTGACTTGATATCAGCACCAACAATCAGATGGTAGGATCAGAATTTGGCGTAAGTTACACCGAAACAGGGATCCATCGTACCTACTATAACCAAGTGAGACTGCTGCTAGTTTTGTACTGGTGTGATGGAGATTTTCTTGGCACAGCTGGAGAGCAACTTAAAAACCAACAGGTGTTTAAACTCATACCAACAAGGTGTGTGTTATAAAGAAGTTAGCCGTTTGGTCTTTAGTCGTTGAAAGGTCAGTATTCTGGAAGTTTTAAGTAATCATGCAGTCTGTCTTTCCACACTCACCCACAGCCATCATGTAATCCCAGCGGTCCAGGTAACACAAGCTGAAGCCCTGGCCATCTGACGTGGTGGCTGTAACGAAAACCGGAATGTTCCGGTCTCGGTTCTGGAGCACGCCCACAGTCCAGGCACACAAAAACCAGCTGACCGTCATCAGCATCACTCCGAGAATCCTTAGCAGGTGGAGGCTGGAGATGTAGGGCATTCTCTGGGCTGTCCGCGAGAGGAACACCTTCAGGACCCTGAGCAGTGAAAGAGGAAGTTGGGGTTTTATCAATGGAAAACATCCAACCAAACTGCCATGTCCCGTTTATAAACAGTTTTTCCAACAGTTAAGAAATCATATCCTGTTATTAGATGGTTTTATCCATGATTCCTTTCTATAATTAACAGACTACTCCCATTTGTTTAATTTACTTCAAAAGATTGGACCGCTCCTATAGTTTATGGTATGTTTCCGTTAAACTGTATAAATTCTTTACCTGTACATTTTCAGTGTGATTGTGCCGTAGACAATGGAAAAGCCTAGCATTCGGACCCAGCGCAGTAGAATACATCTGAAGGTGCTCGGTTTGAAGTACAGAATGAAGACCTGCAGGTGAAGACACAATGAACTCAGTACAAGTGCTGATATTAAAGTTTGAAGCGGTTAAAGCGGTTTTGAGTAAGTAATTTATTGTGGGGAAGAATAATGAACAGAACATAAATCAGAACAAGACAAGAGAAAACGGAACAGGAATAACGCGGAACTGGAACGTAAACGAACAGAACTGAAGCGGTGACTACAAACGTGAATAAACAAACCAGCATGAGAACACGGGAAGGGGAAAAAAACTAACAGACAAAATAATAACAATAAACACAAGGAGAACAGGAGGCGATGAAGGAGCTAAACTATGAGGAATAACTAATAAAACTAAGAACAAAAGAACAAGGAACCATAATGGAAAATAACTAAGTCATGGAACAGAGGAAAGAAAAATGGGGGAGGAAACACGGGAAACCAGAGGCCACAAGAAAACAAAAACCAAAAGTAAATACAAGGATGGGACCTGAGGAGAAATAATGATGGAGGAAAAAACCAGCACAGAGAGGAATAAGCACAGAGAACCAGCGAGCAAGAGGGGAAGGCTTACCAGGAGACAGGCAGGAGATGGAGCTTAGAGACGGGAGGAGAACAGACGATCCAGCGGTGAGTGAATGAGTTAACCAGGCTTAAATACTGAGGAGCAGGAGGTGGAGTGGTGGAGATGATGATTGGATGATTACAAACAGATGTGAGTGATAATGATGAGGGAAAACACAGAGCGAAGAGGGACAGAGAAGGGGGGACTAGAGAACACAGAAAAGAACAAGACCCAAGACTAAACCAAACTAGGAAATAACCTAAAGAAAATAATAACTAATAATATAAATAATGATAATAATAATAAAACAACACTAATCTAGAAAACTGAACCAAACCAAAAACACAGATCATGACACAAAGGCTAGTAAACAAGGTAGAGCACCAATAACCAATGGAAATTAGCTATCTAGCTATATTCCAAACTAGTGGTTCCATGGATCAGCTACACTTGTTGGGTTTGTGTGTTCTGGGCATGTTGGACTTGTCTAATCTAAGCCTAATGCAATAACAGAATATATGGGACTACTGACATTATATATTGAACTACCTTAGATGATCTGGATGTAGACTAATGGAAAAACACTGCTCTCTTACCAGGTACTGTTTTATCTTCTACATTCGCAATAGATTTGGAAGGACACCCTGGGACTGATGTGGTTGACACATTTAGTTCTGCAGTGGTATGTCAGGGTTGTTTCAAAGTTTTTGTCTCCAAAAAAAGGGGAAAATGGACTATGTTGATTCAGCAGCAGAGTGGGAGCCAAATAAATTTTTTTTCCAAATTAAGACTTCTTCATGCCAGTGTGAACGAACAAATGTGCATCTTTTTGCACAATAAAAATTACATTTGTGCCACGTAACACCAAATAAATATCTGATAAACAAACATCTGTAGTATGAATGGTCATGTTAAGTGGTGAGAGACATGCAACATTACTCGGGAACAGAAGAAGTCAGACGTGCCAAATTTTGACCAAGCAGTGCTGAGTTTTGATTTCTTGTTTCTTAACTTCATTTATCTTTCTGTAATCCAAACGATACAGTCGGATCACTAAGCTCAAAAAACCTTAATACAAATGCACAGATGACAGATCCATTGTTACTTCTCTAAACATTGTACTGCTGTGTGACATCTACTTTCATCTTCTGCGCATGCGGGTCTCTTTTGAGGCCATAAACGGTTCGAGTACGGTGGTCGAGCTGAATCATTAGTGTGAAAAAGCCATGCAACAAAAACAATACAAAATCGTATTTTGGGAAGAAATTCAAACTGTGCATCAGGACCTGTTGAGTGAACGTAGCGTAAGATTGTATTCCACCTCTTTAGGTAAACACTTCTAAATAGGCTGGAGTCCAATAGTGATCAAAGGCACCAAATAGGGGTGAAAAGTTAGGAAAGTCCTAATTAAAACATATATTATAAAACATATGTTATTAATATAAAAGCCTTTGTCACAAATGAAATGATTGGTATCTTTGTTTTTACTTTTTTGGGACAGTGAAAAACTCCCAGATTAAAATGCATACATCCATATTTACTGATATCATTATAAAATGTATTTGTTTTGGATTTAGCTAATTTGACGGGAATTATCAACCTGTTAGCTTAGCTTTAGAATAGTGTTATCCTCCATTTCACCAGCACTTAATCAGTGAAGGGAAGTGTTGACCAAGATATTAACTTATTTCCTTTAAAAACATTTAAAGCAACTTTTTAACCTTCATAAAAAAATTTGTGAAACTTTTGTGATCATAGGTCGGCTAAAAGCGCGTTGAATGACACCTCTGTCATGCCCCGAGGGGGTCCGTATTGCTTTAACCAGCACTAAGCAACTTTGAGGAGGGTGGTAGGAACCCTGCTACACAAAACAACTACAAATGTGCTGACTGCTTTACGGCATACGTCACTTCCTCCATTTCTTATTTTCAACATCCTCATATGACATTTATGACATGTTTCACCACAATTAGATTCATCACCTCATCGCTATTCATCCTTCACACAGACACTGGAAACAGAAATGTACTTCAGTCCAACTGCAAGCTACCGGGAGATCAGGATTTTACTACGTTATGTGCTGGTGCTCGTTGGAAATGCAGTCTTCCTTCAGGCAAAACCCTACCACTTTTGTCCACAGTAGCCGCCAAAATCGACCCAAACTGAAACTTTGAGGGATTTTGACCCCACACCTTTTGTAGTGTGGTGACTTCAGTGACTTCAGTGACCGTAAACCATAAAACCATAGCACAAAATGTTTGTTGAGTTTGCAAAATAAGTCATTACACAGACAGATTTGCTTCACACTGGCTTTTCTGTTTGTACTTCAAATGCCGCCTAACAGTTATATGCTGATCACTTGTTATTTTTAGAGATGACTGTAAGTAGTTCAGAAGGGCAGAGCGGCCAGTCCATTAACATGTTGACACATTAAATCCCTTCCCATTAATGCACAACGCTTGCACACGCTGTCTCGGGCTGCAGGAACAATCCCTCATCAGCCGAGGGAGATAAACGGAGAGAGCATGGCAGATGTTACCAAATGAATATGAAGAGCGATAAATAATGTACGGCTGGGGCTGGATGTGAAGAATTCCCTGCACAACCTGCTCGGTTGGAGACGTACCGGGAAGTAGAGGAGCAGAGATCCGAACAGGATGGTTTCCAGCAGCAGGAGGCTCGAGGCACGGATCCTCTGAGGGTCCAGGTGTTCAGAAAGAGACAGAAGACAAGGAGCGATGAAAAGACGAAGCACAGAGTGCTTTTTTTCATTTTAATATAATTTGACAATCTTATCCTCGTTACTTCAGATTTCATTCCAGTATCCTGCATACACACAGACCAAAACATGTACATAAAGACCAATAATAATGCTTTAAATTTATTTCAAACCTATTTATATAACGTCAATTTACAACACTTCATTTTGAGGCACTTCAACTTGAAAAATGGATTTTAAAGACCAAAAAAACATATATGGAATATATTTAAAACTAACAATTATTAGAGTTCTTTCTGACATCTACCAGCCGTGCTTTATTGAACGCTGTTTCTTTGTTTAAAACTATTAAAATGTTCTTTGTTCGGTGGAGCTGCATTTCACTAGAGCAAATATTTAAAAAAATTATATTATATATAAGAGTAAGTTATTTAAGTTATTTTCAGATTTGATATGTGGAGATAAAGCATGAAGAAAACTGAAACAAATAGGTTTTATTTCTTAATTAAGGTTTCTACATGAAACCTCCGGCAACATTTAGTGTAACGATTCCCCACAATTGTCTATTCTTTACCATTGTTTTAATAAGTTGAGAAATTACTTGTTGATATTTCTTTGACAGCAGTGATTGAATTTTAACAGAGAACACAATGATTATGGAAGTTGTTGACTGGTGATGATCAGCATGGAGGAAAACCACTAAATAATAAATGTGACAAAAATTTTTTAACAGATATGAGATGCCAGAATAATCTATTATTAAAAATATGTATACTTTAGTGAATCAATTATATGTCGGCCTGATGCGGTGGGTGAGAGACGCTTCTCCTTTGCTCCACCTTTTGTCTTTTCAAACCCCCAGGTGACCATGGCAGATGGTTGCACATCCTGAGCCAGGTTCTGCTAAAAGGTTTCTTCTTGTTATAGGGATGTTTTTCCTCCCCACTGTTGCTACGTGCATGCTCAGTATAAAGGATCGCTGTAGAGTCAGCAGACAACGCAAGCTGTCGTCTTGGTGTTCTGATGCACATCATATCGCTGTCAAAACCGATATTAGCCGTTTTTGTGTTTGAGTGGGGGGTCGGGCCAAAAATGGCATAAGGAAAAACATTTGTTCAGCCTTCCGACAGTTATGCTGCGTTCACACCAAAAGCGTCTAGAGTGTTAAGAGCGTCCAGTTTACGTGCAAAGCCTATGCAAATGCGCATCTTGGAGGGTCGAAAAGTCTCATGGTGCATTACGCGAGTCGAGACCAGAGCATTTGAAGCGTCTTGAGCGTCAGACACGTTTTGAAAGTCCGACCCGTCTTACTCCAAACGCTCGAGTTGAGAAAATTGCCCGTTCGCCGCTGGACGCTTGAGCGTCAACCAATCAGAGAGCACCTTTTATGTGACGTAGTGACAAACTTTACAATTGGGCGGAACATTTGGAAGTGATGATGGCGGATAGATTTATTGTCGCTGTTTTCGCTAATTCGAGGGAGACGAAACTGGCGTCAAATTCGCCAGTTTCAACAGCGCAGCACCTGCAGTGGGTGGTGAAAATCACTAAACTATGAACGCTGCTGAATTCTCGGTAGTTACAGATATGGCGCAGAGGCAGCCAACAAGGACGCTCCCTAGCTTTTTTCAATAAATAAAGCCGAGCCACTATCTCACTTTCGTCCGCCATAGTACAAAAAGACCCTTGAGGAGACCGAAAGTCCGACCGGAAAAAAATGGAAGTGAGGACGCGTCCAGGGCGTTTAAAACGTTGGACCCCTTGGGGTGGCTGTCGTGGATAGTCGTCTTGCAGCTGCGCAGCTTCTATTCCAGCTGCCCCCTGTCACATGTCAATATTTCCCTGGGCAAGGCACTTAGCCACAATTAACCTACCGACACATGTGTCCTTGGCGAATGTGGCTTCAGTGTAAAGAGCTTTGAGTGGTGAGTTTAATAAGAATAAGCACATTATAAGTAAAGACAATTTAAACTAAAGCATTGGTAAATATCAGTTTTGAGACATACCAGCTATCGCCTATCTACTCAAATTAACAATTACTATTGCACTCATGTACATCCTTCTATTTAGCTTAAACCTGCTGCTTTTGCCCCACTGTTGGATAATAAAACATTCTATTTTATTTTCTGTTCTGAAATTGTGCATCACATTGTTCACTACTGGGACACTTAGCCGGATTTGGTGCAAAATCTGACTCACCCGGTTTTGACGATGCCGATAGGACACTAGCATGCTGATGAAGACGAGGGACATGAAGACCCCCTGGAGGGCCAGGACTCCAGCTCTGAGGAGCTTGTCCTCCTGCACCCAGCAGGGAGTGCTGTCCTGACAGCTCTTGCAGCCTGGCCAGCATGGGAGACAGATGGGCATGTTCGGGTAACATGTAACACTGCCTTCGCTGCCATTTATAGCGCCGCCATCTGCAAAACACAAATGCATGCATCTGTACCACCCACACGAAACCTTGTGACAACCTGAGACAGCAGTGACCTCTGCAACCTGCAGCTCTGACACACCAGTGAAATAATTCACATGTCTGGAAAGATTTTCCTCCACCTGTCAAAGATATAGAGCCACACATCCTTTCTATTATGTTGCCTAAAGTCCAAAATATGTCAAATGTTCCTGCAGAAATTTAAATCTTTTGTGTATTCTATTAAGTTAAAAAAATTTATATTGTCTTTCAAATACAACAACATATTTTATCCTTGGAAGTATCGTCAAAGTAGAGACGATCTGAAACAGAGACACGCATTTTTAAAAACGTGCTGGAAACGATTTGAATGAAAGCCTGAAAAATAATAGATCTAACATAAAGAAAGAAATAACAATCAGTGTAACAATTATCGGTAACCATTGATAACTTTTAAAAGCTGGTTTTGCGATAGATTGGCTTTTGGTATTTCTAAATATTTCCTAAAGTTTGGTTCGAGGATCTCTAACAGCAGTCAGTCTTGCAACAACTGTGACAGGCCTCTGACTGAAGACAGGAAGATAGTCACGATATGCTAACAGCTCAGTATCCAGGGTTGATTCCATCATCTCCTGGATGATGGGATCAGTTGTTGGCAAACACTGCTAATCCACCTCCTTTGCTTTTGCTGCTTCTATTTAAATCTGTCTGGCCATATGTTCGGAAAACTTGTCTGAGAGGCGTTGAAGTAGGGGTTATAGTGTAATGTTAACGGTACAGGAGATGAACTGAACTTTGTTATCTCTCTGCTCTTTGGTTCTGCTGTGGGTACCTCTTCTTTCCACGCCTTCAGTTAAGGTTTTATTTAAGCATTTCAGAAGCTAATTCGCTTCTATCAGGCTGTCAAAAAAACGAACAAAATTGTAGCCATGGTTATGCATATCAACTATCTAAAGCTAAATATGTTGAATCCTTCCACCCCAACAGCCTCCAGGACCAGAGGGAAAAATTGTCCAAACAACCAACAGCAAAAAAAAAAATTATGTCTACAAAAGCACAACTCAAAACAATTGTAACCGAGCTACAGAATAAAGCCATTCTAAGTATTGAAACCTTTTAAAAGGTGTGCTTTGAACCGAAAACATAAACGCAAAACTAAGTGATGAAAATTATGCCCATAAACTGTAACTTTGTGCTTAATTTTATTTTTAACGTCTTTTTCTTCTTTCTTCATTTTATGCTTTTTTTACATGTTATTTGTTTTGTGCTTTTTAATCGTTGCAAAAGGCACCTCAGATTGTCTGGTACGTAATTTACTTTGCCTTATATGCTCCAACATGCAGCCACCATGACATCCAAGTCCCCAGGACACACATGAACTTAAACTCTTTAGGTATATTTATTCTGCGATAATAGTTTAAAGTAACTGGGCCACCTGCGATTTTGTTAAAAACATTTATTCAACAATATAATATTCATCTGTAGTCAAGAAAAACTTTTCCAACTATAAAATATTTATTTTTCTTCAGCTTTTTACTTCTATTTACTTGGAGTAAAATTATTTTAATCAGCATATCAGTTGACTGTTTTATGTTAAATTATATTAAGGGGGTAAATATTCCCCCCAAAAATCTAATATTTATTAATAGAGGAAAACAAATTCTACACTCCACACAATTTAAAAAACAGCATATGCAGATTTTTCCTACGGATCTGAGTGTCTTCTGCCTCAGAGGTATTAGGTTACAACGGAATGATTTTTATGTTAGGTTTCATTAGCAGAGAGCAAAATCTGGAAAGTTTGCATGTAGCTTTGCTCTCTGACCAGGCTAGTTCCTAAGCTGCTGAAAATCATCTCTGAACAGATGTTGCCGTCTGATAATAAATTAAAATGCAGCAGCCTCAACGTACACAGGCAGATATGTAACATGGTAGATGTTTGACAGCAAATCGTGTTCAGCAGAGAGAAAGAATTGCTCTAAGATGTTGGCGGATGTTCCTGAAAATCGTTCTCTACTTGTGGTTCCAATAGTTAACTGTTAATACATCGTTGTGCAACTCTAGTCTTTGAGCGCCATGGTCTTGAAGCTTTTCCTCGCTTCAACACACTTTTAGGGTTAATAAAAAATGAATAAATAAATAGTTTCAGATCCTTATAAATGTCCCAGTATACAGGTTCAGCTCTGGTGGCTTTTGAGGAACGTGCAGCAGAATGGTGGAGCCACCAGTGCAGAGCTTGCTGGCAGCAGGTGGATTTAAGACTATTTGCTACAAAGGGAATCAAAAGAAATGTTCAAGCTGATATCTCTTGCTGATTTTGCTGTGGTCATTCATATTAGTAATTAAGAGTGACTCACACCAGACTTATTAACTATATTTAAAGACTCCCTAGACATCTTTTAATATTTTATTGTAGAACATTTATTTGTTTAATGCCTCTACTGTAGTTACATTTACCATAAGTGCAAGTTTTAAAATTACATTTGATCAGCCATCAACCATGGAAATTTGATACAAGCACACATAAGATTTCTAAAGTAGGGGAACAAGATTAGCAGTTCTCATTGAAATTCAGTGCATTTGGATTGACCTGCTCGTTCAATCTGCGATAGAATAAATATTCATAATTAAAAACTACAATGCTAAAATGTATAGACCCCCATCAATGTGAGCCGACTGTAAAGTAAAAAGAATAAAAAACTCAACACTGCTTGCTTCAGCCATTACTCACGTTCAGATTTACCACCTCTGGCTTCTTCTGGTGCAGGGTTATAACCTCAAGTCTCACATCAAAAGTCGGATAAAACGCAACTTAACCATCGGATATGCATCAGAATTAGTAACAAGTATGGAGGCTGCATGATTCAGATTTTTTTGTTGGCCGATCATGCTACCATGGATAAGTTAGATAAGGAACGCATACGGACAGAAAATAGATTTGGGTTGCCGAGTGAAGCCAAGGAGTTTGGATAAAAACCTCAAAACTACCAATGGTCTTGTTTGTTGCCAGCAGTGAAGTATCCTGAGTAGTAGTATCCACATTTAAAGGAGTGGATCTACAATTTTACCTAGGAACACATATAAAGACTCAGTTCAAACTGTTCAACTTCTTCCAAGAATCCAGTTACATTCTGGTGATAATCTTTGTATTTTCCACCATGATGAATCATTTGACCACAAATCAAAAGTGGCTGAAGATCACAATGCTTAAACTTTTGACCCGAGGCCAGAAAACATCAGAGATATTAAAGTCATTAATCAGGATTAATTCACAGGTGGTAAAGTAAAACCTTTAAAATTGTTATAAAACCTTGCATGATAATGATTAAGTGTGACTTTAAGTTGCTGTATTATAAAATATATCAAGAAAATACACAAACGTTTGTTGGAATAGCCAATGTTTTGAAGAGAAATTGAGGATTAGGAATATGAGCTACACAATTAGTTTTGGACTTTAGTAAAAAGACCCTTGGTTGTGCATGCCGTTTAAATGATCTCTCTGTGCATAGGTGGGTTCTCCCCGTGTACTCCGGCTTCCTCTCTGAGTCCAAAGACATGACAAGGTATAAAATAAGTAACACTTTTTAGATCACACAAACAAAACATAATTTCTTTAATAAAATATATATATAAACAGTGACAGAAAAAAGCTCACCAAAACTAAACAGATGTACTCAAATTAAAGCTTTTGTATTTTTTATTTTGTGGAATAATTACAATAAATAGATTAATTTATCTTATGGCTGAAGGCAAAATAAGTGTGAAGGTGTCATGGTCCACGGTTATCTTTGTTTTTCTCTGTTTGTATTCATTACTATCCATTTTCTCTCATCCTTGTTTTGATTAGATCAGTCCTGTTTCTGTTTTACAACAGTTTATAGTATTTATGCCAGATCTTGTTTATTGCTCCTGCTTGTTCAGTTGTTCTTTATTTGTTGTTATTTGTACTCTGTCTTTACCTCTGTTGTTTTTACTTCTCCTCTGCTTCCCCAGAGTCATCTTTCACTCTCTCAGCCTGCCACTCTGTTCTCCCCTCACAGCTGCATCTTGTTAGCATCAGGTCCTCTCTATTGTTTCAGAACTCACCCTCTCAGTATAAAAGCTCTTCTCCTTCTCTTACTCCCTGCTGGATTCTCAGGTTTTATTTCTGTTTGTTATCTGTTTTTTCCCAGTCCAGCTTAGTTTCATTGTGCATTCCTCATGCAGTGTGTGCTGCAGATAGCCAAGTGTTTCAGTTTCTGCTACCTTCAATTGTGACCATCAACACGTCTCCTCCATCTCTCCATTTGGGTCCAGAACAAACAGCAGCTGGTGAAAGGAGGGCCCTCTATATGCAAACTCTTTACTCAAAATAATATAAGTGTCAAGCAAGAAGCTTTACTCAATGGGGAAACAAATAGGAGACCACATTTTATGTAAGTACAAGGGCTGCATGATACACGATAATCACAATAACAGTGTGTGCAATATTGATATCACAAAGGACTGTCTGGAGTGCAATAACTGCTTGCGAATATATTTTGAATGGTTCTAAAGTTGTATTTTACTTACTGATGCAATATAAAGCCAATAGGCTAGCCCAGAACCAGGGGCACAGATAGGTTTTTGCAACTGGGGGGGCGAAGCTGCCACCAGCTTGTTTTCGGAGGAATACACTATGATGCCCTCAGTGCAGCGCTATTACTCAGCCATGACATAAACCATCAATCCTTCATCCTTTGAACTGTTAACTTAAACCTACTGAGTAGGTATAGAGCACACCTGTGATGTCTGGTGCTCTCATGTGCTACTCACAACCAATATGACAAGATGATATGGATTAAATGTGTGTGTGTGTGTGTGTGTGTGTGTGTGTGTGTGTGTGTGTGTGTGTGTGTGTGTTCTGGATGACTGCTGACTGTTTTGTCTAACCTTTGTATTTATCTATAATATCGCTTCTAGATCTGAGACTTGTACTGTCAGAACTTGATAGCCAATCATTGGAAAAAGAAAACGTATTAATTCTGATATTGCTTCCAATCACTCACCAAGCATGCCATATGCCGCATGCAAATAAGTTTTATTTAAACATTAACTGACTTCAAGCACACTGATTCTTTAAGAGAACCAAAAGAGCAGGGAGTATAAAAAACACAAAAGGTAATTAAAACTCACTTCTTACTGGGCTTTACAAACAACATAGCCTACATACACAAATAAAATTGTAAATAAGTACTCTACATGAGTTTTCAATAAATGGCCTTAAATGCAGAATTAGGTGAAGCTTACACAGCTAACACTGATTCACCTTAAATTGAACACATAGTGGTAGTCTAAATGATTGTATATTATCATGTCCAGTTCAGCTAATATAAGTCATGTTATCTGACTGTGTGTTAGTAACTAAACTTACAGTTCACAGTTTAAAGTGCTTATGTTAGCAGTTTTGCCAGCTTTAGCATGCTTAGCGCCACTACAGTGACATTTGCCTGACTGGACAGTTTTTTTTCCCCTCAGAATTCAAACTGTAACAACTTAAAACATTAGACTTGGCATAATCACAGATTCAAGTCCACATTTCCAATGGGTCCAGATGCGTTGGCGCATGTATCAAAGCTCATAGACCAAAACCCATGTCGGTGCGCATATTGATTTCAGCAAGTCACGTTACCGAAAAGGAACCTGAGGCACCAAACTGTGTTTATAAGGAAGAGAATCTGTCAACGGGATGCATTCTGGATCTTTTTCGGTACAGCGTCAACTATGGAATCCAAATTCAGCTGAAATTGACTCTTAGTCGAAAAAGAGTAACAGACTAAATTTCAAAACGTTGGAAAAACGTATTTTTTGAATAAAAATGTGTAAAGAAAAACCTCAGTCCACAAGCATCCTCATTTCAAACACATTCAGTTAAATTTTCCCTTTATGGTTCAAGTTCACATTATTTATTTACTGTATCTAAGAATATGACAATTTTCAATTTAACTTAGGTTATGAAATAATACAATATATAATGAGTTAAATGTTATTGTGTACACTCATCAAATCAGTCTGTCCCTGTAGGGATTTTTAATGTCCAGCAGGTGTCAGTATTTAGTGACACAGTATCAATACAGTTTTGCTATGTGTCAAAAGTGCTAAAGGTCAAAAAGAGCAGAAAGCATAGTTTTAAAAAAGAGACAGAAGAGGAAAACATTATCTGCCACCTGATAACATCATTGCAGGTCATCACATCAAAATTCATCCATCTTGTCTGAAGTTCTATCAAATTAAAATATTATACTTTTGGCTTAAAGGTCACTGGCTTAACCTTTAAAATGAAAAATGTTTGTATGTTTAGTCTCATTTGTCATTCCTTTAAAAGAAAGGCTTCCCTGATCTTCATGTTTTCATTGACCGAAGGATTTACGATTAACATACTTGCATTCTCAGTAGAGATATCAGGGTTGTAGTATCCCTCTTTGCAGCGGCAGCAGTACTGGCCCAGTCTAAATCCCCTTCCTGGAACTGGAAAACACTGAAAGAGAGACAATTATTTTGCTCGTAAGTGTATTTATTTGAAGAGAAAGCATGTTGCCATAAACTGCATGTAGAAGTTGTGGTTGGCTGGAGAAGACATTGTTCCTAAAACTCCAATAAGGCTTTCACAGTCTGAGGATTAATCTTTACCTTATTTTTTCAAGGCAGCACTACCTACAGATGTGTGGTGGTCCAAAAAGTAAAGGGCAGGTAAACCAAGTTGACATTTTGCTCTGTTAGACAATCCGACCAGGTGCCGTGTTTAAAGACCTGACTTTAGTGGGACATGTGGTGTTTAGTAGAGCTTCTTTGCTACAGGGACTTCTTCCAAATACACCAAAAAGGTAACGACCTGTGCAGGACTAAAACCATGAACTATTGGACACCTTAAAGGTTGAATAGTATCTCTAAACGCTTAAAAATGCCAAAGGGAGAAATCCCACCATTTCAAGTACAACTTGAAGTCGACAGAAACTTGCACTACATTAGTTGAAAAAAAATTGAAAGAGTAATCCTAGATGTAGTGGAAAATTCTCTGGAATGAAAATCCTCACAGGCCACACTGACCATCTTGATTTCTGCAAGACATGCTATTGGGTTAACCAAGAACCATCTTGATGGCGTACAATGCCTAAATGACAAAACAAAGATCCACTGAAAGTCTGTCTCACCAAAATATATGTTAGGGTTTCACAGCAGGTCTTGATGATCAGCTTAAATATTTTGGTGAAATACAGTTTTTTTTGTCATACTAAAAACTCAGTACAACCAATCAGGATTGTGAACAGTGTAATATAGAAGAGCAACATGGGGCTGGGGAAAAGGATGCTCTTCTTGAAAAGGAACAAAATAGAAACCGTCTACCTGATTGTGAGTAAAAAGCATTCTTTACTTGACACAGACAGTGTCAAGTTAAACTACGTGGAAGAGAAGAAATCCCTCGCCTTTTGACCTAAGAGCTGGTGGTATGAACTAAAGGCTGTTCCTTCTTCATTTTTGGGCAGCAATCCCTGGCACAACTAATGAAGATGTTGGTGGAATCTCAGAACCGCTGGAGTTTCGGAGACCCTGAAGCTGTTTTGGATTCAGGAAGATCCAATCAGCCTCTTCCTCTGCTAAGTAGTATGAGGGTACCAAGTACCCAGCTGAGCCACCACCCAAGCAAAAGAGGGAGATTAACTTCTCGGCCTGTTCACAGTCAGAGAGGAGGCAGCGCCACAGAAGCAGATCCATGAGATTGGAATATTTTCATGCTCCAAAGAAGGAAAGTTTAATTGCTCTTAAACAAGAACGAACCAAGGAGGAAGGTCAAACAACCACTGAAAAAACAACCAGGGACGCTGATGGAGATTCCCCAGATGCCGCAGTCAACTGACAGAAGCCGACTTTACTCTTTGGACCTCAACATGATAGCTTCAGGGGTCACGAGTTTAGTGGATTGAGAATAAAGGCACAGAGCTAGGTTCAATCACCTAATTTACTCAACTCCATCTGAGATCAGCGCAGAAACATTTGCTTTTAAATCAAAACATCCAGTAATCTAGGAGTGCGTGGAATCCCCTAGGTGTCCATCACAAGACCCTTGATGTTTATTTCTAAAAAAAAACAATTTAAACAAAGATTGCAAAGACAAGGGAGTACCTTGAGTTAAAAATTATGGGAACATGAGACAGCAGCATGTTTATTCTACACCGTGAAGTTTACAGGAACTGACTGAATGAAGGTTATACCCAGGGTCATGATACTCTCATTCCACTTCTCTCTGATGCTAACGTCAATTTAGCCAGTCAGTACACA
>JAVLVB010001108.1:249713-264434 GCA_032876305.1 Orestias chungarensis
CTAGTTCTCCAGCCTAGACAAACACATACTGGGTGCACGAATATTCAAACTAACAGCCTCTTTATTGAATGCTCAAAGACCTAATGTCACTAGTTGAACGTTAATGCAGCCTGGATTATCCGCAGCATTCTTCTTGATTCTCATCTACATTCAGATCCATTCGTCTGGCATGTTTAAGTAGGAATAACCAAAGCTTTACAACTCTATGCCTGGTCAACACCAATGCTATTGTTTACTAGAGTGTTTGTATTTCTAGCAAAAGCTTTGACCTCCATAACTTGATTATGATGTATAAACAATTAAGACCACAGGTATTGCATTACACAAGATCAATGGCCTCCTGCTTAGGTCAGTCATGGTTGTTCCAAGATTGTTTTATATTAGATTAATATCAATACACTCAATAGTTTTTCCCTTTGCGTTTTCCAGGGTTAAAGCTTACACACATAAAAAGCGCAATCCATTTACTGTAAAGGTCAGAACTCATAGCATAGATGTCTAAGTTAACAGCGTTCAAATAAAATTTGAATCTGTCGACTCACAGGACAACTGTTTTCTTCCCTTGTTCCAGGAAAACAGACAAATATGAAGCTCTTCTTCAAAGAACATCTGGTGTGTACGACCTTAGTTTGAATGTGAATTAAGGACAAAAAAAAGTAGATTTCTTCAAATGGTCCTCATGAAGTCCTCATGTCAGTTTCAAAGAAATTTTGTAGAGCAAGGAGGTCAACAAGGACGAATAGGCCAAAATTACAGCAAACGGTGTAAACAGCTAGTCAAATGATACTCAAAAATTTGACACAAATAGCGCCACTTAAAGACAAGACTCCCCAAAAAAAGCAGAGAGGAATGTAAACGTCTCAGTTTGAAGATGATCACAAATAAAACATTTCTTCAGCTTAATGTGACAAAAACTTAAAGATTGTATCTGTCTATTTATACAGTGTAGGTAAATGTAGTTGTTTATGTATTTAGCAGACGCTTATTCAAAGCAATTTACAAAGTAGGCAGTAGCACAAAGGGTCTAGGCCTGCATTTGAACCGCCTAGGCCTGGATTTGAACCCAGTCAGGGGACTATCCAATGTAGCTATCCAGCAGGTTAACATGTGGGTTCAGTTGTTTTACAAATTCCACCCTGTCTCTTGTTCTTAATTAACTGTTTGATCAAAACTTTGTCACGGTGCGCAGTTTTAATAGGAACAGCATTAGCATTTGTAATTTACGGGGGGGTTATGTATTTTTCAGGCACATAATTCATTTTAACTCAAGTTAAAGTAATGAGACATGGACGATCTGATGAAACAGACGAGAAAGAATGAACATTAAAAGATGTTATAAAAGAGGACATAAAGTTAAATGTTGAAACTGTAGAAGGTTTTAAATAGTGACTTAATATAAATTAAGATGAAAGAAACTGATCTTCCAGTTCATAACCTGTCCAAATTATTATATTTCTGAACTCTCAAGGACTAAGTCAAGAAAGGACGCCATTAGGTGTCATGAGTATTTTTCAAATGCCCTTTTCTTTGGGCATAGACCTCTGTGAACACAACACATAAAGAGGAAGTATATCAGTGTGCTAGAGTATGGCTATAATCCATCAGATCAACCTGCTGCCCGCTACCAAACCCCTTCCACCTTTAAATTGATGGCAGCCTATCAGCGAAAAGGAAGCTGATGCTAGGTTGGTTGGGACAACAGCCAGATGATAGAAGATAGAACTTAAGCAACAATCTTTGAAAAAAAAAAAAAAACAATCATTATGAAGTAGAACTAAATACTAAAAATAACTTATTCTATATAATCCACTCTACCCCTTTAACTTATAACCAGTGAATGAAAGGCTGCCCTTTTGTTTTAAAGGCGCCAGGTATCACTCAAGCCGGAGTATTTTAAATTTAAAACTTTAACATAAATGTTAAAGTTTTAAATTTAAATAATATAAGAAAATAAAGTCTGAAGTTAATTCTGTAAATAGTCTTCCACAAAACAACAAGAAAAATAGATTTAACAAAAATATTACTGATACTTTTGTGTCTCTCTATTGTGGAAATTTAAGCAATTATTTTATTAAAAACTGCAAATAAATGTATTTATTATTACATCTATATGTTCAAAAAATAGTTGGTTCTTTATCATTTTTAGCAAAATCATTAAGGTCCATAGCCACATATTGTCCTCTTGATACACTTATTGTTGTGATATATGGTGATTCCTCAGTGCCCAGAAAAACAAAACAAAACAAAAAATATATATATTTTGTCTTGATAACCCTAAACACTTGTGCTTTACTTTGTTTACCTCCATGCTGGTGCGATTGCAGTGGTGGGTATCAGCAAACCAGCTGTCACCTGTTGTGCACTGATCCAAATCAATGTCCTGGATGTTCACATCAACACGAATAACACCTCTGAAAGACGAGACATGGAGAACCACAGTGTGATTAGAGATAACAGTTTCCAACATCTACTGTCAATTCCTCATATTTTTGTCAAGTGTTAAACAGGCTCCTCTTTTAAAATCAGCCATGTTTTAGATTTTAAAAGATTTTAAAATCTTTTCCCTAGACAAAAAAGTCTGAGATCCCAAAAAAAGAACCAGAAAAGAAGAATAAATATAAATATTGGTTCTTGTTGTCGAAATGTCCTTCTTGTTCTAAAATTATGTTTTCAAGCCAATGATCACGTTTTCCTGGCAGAAGAAGCTACCAAAAAGAGCCTCCATGTTATTTTAAGTTTAAAAAAACAAATTAGACCAAGATAGATCATGTGAAAACATTTCCCATTTTTAGTGTGCCATTTAGTAAATCAAAGTGGAAAATCTGTAGGTAAATGTACATTACTCCCTGAAACCACGTTAATGCTGTAAGCAAATGCAGCTTTTTTGTCCATATCCCACTTTTTCACAGCAGTTTGAAAAACAGTGTGAACAGTCATGTTTTATGCAGGATTTAACATACTTAATGCAAAAAGTAGGTGTCAGTCAACATGCTGGTAAGACGCCGCATAGTAATGATAGTTTTTAAGCTAATGTTAGCATTTAAGCTAATATTTGCTTACACGCTACAGTGTGCGGAATTGATAAAGTATATTAGTATAAGTGACCATGCTAACAACAACCTACATGCTAAAACTAGTATTATAGCTAACATTGGCCTCTAAGCTATTATTAGCATTTTAGCTAATATTTTCTTATACATTACCAATTGCAACATGCTAATGACAACCCACATGCTAACTTTAGAATTATAGCTAAAATTAGTATTTAAGATAATTTTAATGTATAAGGTTAACCTTATACTAAATGCAGGAAGTAGGTGTCAGTCAACATGCTAGTAAGTACCCTCATGGTAATGATAGCATTTAAACTAATGTTAGCCTTTTAGCTAATATTTGCTTTTACACTAACGTTTGCACACTGGATCAAGTATATTAGTGTAAAGTATCATGCTATTGACAACGTGAATGGTTACATTAGCATCACAACTAACATTAGCATTTAAGCTAATTTTGATGTGTAGGCTAGATTTAACATACTTAATACAGAAATTAGGTGTCATTTAACATGCAAGTAATTAGCTTACTTACATAGTTATGATAGCATTTAAGCTAATATTAGCATTTTAGCTACTGTCGGCATATGAACTACCGTGTGCGTAGTACATAAAGTACATTAATCTAACTGAACATGCTGATGGTAAGCTACATGCTAACATTAGCTTTGTAGCCACAAATAGCATTTAAGCTAACTTTAGCCATAATGGGTAAACGAAACATACTGAATGGAGTAAATCGCTGTTAGTCAATATGCAATAGAAAGCCCCCTTGCTATTTTTGCTAAACCTTATTTATAAGAAAAATTGGAGCTCCAGCGACACGCAAAACTTGCAGGCACCTTCTAAATTTCTTTAGCAATTGTTTAGTTCTACTTTAAAGTCATTGACGTGAGACATGGGGCACGACTTTACCCTGGAAGAATCCATACATAAATCCGGCCATAAACAATGGGTGTATCAAACATTGCCTAGTTTTGCTTTCTTTTTTTCTTAGCTTCCTTTATCGTGGTATGATCTTTTGAAAAAATTGAAAAATTTGTGAAAAGAATGAACTGTTATGTGACGTTTACGCTCTTCTTCTGCACATGTGGGTAGCTTTGGGGTTTTAAAACTGTTCAGTAGTCGCAGCAGTCTGATGGGAGATCGTTTTTACTTAGCAGTGTGAATGACCACACAAAACACTCTGATATAAAAAAAATCTTTACTTGGCATCAATGCCAGTTGTGTAAATAGAGCATAAGTGTCTCCTATTTCATGTTGGTAATATTTACACACTCAAATTATGAAATTGTGAAGAGATCTCTTGTGCACAGCCCTGTTTTATGCTGCTGGACTACTTTTCTTTTCCTTTTTTATGGCAAATGTTCAACAGGGAAATGTTTCTCTAAACTTTTGGTCCATCTTGACATGATTGCATCATACAGTTGCTGCAGATTTGTCTATGAGATCAATCTCAGATTCACACATCCCAAAGGTGCTGTGTTTGATGGGGTCTAGTGACTGTGAAGGTCAGTGGAGTGCATTGAATTGCTTATCATGTTTAAACAAACAGTTTGAGATCATCTGAGGCATGTGACGTTGTGCATTGTCCTGTAGTAGGCTAAGGTGTTTAAATTAGTACTGAGTGGCAGCAGGTGTGCAAGGAAAATGTCATTACAGCAGTCTGAACTGCTGGCATAAACATTGATAAGAGGTTATCTGTCTATAGAAACTCAATTTATTGTATCATGCCATTGATTTTGCTCTAATACTGAGTAAGCATGTGGTGGCATAGTAGAGGTCCGACTCGCCTTTAGCAGAAATAAAGGTGGCACTATAACCAGCTAGCAGATTATAGGCCATTTGCTAGCTGATTGATGTAGGGTGCGTGGACTGGAAGGAAAAAATCACTGAAAAATACTTTTGTAAATGCAACAAGGATTATTGATTTCATTTAATAATAAATTAAATCTAAAAGCAGAAGAAATAGGGCGACATGGACAATGAGATGCTATAGAAGAACCACAGCTCCTCCAAGTTTCAGAAATACTATGATACTCCATCATGAGAAGAACAGGACATAAAGTTAAAAGTTAAAACATTAGACGATATAAAAAATTACATAATTGAAATAGTTTTAAAGAAACTGATGGACAGTTCATATCCTGCCCAAATTAATATTTTGGAACTCCCAAAGACTAAATCAAGAAGAGACATGGGTCTCAAGAGGAATTTTTGAATGGTCTTTCCATAGCGCTGTTGAGCCACATTGTTTAGTTTAAGCTGTTAGTACAGAGGTAGAAAACGTCAGTATTTTTTGTGGCATAAATGTGCTACAAGAACAGCAGTGCCCTGTCAAGTTTCAAGAAACTCTTGAAACTCTTGAAGACCCACTTCTTTGAAGAGCATCTCTTATCTTAATTCTTATCCATACCTCTATACCCCCTCTACTACTCTTTTTGTACTTCCCTCTATCTCTTCGATGTAACCACTGTATCTGACTAGGGATTTTCCTCTAGATAGCTTATTGTAAGATTGAAGATAACTGTAATATTGTTTCTACTTTGTAATTGGCTTTGGATAAAAGGCTCTGCTAAATGCATAAACATAAATATAAATGAGTGGAAGCAAGTGTGCCATGAAAATATCATTGTAATGCAATGAACTGCTGACACAAGCAGGGTGAATTCATGATTTCATATATAAAACTCTGATCTTGCAGCTGAAACTCATTCTACGCCGTAGTTTCCTTTTCATAACTAATAGGATTTGCCCCAGTTGTTGTCTTCTTCTAATGATAGGGTCTACGTCTGTGTTTAGACTGAAAAGAAATGCGACCCGAATCAGACCGTTTTCACAGTAGTATCATTGGTCAAATTAATTTCTTAAAACCCCTCCAAGAAATAAGAATTCCATGTGTGGTACTATTTTGGATACATTTCAAAGCGTCTGCAGTTATAACAGCCAAATTCTATTTAACCAAACTTTTACATCGTTGACCTAAAACATTCTGCACTAGAAAACTTTACCAAAGGTGGTAAATCTGGAGTTAAACAATGACTAATCCTGAAAATGTACCGTCGGCTCCCTCTGTTCGAAAACATAAAAATGGATCTGTACATGGAGGCATCCATTGAAACTTCTATAAAATCTGATTGCATTCACATTAAAATTGTGGTATAAACAACCACAAAAAAACCCCCAGATATCAGCAACCACTAAAAGGTAAGTATCAAGAGATAAGGCTGTGTAAATATACCCTCAAATTTCTATTGTTTTCTGTTAGGAGTGGTACTGGTTTTCTAGTTTTCTCTCAATTGTTCTCGTTTTATTTTCAAAGTTTTTTAAATATTAAATCCTCTTTCTTCTTCAATCAGATGCTCGGTTCTAACTTCAGCAATTCTTCTTCACCACGTGATTGTGTTTGTTGGAATTGCCTCTAAATGTTTGGTTGATTTGGCTATGTTTAAAAAGACCTAAAACACTTAATCATTGTGTATATTTTTTACATCACAAACACTTGGCATTTCACTAGGAGTGTGTACACTTTTTCGACCCAGTTTATTTTGCACAAATCATGACGAGAGTGAGCAGGTACTCACCTGAATTCTGGTGTCAGATCAGGCTTGAGGCCATAGAAGGAGGTAGATAGGCTGAGCATCCACCCAGGCTCGAAATATCCCTCCTTACAGTCCAGAAATGGAGCACTGGCATACTGTACCCCAGAACGATTGGTCACATAACTGTCACCCTGTTTCCACTTTGGTGTATCCAATGTGGTGAGGTCATTGAGGAGAACCCGCTTTGAAAGGGGTGCTAGTTGACCAGACTCCGGGAATTTCAGTCTTCTAAACCAGCTGTCATCAGGGGCAGGGGATGGGGGGTGTAGACTTTCCCAGGCCTTGGACAAGTCCTGCAGGAGGATGACCTGCTGTTTGCCAGTTGGGTTGCGGGTTGCGCGAAGAACTAGCTGTGGCACCGGAGCAGTGGGGTCAGCGTCAAACGTGAGCAGTGCCCGCTTGATAAGCAAGTCTGCCTCCAAAAGGGAACGGACTAGGGCGTGGTACCACTCCATGTCTTCGTTCACAGTGCTCTCCCGGAGGTCACTGGCCTGGAACACCATGTTGAGGAAGTTGGCAGTGTTAGCCAGTGCGTCTAGAGCCGGTTGGAGCTGGACGTTGAAATTATTCGGCAGAGATCCGGCCTGCCCCTCAGCGCTGTAGGCCCGTGAGCAACGAGCCATGTTCATGGTGGAAGGGTCTCCTGTGTATAAAAATGTCTCCGCTGGTGACCAGTCATCTTCACCCTTGGTGGGGTTCTCTGAAGGTGTCTCGCCAAACTCAGGAAGCTCTGTGGGGAATCCTTCCGAACTTCCTGTAGTGTTTGTTTGAAAATCTGTGCTGTTGGTCGTCTCCCTGGATAACGTTGCTGGGAATTTTGGAGTCACCTGTGATCTTAGGAGGGGTGTAAACAAGAGAAGAAGCCAGATAATCATTCTGACTCACTCTATGACGGAAAACAGGAGCCAAGAAAGTATCAAAAACTTTCAGCCTGTGATCCTTTAGAAAGATCTTGTAGAAGGATTGATTCTGCCTCACTTTACAAGTGTCTTGTAGAACAGTACGTAACACTCTTGCTACCATGTGTCTGAAGTAAGGTCACACACGCGCCTCTATAAGGTTTCACACATCTCCTTTTTAAACTGTGTTTAAGCCAGCAGTGCTCTGTAGTTGTGACGGTGGAAACAGGTGACAGATGAAGGGAGGAACATCCACATTTCTTCATCGTCCGCCTGGTAGCGTGTCATTTCCTTGTTCCACAGCTGCTGAAAGAAACAAATACAGTCTGTTCAAATCGACAACAACAAAAATGCAGATGGCTTTTAAGGACAGGATTGTTTCTCTGTCAGATGAGAGGCATGGCATTTTCAAAACAACATTCTGATCTGAAGAGATGAAACATTTTCTGAACTCCTTTCTTCTTTTTCTGTCTCCAGCTCAAGTGACGCTCTAAAGAGCTTCCAGCTCGACTGACAGAAACTTGTAATGCTCGTTCACCTCCTCCCCGACTCCCTCCTCCGCTCCTCTCTCATACCCCTCCTCCATACTGATGGGGCTGCTTACCAGTGCTGAAAGGTGATGAGAGTGGTCCATCTGTTGGGTGTGTGTGGTTTCAGAGAGGAGAGGATGAGTGTTGGGCTAAGCTGGGCTGCATTTGGGTATCCATCAAGAATCACCCGCTGGATAGATGGATGCGTAGATGGATTAACCCCTCCTACAGGACAGTGGATGGAGATGAGGAGTGGCTTTTACTGCCTACTTGCTTGCTGTTTCTCTCTCCCAGACACACATGTGGGTTAAGCAGATCAAATGTGGAGTGATTAGAAATTTTATGAATGCAATTGTAGAAGCAAAACAAGGAATCTTCCAGTTTTTACAGAGTCAGGGAATTCCCTGAATGTGTGTCCGCCTTAAGTCCCTACACACAAAAGGAAAGCTGTTTAAAACAAAACACGTTTATAAAGAATGTGTTTGCCTTTTTTGTGTAACAAAAAATGTTGGAAATGTTTGGTAACAAAATAAATGAGTAAAAGAATAAAAGAGAGACAGAAGAAAGGAAGAGAGAAATGTTTTGTTTTGGTGACCATGGGAATTGGTTTCTAAGAATCAGCGCAAACAAATAACTGGGTTTTATATCTAATAGGTAATATATAAGATTTATCTGAACAGATGTACTGTGTTGATCATTTTTAGTTTATCGGGTCAACGTTTTTAAAGCTTTATTTTACAAGAATCGAATAATGATGGTTGCTGGAACAGAAAGTTGGAGACTGGAACTGTGAAGCCCAATAGATGTTACTTTCACAAGTGGAGCATTAAGGCTACACTTGATATATATGCATGAAACTTTCTTAGAAACTATTTAGAGTTTGTTGTCAAATGTAATGGAAACAAACATGTACTTGAAAAGATTACAAAACACACCCAAAAAAAATCGCTTCTGCACCAAAAAAGAAAACTATACAAAACAGAAAACCAGGAAACCATAATGAAAAATAACATTGTTTTACAACAATTAAGGCTACGTCACTGAAAAATGCACCTTAATAGTTAATAAAGGATGTGTTAGCATGTTTAAGCACATAGGCTTTTCTTATAAGAAAAGAGTGGGGAGCCGTAACAAACCAACAAAATAACAAATAAACCAACCAAAATTTATTATATTATCAGATAACAAATATACAGAAAACTACATTTTCTCCTTGCTTTGAGTTTAAAAAAAAAGTTTCTATGTTTAAGTTTTGTATGCAGTCTTGTCTTGCTATCACTTCCATCAGTGAATGTAATGTACTGCTTCATTTAGCTTCAAGACTAAACTTCTATCTCTACTAGTGGCGTTTCTTGTCCTATAAGTTTTGAAGCTTTTAATCAAATGGAGAAAAGATGCAAGGTGTGAATTTGCTGCGATTGGTTTCCTGAATTGGCAGAAATAAAAATCTACTTTTGGACAGGTACTCAGAAATCTGCAATATACATAAAAATATACAAAATGCTTATTTCCAGCTCCTTATAAAATGTTCTTGCCATCTGTAGAGTCATGATACGTTCTTCTTCCAGCAGCTGTTTAACTTTATAACAATCTCTGGTATCAACAAACAAACAAACTGCTGTTGCTTGCAATTTTTGCATTGCTAGTAAATATCTGTTTTTGGTTTTTATGCAGAAGTACACATTTTGTCAGATACTTACAAATGTTTTATTTTCTGTTTTAGAATGGGTGGATTTTGTACATTTTGTTTATTATATCTATTTATTTATTTATTTTGAATGTGTATCTCAGGAGAAAACTCTTCAAGTTCATGAAGTTCATGTTCTTCAAACAAATCCATGCTGCTGAATTCAATCTACATTGTGGCATTTCTTTTGTAAATTTTGTCTAATTATGATTAGTCTTAATTACATTCTGTTTATGTTGGATTGTCATTATGAATACATTTTCGATTTGTCAACATTTACTTGTGGATGCCTTAAATTCTGCTAAGTCTTACTAATCAGAATGTAGATAAAGTGATCTCTAACTATCAGTCAAGGAAGTCAAAAAAATGTTTTTAGACATCTGGAATGTAACTGCAGGTGGATGAAACTGATTGAAACTTATGTTAAAACACCCTGTCATTGACTTGGTGGCTGGTGCTGAGCTGCCAGGTTTTGCAATTATCTTTAAACAAGAACTGATGCACTAAAAGAACATGTTGCTCAACAGGTTTCAGCATTAATGTCATTCTAGTTCAGTAACAGTTCAGTTTAAAGTTGGGAGCCATGAACTGGAGGGGAGAGCGACTAGTTCAAGTTGAGGAGAGCTTCAGCAAAAACAATCAAAACTGAATGTGATTAACTTTTAACATTAATGTTGTTGAACTGCGACCTCTGGGTTATATCACATTAGAGCTGAGCTTTCCTCGGCAGGTTGTTAGTTTGATTAGGCCACATAAACCTCTGTTATGAGCAAACACGCCCATGACTGCTTACAGGTAAACACACATACACAGTGTGGATTAATAACCCCTCATCAACTTTCCCGTGATGCACTCTGTGTCAATGGAATCACGGATGGGCCTTAAAGGGACTGCATCACCATCTGCCTGCCGCTTGGCATTAATGCAGTTTTCCAGGTGTTTTCCTTATTTGTTTGCATTAAAGCATTTATATTTCAGGTTTTTGGTTTACATATTAAAACACATGTCAGGAGGGCAAAATCCCGATTATGCATTTCCCGAAAGTTATATTAGATCCATGATTTCTGCAGAGTAGTTGTTCGCCTACAGTTTTGGTGAAAATAACTGATAATGTTGGCCGTTCATATTGAGCCGATTGAGGTTCGGTCTCAGGTGAGGAATCTCCTTGTTATCCTAGCTAACCAGTATGTAACATTTTTTAACTATGCAACATGCATATCATTTGTCTTCTTTAATTATGCAATAAAAGGGGCTTTGCTTTGTTTCTTAAAACTTGACTAAGAAAGGATTTCACAAGTAATTTATATGAAGTGAGCGGGATGCAGAGGCAGAAAAGATTTGTGAAGTTTGTACGTATAAAGTTTTTATAAACCTTTTGTTTTAGTATGTATTGCAGCATTGCAAGTATCTGTAAAAAACAATGATATATCCGGCTTTTATAAGCCTTTTGTGTAGGGTTTGATCTCTTCTGCCATCATCTGCTTAAAAAGCATTAACAACCTGATAAAGACCCCTTGTTTTGTTTTGTTTCTGTTTTGGGCATGACTGTGGAACCGGTGGAGATGATGGTTCAAACAGGACTAAATCAAAAAATGATGCAAAATCTTGATTGTTCCCCTTATTAGACTTCCACACAACAACAAAGTGTCTTCATTTGGAGGCTTATTTATATTTGCAGTAATACAGACTGCTGCAGGACGTCCTTCCTAGGGACAGCTATCAGCATCTACACTAACTCATGGAATAAGCTTTGATTAAAGGAGTTAAAACAACAAATGGAGTTAGAAAATAACTTTTCTCAAGCTACTTCAGCTTCTGCCCAAATGTAACTGGGCTTGTTTCCTTCAAGGAGGCAGGAACAACGACACTCGGTGATGAATCTGATGGGTAGCAAATGTGAGTAGGTTGATAACCTACAAGAAGATGAGAAAGCAATAAAAAATCACAAGTAACTAGTAGTTTTTAACTTGAAACATTTAAGTAGTTTCTTAAGAGATAGTTTAATCGAACGTTTAACTGAAATGTCATTTTTTTAGGTATCCAGAACCTTCAGTCGAGGCCAACGCATTTATGGATGATGTTGGTGCATTACGTGAAAAAACGTTATTTAATTTAACAGTGTAATCAGAAACAGAAACAGAAAATTAAGGGTTGCATATCGAAGCAAAGTTAATTTAAGCGCAGGTCTAAAAAAAATTAGTTACAAGTTTTCCTTTTTTTAGGACTTCTGGGATCAGATGTAGGAAACTGGATGGACGCTTTATTTCTGACTTTAGAGTTTCTTGAGTAAAGCTTCCCAACAACTTCCTGTAATCTGTTAAAGGTATTTGTTGCTGACAAAAAAAGACTCTTTTATCTATAGTGTTACAATGATCTATTTATCAATTACACAGAAAACATTTTTTTACAGCGAGGTTTGGACAACCTGGTATTTTCATTCATCTATAAACCCCCCACGCCTGGACATGTTTGTGCAAAAGAGCACCCTATTTTACTAAAATGATTTGGCCCTGTCAGCCCTCCGTAGCTGGGAGGTGAGTCTCCTCGGAGCAGCTGATGGTTCCCATCATTGGTGCTGATGCTGGGGAGGAGCGGGTGGGGCCTGCTGACACCCCCAGCCTATCTGTGACCCGAGGTCGGCCTGCTGCAGGACCACAGCCGCAGTCGCTCGCCGGATGCGCCGCAGATGGATGCTGGATGCTGCTCTGTCTAAAAGCAGGAGGATTTATAGAAGAGAATAAAAAATAAAACAGCCTGCAGCCTGGCGGAGCTGCGAGACGCGGCAGCGAAAATGACTGTCTTATAAAAACAGGACGACAGCTCCGCTGTTTGCGATGTGAAGAGCCGAGTGATTTTTCGCCGCTTCGCGATTTCCCGTGGAACAATTATGAACGACGCGCAGGAAATGTCGCCGGACTTCGTGTTGATGCGCCTGGTTTCCGCGGGCGAGGAGGAGCGCCTGCAGGCGGACGAGCTGCCTGCGGTGCCGGGAAAGGATGCCCGAGCTCCGGCGTCGGGCCCGCTGCATCCCGGCAGCCTCCAGAACAAAGGCCGGCCGAGCGGCGAGCGCAGGGCCGCGCCTGACAGCCGGACGACGGGGGCGCCGCCGGTCCGGGGCTCCGAGGGGCCCCAGGGGTTCGGGTTTGTCCCCGGCCCCGGTTTGCGACCGCAGCTGCTCGTCTTCTCCAACATAATGCGCAACGGAGACGGGGTTCTGGATGTAGAGCGACGGGATGCACCTACCCGGGGCCCGGGCTCCGGCTGCTCCGGCCCTGCATGTAGCAACAACAACATGGGCTCTGGAGACCAGCTGCTGGGTCGGAGTCCCTCCGAACCCCGGCAGGAGGTCCCTACATCTGCGACTGAGCTGTGCCACCGACATCGGTTCATCACCTCCCCCCACGGATGGCCTCTGCTGTCGGACACATCCAGAGCCCCCCCAGCGGGGGACACCTCCAGGAGCCCGGAGGACGCCGTGTTTGAGCTGGCACGTCGGTTCGGTGAGCTGGAGGTCGGCTCAGTACCCACGATGCTGTTTAAAGGAGCTGAGTTGCAGCAGTGCTCCTGTCAGGGAGCACAAGGCCAGGAGGACGGAGAAGCGGTACCCAGAGATGACCCAACGGAGACCAGCGATGCCCTGCTGGTCCTGGAGGGTCTGGGAGGCAGGGACATCCATGGTCTGGGTATGGAGGAGTGTCCGGAGAAGGAGCTGGAGGATGACAACGACAATGGACAGGAGGAGGTTTTACTCAAGCGGAAGAGGGAAATAATCCACAAGATGTCCGGGACCTTCTCCATCAGCAGCTTCCAGCTGGAGCTGAGGATGCGGCCAGAAAAGACGGGCCTGCCAGCGACCCAGGAGGCGGCCCCTGGCTCCGAGGGTTCCTCTCAGGGGCTAGGCGAGACGTCGACGCCCGCCCAGAGCTCACCCCGGACCACTACCTCAAATCCAAGCCGAGCTTCGACGCCAAGAACGGCGAGGAGGTGCGCCACCGGCGCCCGGATGCCCACCTACCGGGGAGAAGGCGGAGAAAAGACGCTGAAAGCTCCAGGACGGTCCAAGAAGAGTTCGCTGAAGACCCGGCTGAGTAAACTGTTCCGGACTAAAAGCTGCAGCGGCTCCAGTCACATCTTGGACAAGAGACCTTCTGTGTCTTATTCGGTGTCCTCTGCCATGAGTCTGGCGGACATGGAGGGAGCGTCTGCAGCCGAGCGGGATGCTGACAGGTGGGGAACCCCTTTACCAGAGGTCGGGACCAACCAAAGTACTTTTAGGAGAGGTTTCACTGCACTGTACTACTTAGAGTAGATCTATAACCATATAAAAGGTCTTGATCGTCCACACACGCTGACTACACTGAAACAGAACAACACAAACAACTGGCTCCTAATAGCTTTGGCTAAAACGAATTAACTTGTAGGACATTCATCCATCCATTTTCCTGTTGGGTCGAGGGGGTCAGCTGTAGCTGGTGCCTATCTATAGCTGTCACCAGGCGAGAGGCAGGGGGATCACCCGCTGGACAGGTCGCCAGTCCATCACAGGGCAATGCAGAGACAGACAGGACAAAAAACACCTCTCACACACACAACTAAGGACAGTTTAGAGAATTCAATTAGCCTAAAAGTCATGTTTTTTTGGACTGTGGGAGGAAGCCGGAGTACCTGGAGAGAACCCATGCATGCACAGAGAGAACTTTCAAACTCCTGAAAAACCCAATGGAATCAAGCCCAGATCCTTCTTTCTGCATTTATTTAAGTCTATTTATTGTAATAGTGATGAAAACGAGTGCAGGTACTCTCCTTGATGTGACATCACTATTGGACATAAACATGCGTAATATATATATATATATATATATATATATATATATATATATATATATATATATATATATATATATATATATATATATATATATATATATATATATATATATATATATATAT
>JAVLVB010001108.1:264534-283347 GCA_032876305.1 Orestias chungarensis
AACCTCCATTAAAAACATAAGTAAGCGATAAATCTCTTTTAGACGTAAGGATTTTAATAGGTACGCGTCATACGCTGGAAAACGTTTACTGTAAGCTGACAGGTAAATGTTAAATCTACCGGTCCGTACTGGCCTAGTTAAAGACCTGATCATAATGATAAAAAATACTAACAATTTTAAGCTTCTTTTCAGGATTTTTTTTGCTAGACAACAACTGCTCAAACTCAGCTCAACTCAACTCAAAACTCCATAAGCAGGAAATACTGCCCTAAAAAAACAACCCAAATTTAAAATGGCCATTAAGAAGGGATTCTTATGTCTAAACTGCCTAAAAACAGCAACTAAATTGAATATTATTTTTGAATATCTTAATGATTTGTGAGGCAAATAATGATAAAGAAAGTAGTAAAAAAATGTTTTGTAGTCATCAGTTTTTTTTAACAGATTTTCTTTAATGTATCAGTTCAAATTCTTATCACCAAAATATATTTTACCTGACAATGTAAAAAAAACGGCTTTAATTGGGTCTAATAGATAAAAAAATGAATTAAAAAAATGTACCCGTAGTATTTTTAGATCAAACTCTTGTTGGAAAACCAACAAGAGTTTATTTATTTATTTATATTAATGGCTTTAAACCAGTTTATTTTTCTGGTCTGATGGTGAAATCAATCTTGTAGCTTAAAAGATTGAAAAACCCTCTTTAAACAAAAATGCATCAAACATAAAACTACAGTTTATGACTCATCTAAATGTATTTTCAGCTTCATGGTTTATGTTGAAGAAATTTGATTTGTAAAGGTCTTTTTTCCTTCTTGAAATGTGTTCTTTTGTACCTGGGTCATCTATAGATGTTAATATTTTAATTTTAGTCTTGATAGATACCAGAATTTGTACATATCTTTACACATTAAGTTAATATTACGATCAAGTACTCGGTACTTACGTAGCCTTTATACAAATTACATTTTTACTCTTAGGTACTTTTGCTTTAGTTAAAAAAATTAAGTGCTACTTTTAAATTTTTAGCAACTCAGGCTATGACCCTACAGTGACTGAGAAGTGCAATTACAACAACAAAATAGGCAAATGTGCATTGATTTGACAAGTCATAGTAAAAAGTATAAGCAGAATCGCCCTTTAGCCATTTCCTTTTAAATTTCAAAATCTGATGGAACAGCTTTACTACCATGAGGTCGGTCGATTAAACTGTGTTTATTAAACTTCCTCGCTTCCCTGCAGCCACCTAAACTTGTGCATGGGAAGTTTTGAACTTTGCTGCAAATCTTCATCACACTAAGAAAACGTCTCGAAACACTGCAGACATCGCTTCTGTTCATATAAATATATAAGCCAATATAGCATTTATTTTTATGCTGATTGGACCTAATGTCAATATCTGACTATTTACCACATCTAGGAATAAAAACATAGGGACAGACCAATGTGCTCCTCTAAACCTACAATGAAAATTACAGACCTCTTTAGTGTTTTTATGGAAAAACTTGGATTAAAACAAATGTGAAAAACTTTTCTCTACTGCATGAACCAACAAAAACAAGCTTAATGGGGTGACAGTGGCTCTGTAACCGGTCGTTGTAGTGTGAAGCGCTTTGGTGTCGCCTGTATTTGATAAAGCGCTATACAAGTACAGCCCGTTTACTATCTAACCTCCTACATATATGACGTTTTTAATTTTTTTATGTTTGATTCTATTATTCTCTTTCTTCTGTATCGATGCCTTGCCTGCGACCTCAGGGAGCCCCGGCTGACCAGGACCCACAGTGCCTTCTCTCCCGCATCTCTCACTGCCTCCCTCTCCACCTTTACTGGTAAGGACTGTTTTTTTTCTTTATTCGTTAAAGCCAAAGTTTAACGGGTAAAAAGAAAAAGTTATTGTTAAACGATAACACCAATAATTTAATCCCCAGCCTTCTGCAATATTACCTATCAAAACAAGGGATGCACAAGCACCATATTCATACATTTAGCTTTTTCTGTTGTTTTCCCCTTGAATAAGTAATATTTTGCTATTTTGCACGTGTGAGAATCCCACTGTGGTTATTAGGCCTCCCATCTAACAGCCCCTAACAGCTCGACTGGACATTAGACAGATAGATAGATAGATAGATAGATAGATAGATAGATAGATAGATAGATAGATAGCGACACGTTGTCAGACGCATGATATTTCACCCGGATCTAACCCGCAGCTGCATTAAATTTTTTTTATAAAGGCTTTATTACGTGATATAACTCAGAGATCAACAGTTAAAAACAATAATTATGAGAAAAAAACTATCCATTCATTATTAATCAATAGGCTACATACATTTTTCTTTCTTGAAAAAGTAAGGTTTTACAATTGAATAAAATAAATGTTTTGCGATATTGCCGCGGATCAAAAACTGTTTGTGTTGGACTTCTAATACCAGAGGTTTTAGATGTAGGTCTATATAATGCAAATATTGTTTTCGGCTGCTATCGGAACGATATCAATATCGGATTGGGACATCCTTATTAGCAATGCTTATAATATTGGATCTTGGAGAAAAACATTTTTCTATGGGAAAATTGCACAACACTGCATTACTCACCCAATCAAACCTGGTTCAAGTAAACACACATCATGGATTAATTCATTACCTAATCCGAATACCGTAATTTACGGACTGTAAGGCACAGTTTGAAGCCTTACATTTTCTCAAAAGAAAACAGAAACAGATCCGAGCAGTTTGTCAGAGCTGAGCGTGCGTCCGAGCAGCCCCGTCTTTAAGGGGAAATTTGTCTTGGGTTTCCAGTGCTTTCATTGCTACATGATAAAAAAAAAAAAGTAAAACAACTCTGAAAGTACAACAATACAGGAAAATTCAGCAAATTAATTCCAACAAGCAAGATGACTATTATCGCAACAGATGCTCAGCATAAAGCTACACTTTAAAGTGCCACAAAAACGGTAAAATCTCATTAAACGTTTTTTCCTACGTTTATTAAAACAACACTAAAGAAGTTTCAGTTTTGGTCGATTTTTTGCGGCCACTGTGGACGAAAGCGGTACTGTTTTTGCCTGAAGGAAGACAGCATTTCCCATAAGCACCAGCACAAAGCGTTGTAAAATCCTGATCTCCTGGTCGCCTACAGTTGGATTGAAGTACATTTCTGTTTCAAGTGTCTGTGTGAAGGATGAATAGCAATGAGGTGATGAATCTAATTGTGACGAAACAATGTGAGATGATGATGTTGAAATTAAGAAAAGGGGGAAGTGATGTATGCCGTAAAGCCATCAGCACATTTGTTGTTGTTTTGTGTGGCAGGGTTCCTGCCACCCTCCTCAAAGTTCCTTGGTGCCGGTTAAAGCGATACGGACCCCCTCAGGCCACGACAGAGATATTATTTAACGAGCTGTAAGTCGACGTGTAATCTAGAAAGTTATGAAAATAGTAAATTAGTGTTGCTTTAAGAAGCGAAACAGATAAGGGAACAGTAGAGATTTTTATATCAGTTACTTAGTAGCTCAATTTTGCTTCCCTTACGGTAGAAGCTCATAATAAATAAAAATCATCTGCAAGGGCTTTATTGAGAACCTGTTTAGCCTGTGCCAGAACCGAGGTTTTCATAGAAGCCTTTGGGACAGTTTGGGTGCACAAGAAACCCACATGCACGTTCCACTGAGGGAGGTGATGGAGAGGTGCGTTCAGGACACAACTGATCAGACGGAGATATAATCTTCTAAATATTTAAAACACCCTTGCTTTTGAGTGTCACTCTGATCGCGCACTTGTTAGCTGGAAACACGGTTTTAGGACTCCAGAGGTTAGAAATTGTCTTGCAAGAAATATCTAATGTGATGCAATCAGCACACTAACACAACGCAGTAAGAGAGAGATTTTAACTTACAACAAACAAACACATACGCTGTAATATTTTAAGATCAGTCCTGTTGGGAATCAAAAATCAAAACCACAATAAATCCAACCATGTATAATCCAGGACATATACATATAAGTCATCGCAGCCTTTAGCTGACCCGATCATTTCCCCACTGCAGCTGGCGCATCAGGATTTGGGACACAGCTCATATGTAAAAGTGACGAGGAGGCTTGCAGCTCAGCATAAAAATCCATTTGCTCTCTTCTTGGTTCAGAATAAACTGCTGCCCCACATTAGTTTACAAGTTTTAGCTGAGGGGTTCTGGGTATTAATCAAAACATCATTCTTGGTTTATTTATTCATTATTCACCGGCTTTCGTCAGCTCTCATCTACGGAATAGCCTTTCACATTACCCAGTCGTATCGGAGTCTCTAGATGGTGTCCTAGAAGCAGTGCCTTCTGGGAATCGTGTGGTGCTCATAGGGGACTCCAGTGCCCCCAATCGGGTTTCTTTTTCTATAATCTATTTTTGTGCTAGGCGAGGGATTTCATGACAGATCACCGTTATTTGAGAACAGGGGGAATCATAACTATCGAGGCATCAAGATAAATTATTGATCTTGTGATTGGTATCCAACCATTGGCATTATTTCAAGATGCCATAGAAAAGATGGAAGGAGCTGTCAACTGATTTTCACCTTGCGCTGAGTTTCATTTAGGTGAGAGTGAGGGTGAAAGGGACTTGGTAAACTCAAACGAGTGGGACTTCAGAAGGGGCTAGCATGCCCACCTCCCCCTGCACATCGGAGGATCCACGGTGGAAGTGGACAGCAGCTGCAGGTGCATGCGTGTACACCTGAGCAACAACCTCACCTGGAGCAACAACACCCTTCCACCCTGGTCAGGAAGGCACACCAGCAGCTCTACTTTCTGAGGAGGCTGAAATGTGTTGGACTCAGGATCTCAGTTCTCACCTCCTTCTACAGATGTGTACTTTTTTGTGCGCTTGTTAGGGTCAGACACTTCAAACGTGCTTGACCGCTTCCGGTTTATTCTGGTCTGACTTCCTGTCTCTTCAACGGCCTTTTTATACAATGGCTGACGAAATTTAGAGAGCTGCTCGACTTTATTAAACAAAAAAAGCATGAGAACTTTGTTGTCGGCTGCCTTTGCCCCATATCTGTAACTACCGGAAAAGTTCACCAGCATTTGGAGTTTGGTGATTTTCTCCACCTACTTTGGGAGCTGCGCTGACGAGGCTGTTGAATTCGCCGCTAGTTTCGTCTCACTCCATTCAGCGAAAATGGCGACAATAAATCTATCCGCCATTATCACTTCCGAATCTTTCCATTGGAAAGTTTGTCACTACGCTCTCTGATTGGTCCAAGCTCAAGCGTCCAGCGTCGGAAGTTCAATTTTCCCAACTTGAGAGCTTGGAGCGTGTTGGGTGTCGGAGGCGTCTAGAGTGTCGGATTCGTCGGACGCTCAAAACGCGTCTGACGCTTTCGGCGCACAAAACGGTCCAAACGGTCTCGGCGCGCAACGCACCGCGAGACTTTTTGACACTCATAGATGCATGTCTACATTGACTTTGCATGTAAACTGGACGCTCTTGATGCGCCAGAGACTTTTGGTGTGAACGCAGCATTACACCCCCCATATGCAAAAAACCTGCATCAGGAAGGATCCCACGCACCCAGTACACTCACTTTTGTCCCGATCCCATCAGGCAGGAGGCTGCAGAGCTTTAAGTGTGAAAACAACCAGACTAAGAAAAAACTGCATTCCAGAAGCTGAAAGACTCTCAAACTCCACCTGGACAACCACCGCGCCAACACTTACATGGACAATCATATTTAAACTACAGACACTTTACCCACAGACCCAATTTCATTCATAGACACTTTAACAGCTTTTGGCCATATCTCGTATTTTATTGTGTTTTGATGTATTTTGATATTCTCTTGGGTGAAACTGGACCGTGAGAGTACAATTTAGTTCCAACTCATGCACTACATGAGATGGAGTGACAATAAAATCTGCTTAAATGCTTGAATGTTTGGAATGTTTTGGAATTGTCTCACACACCATCATGTTCTGAGTGGGGTGAAAGACATTTAGTCTGATAAGGCGTCAGATGCTGCCTCCAATGACCATCAGGCTTTGGCTGCCAGGTCAAAGGTCCAGGCTAATGAGGCTGACACAATATGGTTATAAAGTTGGACTGGAAGTAATCATTCTGGTTACTATGTCCTTCATAGTGGAGCTAGATACTGAGGACTTGGTGGATGAAGTCTTTGGGAAGCCTAAGGCCATGTTCACCCATCAGGCAAATCCGACACACATCCGAGTTGTCCACGGCAGCCCAATTTGAATAATTTTATCCAAAAGCCACACTTGGCTTCTTCTGCAGCAGAAAAAGGCAGGTGAGGTCAATCTAGACATTAACAAAAGCCAGTGTTTTTTTTTTTGTATTATTAAATCCTGTGTAATGTTTTAGGCTTGACGTTAGCAAAAAATTAGGATGGCTTTAAAAAATATGTTAAGGTGGCTCCAGCCACCCTAAAATGGGGCTGTTAACGTCAATGTGTAACACATATACAGTTTTTAGTTAAATTGGAATTATATTATTTGTAGGTATTCATTTTGCATTGTAGTCTTCAATAAAATACCAGAATTTGCTCAAAACCTTATGTTTTCGTTTGTCCGATGTGTTTTTAAATCAATCAGTGCAAATAAAACGGATCTGATATTGTTACCAGTTACTCAGGATTTGATTTAACTTTCTCCAAATAACATTTCTACTGGAGTAATTTCTTGGACGGCAGCTTTTTACTTTCACTTGAGTACAAATATGTTGGAAATTATGCTACTAAGTTTGTATTTAACCCACTTCTAGTTCAAACAGGGAATGATGGCGGCTGAGGTATCATTTTATTTTATTTTTTTACTCCTGCTAGCCTTTTATTTTTAGTTTCTCTTGCCTACAGATCACAGAGGTCAACACAGAAGGAGCATTTCAGTTAGTCTGGCTGGATGTTCTTAATTGGAGTGATCTAAACTAATTCACTGAATGAAGTTTCCAGTGAACTTGCTCCCTGGTGTTGCTTTGAGACAGTGTTGTAACTTTAAACTTCTCTTCTGTTTCTTTGTTTTCCTCCTGTCACTTGTCCCATTTCCTCCCATTTGCCCCTTTGTCTCTCTTCAGGCGAAACAGTTTCTCTCGTGGATGTGGATATTTCTCTGCGAGGGACAAACACCCCCCACCCCCCGACTCCTCCACGCCGAAGTCTCAGTCTTCTAGGTACGCTCTTCTTTTTGTTACCCCTTTTTGTCCATGAAGTATTTACGCCAAATCAAATCAAAGCTAAATGAAATAAAAAGGAGTGAGACGGTTCTGTCCTGATATTTCTCTCTGGCTGAAATCTAACGCTAATCTTTGCAGTCTGCCGTAATCTGGTTTGAGGAGATTTGAAATTTCAGTGCGGAACAACGGATATAAATTGAAATAGTAGCAAAGACATCTACAGAAAGTCTTTCAAGCTTTTTTCTGCTGATAAGAGCTTATCTGTCTGATTCGTTTCTGCTCGTCATTTTCTGGACTAATCTCTATGTATGAACACATGAACCTGTATATTTTACAATGCATCTTTGCTTTCTGCCAAAGACTGCAAGCATGTGGTCACATAAATGCTTTTAATTGTGGTCATTGGTGGGAAAATTTCAGCTAATCCGCTTACAGTGAAGCTAATATTTAGTGCTTTAGAGTTTCCGTTAACTTTGAAAACATTTAGCACACTTAGCTTGCCGCAAGTTTTTTATTTTTAATAAATTCATCCATCCTTTTTTTATCCTCTGGTCATCCGTGGTGGGGTCACCTGTAAGAGGTTCAGTCTTCCCTCTCTGTACCCACTTGGGCCAGATACTTTCATGTTTGAGACACTGGGAACATTGCTTTTTTAACGCTGGAAGCTCGAGCTTCAAAAAATCAGAGATCGCCTTCTCTGTGACGTAGTGACAAATTTTCCAATGGGGTCCGAAGAACTGGAAGCAATAATTCTGTTTTTTCTGTTATTATTTTTTTATTCCCCCCCAACCTTTCCCTGTTGTCACTCTTCCAGATGATATAGCGGGGCCTCAACCCGGGCCCTTCCTAGTTAGTATTGTGGGCGCCTCCCTGCAGTCCCTCCCTCTGCCTCATCCTCCTCCTCCTCCCTCCTCCCACTCCTCAATCCAGCACAGTCTCAGCCTCAATGGTAAGACGTGAGTGATTGGAAATGTTTAATTTCAGGCAGTGAAACCAGTTATGCATGGAGTGTACAGTTGAAACCAGAGGTTTACACACAAGTAATAAAAGAAAAACAAATACACATTTTTTTCCAACCTTCTGATGTCAAATCAGATCAAACTTAACTTGTTTTGGGTCCGTTAAAATTACATGGAAGTAAATCTTTTCCATAAGATTTTGAAATTTATAAGCCTTTGAATTTAAAACACCAAAATATTATGCAGTGAATGAACATATGTTTTTTTTTTCACCTGAATTTATGTCTTCGGTTTTTCATTTATATTTCCTCTTGTATGTTTTTAGTGTTTTAAATGACAGAAATAAAATTTCAAAGTTACATTTTCTTTTAAAAAGCTTTGCAAAAACACCTGCATTTTTTGGGGGGGGGGGTACAGTATCTGAATGTTATGGAGTAGGATCACTGTCAAAAAGGTGTATGCACAACTCTAATATTTGTGAGTCTCAGAGTATGAATCTAGGCTGTGAGTGCAAAGTTTTATGAATACAACTCTTAAAAAATTGTTACAATGACGTCACATTGTCATGACCTTTGTTCTTGGTTTGGTTCAGTTTTCTATAATAGTCTTGTCTTATTATTATCATTAATTATTTTTATTATTGGTTATTATTTACTTTAGGTTATTTTCCATTTTGGTTTAGTCTTTGTTTTGTTCTCTGTGTTCTCCAGTTTCCCCTGCTCTCTGTCTTCCTCACTGTGTTTTCCCTCAGCTCCATCAAGATCATCATCATCATTCATTCATTCATTCATTCACATCTGTCTCTAATTTTCTAATCATCTCCACCAATCCAACCCCGGTTCCTCGATACTTAAGCCTCATTCATTCGCTGACTCACCTCTGGATCTTCTGTTCACCTCCCGTCTCTCTGCGCCATCTGCAGCCGTTTCCTCACCGTCTCCCCGTAAGCTCGCTGGTTCTCTGTCCTGGTTCTCTCTCCATCTCATTTCTCCTCTGGTCCCGTCCTGGTAATTACATTGGTTTTTGATTCCCTGTAGTCTCCGGTTTCCCATGCTTCCTCCCCCATCTTGCTCTCCCCTGTTCTCTGTCTCAGTTATTTTCCTTTATGCTGTTGTTCTTTTGAGATCTCCGGTTTCCCTTAGTTTCTGCTTAGGTTTATTAGTTAATTTCCTATTTTCCTCATGTTTCTGATTATTATTATTTATTATTATTATTCTTATTGTCATTATTTAGTCTGTTAGTTTATTTCCCCTTCCCGTGTTCTTAGGCTGTTTTTTTAATTTCGATTGTTTTTTTAATTCATATTTGAAGTCCCCTTGTCCCGCTTCAGTTCTGTATTTGTTTACGTTCCAGTTCCGTGTCATTCCTGTTCCGTTTCCGCTTGCCTTGTTCCGGTTTATGTTCCGTTCATTATTCTTCCCCACAATAAATTATTTATCCTCACAATTCCACCTCTGCTCGAGTCATTGATCGTAACCTGAAACACAGGGTGGAGTAATCGATCCACGATCTCATCAAACAGCCGTGATCAATATTTTGATCTTACCTGTGATGCTTCACCTGAGGCTGTGGCTCCACCCGGTCCCCTGTTTTTCGCCATCTTTAAATTTGGAGCGGGCTGTGTTTGATGAGATCGCGGATCGTTTACTCCGCCCTGTGGCGTCATTGTAGCAAGTTTGTACTCGTACCCACAAAGTTGAATTCGTGTCCACAAAGAAAGGAAGAGTTCATAGTCGTAAAAATTAGAGTTGTATTCAAAAGACTTTGCACTCATAGCTTTTAGATCCATACTCTCAGACTCACAAACATTTCTGCAGAAATTTGGGTACAAGAACTTTATTGAAATATAAATATGAATACGAATGTTAGAGTTGTGCATATACCTTTTTGACAGCGAATCCATTTAAAAAAAAAATATTTTATTTCACTGCAATAATTTTTGTTTGAGATTCAATGCCTAAAAAAATCCAAAATCTGGTGGAAAAGATTTACTTCAATTTACACAATTATGTATTTTTGTTAAATAATTACAGAAAAAGTATAGTTCAGAGATTTAATTACTAAAAGCTTTAAAATGAAAAAGGTTTAGATACATAATGATTACTGTGTTTTTTAAACAATCTGGAAAAGTCCAGATGAAGATGTCATATTTTGGTGAGTCTGATCTGAGCTAAGGGAAGTTTGGTCTGACTTAAATTCAGACAGTAAAAAAAATGGATGTCTGTGTCTTTTAAGTTGATGCATCTAAAATTCTGATTTGAACCACATGTTTATGTGTCTCAGATGCCTTTTTCCGGGCCCTTCCTCATTCGAATCCGTCCCCGTCGGATGCCGTTCCCCCTAAAAGACAGGCCGCTCCTCCTGTGCTATGCGCTCTACGGCGTTCTGAAGCCAGCAACTTCACAGCCAGCCTGAGAGAGCTGGAAAAGGTGAGGCCCATTTTTGTCACTCTGCAGGAAAGACAAACAACTACATCAGATCTTTTTTTTTAGGGGGGGTGGGGATAAAAGGGAATTCAGTCAATTTAATGCAGCTCACCTCAGAGGTTAGTAAGAACCAGCGTTGTGACAGGTTTGTCGGTTTCCCTCCTTACAGTGTGGCTGGTACTGGGGTCCTATGAACTGGGAAGATGCAGAAGTGAAGCTGAAGGGCAAACTCGACGGATCGTTTTTGGTCCGAGACAGTTCAGACCCCAGATACATCCTGAGTCTCAGCTTCAGATCGCAGGGAGTCACACACCACACTCGGATGGAGCACTATCGAGGTGAGAACTCTCACATTCAGGCACGTTTTGAATTACTCTTCACTTCACTTCAGTAAATTTAGTTTTTATGCACAATAAATCAGCAGACAGGAAGAGACATGACGGAAAAAAAGCAATGCACAGTGCTTTGGATAAGCAATCCGATTTTTGTTTGGAAATGGTGAATTAGTCATTACTGAAAAAATAACAGTGATATTAGAGTAACTGCTGATATCTATTGTGAGACTTCCATACCAAAAAAATGCTATGTTTTTTTTGTCAAGAATAGATAGTTGCAATAGATTAGGCTGCACTATGAATAAATTGTTTAAATATCTTATAAAAACTTCCGCCGCAGTTGATGCCACATAATATGAGACAAATAAATAGTCAAAAGCAATTCAAGCTACCCTGGCTTTTCCCTGTGGTCCTACTTCCATTTGTGGAAATATACAGCTCCGAGTCTGAAACAACCAAGACTGCTGCTGTGCTGACAGACAGCAAAGAGAGTAATCTGAGAGGTGTGCTTGGTTACATTTACAGATTAAGAATTAAGAATCAGTTTATTTATACAGCACCAATTTACAACAGATGTCGTCTCAAGGCCATTTACAAGAAAATCAATTAAAATCAAAGTTACATCATAAACAAATCAATTTGAAAAAGTTTCCAATCTAAGGAATCCCGAGTCATTGACTTGCAGCATTCGCTCCTCTGGAATCAGCAGACCAAAACAATGGCTTGTGTTGTCGTTGAGTTTACAGCAATCCCTCATACTGAGCATGCATGTAGCGATAGTGGAGAGGAAAAACTCCCCTTTAACAGGAAGAAACCTCCAGCAGAACCTGGCTCAGTACAAGCAGCCATCTGCCAAGACCGACTGGAGGTTTGAAGAGACAGAAAGCTAAATTAGAAGCACAGGATACTGAAAAAAAGAGTTTATAGCAGCAGTTATAGAGCGTCACTGGAAGCATCTCAGCCCATGTTCTCATCCAGGAAGCTGTCTCAGCTAACAGAACGCCAGGCCAGGTGTGGTTACTATGGAGAGAAGAACACTAAGAGAAAACAAAAGGTTAACAGGGTTGAAATAAGGGTAACTTAGCAGATTGGACAAAGGAAGAATGTAGCAGAGAGAGAAGTGGTCAGATTGTCCTCCAGCAGTCTAAGCCTATAACAGCATAACTATAAAAAAAGATTAAACCCACGGTTTTATTAGAACTTCCTCTTGCAGCTTTAATGCTTCGTCATCTGGTCAACAATCAAAATACATTAAAAAAGTAAACAATATCAGCCAAAAACAAAGAAATTAAAATTAAAGCAACTGATATTAGCGCTTACTATTGTTAAGCGCCCAGGCAGAAGGACCCAGAATTTCAAACCGACACAGCTCAGATAAATTAAATACGGATTTATTGAACAAATACCCCCCCCAAAAAGCAAACGCCCAAACTGCAAAATACGTTCCGTATTAGAAATAGGGTCATTACCGTGAGAGCAAAAACGAGATCAATGTCTAGAATAATCCGAAACAATGAGATGTCCAGAGGGCAAGGAGGCAAGGCAGGAAGAAGTCCACGAACAGAAACATGTCAAAAAACAGGAAACGCTGGACATTACTTAATATGTTTTCAATACTCTGGCGACTAGACTGGGGAAAACAGGCGGGTCATATGGGCAGGAAAACAGTTGGAAATCATGAGCATTTATGCATCCAAAAACAGAAACAACCCAAGCTTGGGTGGTAGGTGGGATCATGACAACTACAGTGTCTCTCATCATCTTGAATGCTTTCACACAGGCTCTTGTCCTAATTCAGCATGCAGTAGGAACAAGATGGACTAATCAGGGGTATATGGGGACAGCAGGTGAAGGGAGGAGGCAGAGGAAAATCAGTAGATGTAAAACAGCTGGCAGACAGAGGCAGTAGTGGGCATATATGAGAAAAAGAAAAAGTATCTCTATCACATCGTTTTAAAAAAGAATATCGCACAAATGGGACCGTTTTCAAGAGATTTGTCATCCGCACAAACACACACAGGTACTATATTTGAGCAGCTGGACAGAAAAGCAAAAAATAAAAAAACAGCTTCTCTCTGATAGCTTTAATTCTTCACTCAACACATGGAGAAAATAATAACGCTGCTTGAATATGTATTTTACCAGATACCCAGAAGACAAGGAACACGCTAAGGCAGAGAGAGAAACCATAGATACCATAGATCGGGAAATTAACAAAATCAGTCAACGGAAAAGAACACAAATCTAAGGAGCCCAACCCAAATAATAACAGTTTAATAAGTAAAAACACACAGGAAAAAGAAACTGAAACATGACCAACAAAGACTGTTTTTCTTTTCCAGTACTTGTAGCCTCAATTTGAAATTTGAGTCCTTCATTGATATGGGATCTGAGACTTGTTTCTGTATTCAGGCACATTCAGCTTGTGGTGTCACCCGAAGTTCGAAGACCGCTGCCATTCTGTGGTGGAGTTCATCGAGCGCGCCATCATGCACTCCAAGAACGGCAAATTCCTCTACTTCCTCCGATCCAGAGTACCAGGTAACAAAGGAAATACTATAGGATCTTTATCCCTAATACATCTACATAATGTTGATCATTTGCTTTTGCTTTTTGTTCCAGGGCTTCCACCGACTCCAGTTCAGCTGCTGTATCCTGTCTCCCGCTTCAACAACGTGAAGTCATTGCAACACCTCTGTCGCTTCTGCATTCGGCAGATAGTCCGCATCGACCACATCCAGGAGCTTCCACTGCCCAGGTATTCAGAGTTTAACATTCAATATAATGCACAGAGACATTAGGCTTGTGACTGGAGTCGGCCAATGTGAGCAGCTGGAAACCACCAGAAACCAAATACTGTTTAAACACTCTTCAGTGTGGAGGCGCCTACTAAGCATTAGTTTTATTTGGCTGTTTTCTGTATCAGTAAGGAAGAACAGAGATGTAAGAACCCTCGTCAGGCTGTGAGAGGGCAAGAGAGAGCAAGACTTTCAGTAGATAACAGAAAGGCAAAGTTGCTCTACCCTACTTTATTCTTCTGAGCTGTCTGTGTGGAACCTGCTGGATATTTGAATGTTTGCAGCTTCTTGGAAAATCTCAGAGTTAAGATACTATATCTTGTTTGATGTTCCTATATAAGTTTCTATTTGATCCCAAATAGAAATAAAAATCAGCTAAAATCAGTGTCAGCCCGTTTAAACTTCAATACAGTCTCATAGTTGCATTGTCATAGCTTAGCTTCCTCTAAATCATTTTTTGAGGGGATAAATTCTAAAGAGCAATTTACTTGGCTGTTTTGTAAAGTTTCCGTCAATGAAAGTTTGAGATGTGCTGAAGGTTTGGTTAGCTGTTTGTATTCATGCTCTTATCTTGAAGCGGGTGAAGCCTGCCTTCCGGTGATTTTGATTTTAATTGATTTTCTCCCTGTGGTCCTACTGCCATTTGTGGAAATATACAGCTCCCAGTCAGAAACAACCAAGACTGCTGCTGTGACGACAGACAACAAAGAGAGCAATCTGAGAGGTGTGCTTGGTTACATTTACAGATTAAGAATCAAGAATCAGTTTATTTATATAGCACCAATTTACAACAGATGTCGTCTCAAGGCAATTTAGAAGAAAATCAATTAAAATCAAAGATACATCATAAACAAATCAATTTGAAAAAGTTTCCAATCTAAGGAACCCCGAGTCATTGACTTGCAGCATTCGCTCCTCTGGAATCAGCAGACCAAAACAATGGCTTGTGTTGTGGTGGACTTTACAGCAATCCCTCATACTGAGCATGCATGTAGCGATAGTGGAGAGGAAAAACTCCCCTTTAACAGGAAGAAACCTCCAGCAGAACCAGGCTCAGTACAAGCAGTCGTCTGCCACAACCGACTGGGGGTTTGAAAAGACAGAAAGCTAAATTAGAAGCACAGGATACTGAAATAAAAGGGTTTATAGCAGCAGTTTTAGAGTGTCACTGGAAGCATCTCAGCCCATGTTCTCATCCAAGAAGCTGTCTCAGCTAACAGAACGCCAGACAAGTGTGGTTACTATAGAGAGAAGAACACTAAGAGAAAACAAAAGGTTAACAAGGTTGAAATAACGGTAACTAAGTAGATTGGACAAAGGAAGTGAGTAGCAGAGAGAGAAGTGGTCAGATTGTCCTCCAGCAGTCTAAGGCTATAGTAGCATAACTATAGAAAAACTTAAATAACCCTGTAGAGTGAGACATGAAGAAGGTAGAGCAAAGGAGAACCGTCTGTCAAGACTGAGTTCCTCCCCCAACCGGATTAGGCTGTCTTCTCTACCTCTTCCTAACTATAAACTTTACCAAACAGGAAGGTTTTAAGCCTAGATTTGAAACTAGACAGGGTGTCTGCCTCGCGGACTAAAGCTGGAAGCCGGTTCTACAGGAGAGGAGCCTGATAACTAAAAGATCTGCCTCCCATTGTGCTTTAAGAGATTCTAGGAAACACCAGTAAACCTGCAGTCTGAGAGCAAAGTGCTCTGTTAGGGACATAAGGATATACGATGGAGCATTATTAGTGAGGGCTTAAATGTCAAAAGAAGAATCTTAAAATCTATTCTAAGTTTGGCAGGGAGCCAATGAAGGGAAGCTAAAATTGGGGAGATATGATCTCTCTTTTTAAGTTTCATCAGAACTCTTGCTGCAGCGTTTTGAACCAACTGTAGATTTTTAATTGCATTTTGTGAACTTCCTGCTAATAAAGAGTTACAATAGTCCAGCCTTGATGTAACAAATGCATGGACTAGCTTTTCAGCATCTGTCCTAGAGAGAATATTTAAATTTTTTGCAATATTCCTAAAATGAAAGAAGGAAATCTTACAGATCTGTTTTATATGAGACTTGAAAGATATTTCCTGATCAAAAATAACACCAAGGTTCTTTACATTGTCACCAGATGCCAACCTGATTCTATCCAGGTCAAGTGGCTGACTAGGCAATTTGTTTTAGAGGTTCTGGTCCAAGGATAACAACTTCTGTCTTTTCAGAGTTCAAGAGCAGAAAGTTTTAAGTCATCCACATTTTTATGTTATCTAGACATCCCTGTAATCTACCAAACTGACTGGATTTATCAGGATTTATAGATAAATACAGTTGTGTATCATCAGCATAACAGTGGAAATTAACACCATGCTGTCTGATGATTTTACCAATAGGGAGCATGTATATAGTAAATAGAATTGGGCCATGTAAGGAACCCTGTGGTACTCCACAAGTAACCTTACAATGCGGAGAAGATTTGTCATTTAGATGAACAAACTGGGATCTATCAGACAAATACGATTTAAACCAGCGTAGTGCTGTTTCCTTGATCCCCACAGTGTGTTCGAGTCTTTCAATGAGGATATTGTGATTGACTGTGTCAAAAGCAGCACTGAGATCTAATAGAACTAGAATAGACATAGTAGTCTGAAACCTGACTGAAATTCTTCAAATAGGTCATTATTCCTCAAATGCTCGCCCAGTTGATTAGCAACAATTTTTTCGAGGATTTTGGATAAAAAAGGAAGATTAGATATGGGTCTGTAATTAATTAAGTCTTCTTCATTAAGAGAAGGTTTCTTAAGTAGGGGTTTTATTACAGCTACCTTAAGAGCCTCTGGTACATGACCATTCACTAATGACAAATTAATCATTTCCAAAATGGGGTTAATAATAATAGGAAATACTTCTTTAAACAATTTTGTCGGGATTGGATCTAACATACAAGTTGAAGGCTTAGATGAAGAAAATATTTTTTAAAGCTCAGAAGGCTCAACTGGAACAAAACACTTCAAACAGAGACCAGGGTCCAGCGCCACATTCAGTACCTCATTGCTTACTGAGGTAGTAGTTATGTTTGGTAGGAGGCAATCAATTTTAGTTTTAATAGATTCAATTTTATCAATAAAGAATTCTATAAAGTCATTACAGCTAAGAGTTGGAGGATGGATGATATAACAGACTTTTCATTTCTTATAAGTATAGCAACTGTATTAAAAGGAAACATAGGATTTTTCTTATTCTCCTCTATTAGTAAAGTAAAATTATGCAGATCTAGCTTGGCGCAGGGTCCTTTTATACAGAAGCACGCTGTTTTTCCAGGATAAATAGGACTCCTCTAAAAGCGAAAACAACTATTTCTTCTCCAATTTCCTGGTTTTTCCCTTCAAGGTACGAAGTTCTGAATTAAACCAAGGGGCCAGCCTCCTATGAGTAATCACTTTCCTTTTTATGGGGGCTACGTTGTCTAATGTTGTACGCAATGAGGACGTAATACTATGAACAACAGCATCAATCTGTGTAGGGCTTGAAATTAATTTGTTGCCCTCCACTGCATTTCTCTGAAATACTGAAGAAATTAGAAGTGGAATGGATTCTTTAAAGGCTGTAACAGCGTTTTCCGATAGACACCTACTATAAAGACATATTCTTTCAGATTTTAAGTACTCGGTGAAAAATGACTCAAAAGTTATCAAAAAATGGTCAGAAAGGAGCGGGTTATGAGGCAGTACTGTAACTTTTTCACACTCAATGCCATAAGTCAGCACAAGGTCTTAAGTGTGACCAAGAGAGTGAGTAGGTGTTTGGATTTTTTGAGTGAAGCCAATTGAGTCTAAAATTGCAGTAAAGGCTACATTTAGACTGTCATTTTTGGTGTCAACATGAATGTTAAAATCTCCCAATATAATGTTTTTATCAGTGTTTAACACTATTTCAGATAAAAATCTGAGATCTGATCTATAAATATACCTGGCGGACAATACAAAATAACAGAAGTGGTTTAATTCTTTTAGAGGTTGGATGAGGAAGGCTAAGGGTTAAATGTTCAAAAGAACTATAACTATTAGTTGGCCTGGGATAAATTAATAAATCTGATTGAAAAATGCTTCCTACTCCTCCACCTCTCCCAGTACTTCGAGGAATGTGAAAGTTTGAATAATTAGAGGGAGTTGATTCGTTGATACTAACGTTAACCTCATGCTGCAGCCAGGTTTCTGTGAGACAAAGCAAATCAATTTGATTATCAAGAATTAAATCATTAACTAATAAGGACTTTGAGGAGAGAGATCTGATCTTCAATAAGCCACACTTAATATTTGTACATTTTTGTTTCATCTGAGTTGTTTTTATCTTTATGAGATTTTCAGGATTAGCTCTTTTTAGGTTGAGCTTTAATCTATTTGGTTTTGGCCGTGGGCAAGACACCGTCTCAATGGGATGTTGGGTAGGTTACTGTAGAGAAGCCGCAGAGAGGAGTTCTAAACTACGACTCTGCTTCCTGGTCTGGACCCTGGTTTGTCAGTAATTTGGGGAGTTAATAAATTCTGCCATATTTCTAGAAAGAAGAGCGGCTCTGTCCAAAGTGGGATGGATGCCGTCTCTCCGGATCAGACCAGGTTTTCCCCAAAAGGTTTTCCAATTATCAATGTAACCCACACCGTTTTCTGGACACCACCTAGATAACCAACGGTTGAATGACAACATGCGACTAAACATGTCGTCAGTGGTCCGATCAGGCAGGGGACCAGAGAAAACTACAGAGTCCGACATTGTTTTTGCAAACTCACACACCGAAGCAACACTAATTTTAGTGACCTCCTATTGGCGTAACCAGGTGTCATTACCGCCAGCGTGAATAACAATCTTACTGTATTTACCATTATCCTTAGCCAGCAGTTAGAGGTATGATGTTATGTCGCCTTTTCTGGGCCCTGGCAAACCTTTGACTACAGAATCTATTTCTCAGCGGGTGTATCGCTGAGTGGGGAAAATCGGTTTGAAACGTTAATAGGTTGGTGGTGAGCCAAAGGGTATATATATATATATCTGCATATATATATATGTATATATATATATATATATATATATATATGCATATATATATATGCATATATATATATATATATATATATATATA
>JAVLVB010001108.1:290765-310490 GCA_032876305.1 Orestias chungarensis
CGATTCTTTAAGCATACCCCATTTAGGCAGGCATTCCTTAAAACTACGCACAACGGATTTTCAGAGCAATCTGCGTCAGCAAAGGAAAATACTTTTTACTCTTTGAGCCTATTTCACACACTCAAACTCGGTCTTTTAACATTTACCATTTATAAACATTGTTGTGTATCTGTTTCATATGCTTACTTGTAAAGTTACCAATTAAACCAAAAGTAAAGCAAGTAAATTCGGTGAAAGTACCGTTACCGTGAGCAGTATTCTGCACTTCTCAATGCCTTACCCACTGAGGAAAAAAATAAATCTTTGTATTAGGCTTAAGTGCTATCTTTGGGAAAAGAGTTTATAAAAAGTACCGTGGTGCGTTCTGTGTGTGAATGTATGATGAGTCAGAGGGAAAGAGTAAAAGAGACACAGCTATTCACACCCTTGATGTTGGTTAAAAGATGATGCCTGGAGTAAGCTCAGCTGATGCTGAGGACAGATCGGACCATAGCATTATCAACCACCAGAGGCAGAGCAGGGGTCAAGTCAGAAAGTCTGTTTGAGATGCAAGAAAGCAGAGACTAAAACGTATTTAACTACCAATGTTAAAATATATTCCAAGACCCAGTGACCAGGCAGAGGCAGTAGTACTTGGCTGGAGATGTTGGGTAATGATGGAAAAGGCAAGGCGTGTGTGGAGTCTTTCAGAGAATTTCATATGAATGGATACAAGGAAAGATCATAATAAACCGTGGAAGTCTCCGTCTGATAGTCGAAAAAAAGAAAAGGGCCAGCTAAAAGAGAAAGCTCTTTTTCCTGTGCAAAAACGGAGCCTCGGTCTTCTAATAGTTGGTGTTGTTTCTATCATGCTTAACCTCATAGAAGAATTTGGCCATCTTGATTCAACGCTTGGGTAACTGATACCCAATGGAGCAATTGTTGTGATTAAGCAAAATACATTGTCTTAGCTTTGCTAAAGATTTATTTTTATTTTTATGGCGAGTATGTGACAATACAAATCAGCCATATGTGTCTAATCTTTTTGGCTGCACAATAATCAAAAACAAAAGTACCTGAACTGCAAAATGAAGTTAGGCACCTGTAATTTTAGTCAACATAAAGTGGCAAAAGTATTTGAATTCCAACCGAAAGTTTACCATTTTAAAACCTGCTATTTAAGACACTGCTATGTAAAGCAGGAGATGGTTTCTTCATGAATTGAAAAAGTGTATTTTGCAAAAGACAGAAAATGACAATTTTCAGATAAATTGAGATTTTTTGTTTTGTTTTATCCAGCTAGGATAGAATATATCAAATCAAATCAAAACAAATCAAATCAAAAATACCTTATTTATCCCAAAGGGAAATTGAATAGTATCGGAGTAACTCATTAAGTAAATCAACTAAGGATTTTAGTATAGAGGGTGATGGCAGGTAAGATCTTTTGTAGCGGTCTGTTTATGTTTCAATAACAAAATAAATACTGTATTAATACCGAAGGGAAACTATATGTTGTCATTAACCCATATTGTCAAAATTTCTTCAAAGAGTTGTTCATAATGCAGGGATGATATCCTGTAGCAGTCTGTGTTACTGCAGATCTCAAGAAGAGTCTGAACAGTGCTGTTGTAGAGCAGTCTAATCTTAATCTAGCATTTTAGCATCTTTAATCTTTGCGTCTGGATAGCTCAAGTGGTATGTTGCCTGACTACCAATTGAAAGGTCAGGGGTTCAAATCCACAGCATACAGTGTGGGTCCTTAGGCAAGACCCTTTGCGCTACTGCCTACCTAGCTGCCTCGGTGTGATTACACCAGTCTGGCGCCGCAAATGGCTGCCTCAGTGTAATTACACCAAAACAAATTCCTAGTATGTCCTGTATGTACCCGTCAAATAAAGTTGATTTAATCTTTAATGTTAATGACGAGGAAGTTCAGGATTGAACTATTCTCCATTTTATGAAGAATCCTCCTTGAATCTTAAAATGCTCAGAGCATCCAGCTTGTTATGTAGCGATCAATGGAGGTTTAAACTCCCTCCTTCTCTCTCCTTCCTCTTCGCTTCTTCTTCTACTTTCAGTTTTTGTGATGTTAATCAGAGCCGCTCCAGTTAAAAAAAAAAAACTTGTTGCCATGAATCATAATAAATGTAGGAAAAGTAGCAACAATTCTTCCTGAATCACAGCATCCAAAACTGGAGGGAATATTTGTCCACAAAATCTAAAGTTTCTACCAGAAACGGAGGAATCTAAGATTTAAATTTTTTTTTTAATTTAGAGAGATGTCGTCACATTTGAATTTGTAAAGGAATCATGTTTGTGTGCGTATAAATTAATTTTCTGGACTAACTTTTCCTCCAGTTTTTGGACAGTGTACAGCAGAAAGAATCTCAGTTGACACTTTCATCATTTGAACATGTATTAGAATGTGTAACCATGGCAACAGCTGATTGAAATCACAAAAGCTGAAATATCGCCTCAACTGCCACGACAAATCCCAAAAGAGTTTTTAAAAAAAGGAGGCGCCGTGTATCTTGGTCAGAACCAGAGAGGACAAAAAGAGAGAATGAGGAGGTTTGAACATCTGTTCCACTGACCATCAACGTTAGAACCCTAGCTAGCAGGCTGGATGCTGTGGACTCGCTGCAACACAGACCTCTACAGGAGCAGCAACATCAGTATTCACAATAAACCTTTCAGGAAAACATCATTCATCACATTTAATTTCCCGATGGGAAGTATTTTTGAACATGAATAGAATTTAAGCGTGTATGTTCCAATAGAAAACAACTGCTAATATATTGATGTATGAACTCCTGGTGTTTCACATTTGCATGATTGCTTTAGTAGGAAAAAAAGTACAGTCCAAGTTATTAAGTATACATTTATTGCTATTTACTAAATACCTTAGACAGGAGCATCTAAACGTTAATTGCTCAACATGGCTGTCATTGTTGCTTCGCCTGAATTTCCCTTCCAACATCACATTGGTCGCTAACTGTGTCAATGAACGTCTAATCTGGTTGTCATAAGGCGCTGGATCATCCTCTAGTAACCGCCCCACTGTGCGCAAATGCGGCATCCTATTGGCCGAGGCATCGAACGAATTGAAATCGCCTAGTTTCCTTCCAGCCGATTGGTCGGGTCGACTGTCCGTCAACCAGATCCTGGCCGCGGATTGGTCGAGCGGCGCGGGCGGATTCCTCCACGTCTCGGTCTTCAGGGCTGTGGAGAGCGAATGTCGTCATGAGCGGTGGGTAGGAATGAAAACATTGGTGTTTATGTTACATTCTGCTTCATAAACAGCGTATTGCTACAGGGGAGAAAAGCACCGGGTGTCATGCGCGCTCATAGCTGTGTTTTAACAGTCCCGGGTGGGCTGGACGCAGCAGAACGAGCCGCTAACTGGCGGAAAAGCGGCTGCATTCTTTCTGTTACCAGAGAGTTTCACTGGTTAGCTGCGAATGCTAAGCTATGCTAAGCAGCTGGTTGTTCACTTGTCCCGGGTTTCCCCACCCGCCCTCCTTCCCATCGCATCCAGCTGCTCGGCGCTCAACTGAATGCTTCAGTCGTTCAGTTTTAAATGTTTAATTTCCGTCTCAGGAGGAGGAAGTTGTCCTAATGCTAATGCCGCGAAGCTAGCTTGGCGACACCTCGCTCATGCTAGCAGCTTGAAGACAGCAAACAAAACCCAGCTGCGACTAAAGTGGTGCTTTTTAAAATCATAAGTGCTTTATTGTTAATACCTCGGTGACCCCCTATTGCACCAGAGGGTTTCTCATGAATGATAAATGATTTATAATGCTCTAGTATTGTTGTAAAGCTAAACTGCCAGTTTTCTGTGGTCTAGTTTTCTTTGCATACACTGAAATAAACCAATAATGCTGAAAGTTGGATTTACAAACATAAACTGATCTCTACTGCCTATCCTGAAGCTGGTACTGTTTTTCTGGGATGTTGGAGGAATATAGCAGTTTTTGTTGATAAACATAAAAGCTGTTGCAGCTTTTTGGTCTGCAGTTAATAGATCATCTAATTCTCTGCTGATTAATCTCCCTTTTGACCCTATTTGGTGAGTTTAATGATTATATTCGGGTGTACAAATTTATTCAATACCAAAAACACCAACTTGTAAATACTGATTCATGGCAATAATTAAAAAATGTTGGCTCAAAATTATTGTGTTGTTTCAAAACAGAGTTGGACCAAAGTGATTATTATGGGGCTACAGTGGGTATTTGTGAGGTTTCGGACGACTATTGGCCGTGAATAGTAGATTAAACTGCAGACATACCTCAACATTTAACGATATTCAGAGTAGAATCAGTCTGAGCGCAGCAGCAGAAGCTGATGTCGACAATCTTGTGTATTTTTCAGGCAATCCGAGTATTACTTTGGAAATGCCGGCCAGTGACGTGTCAGGCAGCTTCTTGGTGTTTCGGCTTCACAAACATCTAAGATATGTCCCACGAAAAACACTCGAGAGTCACATTCCACAGAAAAATCTCCAACAAACAATGCCTTATGATGGGAATATTGCACGCACTGACATTTGCAGAAGTATTTGCGATATATTTTGCTGGCCTAAATTAGGAAATTGCTGAAAAATGCACTTCCTTTAAATTAATACTAAAAGCCCATTTCTTAAGAGATGCTTTTGATTTATAATGACTAACATAAACGGTTTTTTTGTCACCATTTTTGACCTTTATTTGCTTTCCTTCATCATGCCACAGTCTTGTAATGCTTGTGTTGTTTTATGTCTATATCACTTAATGCACTTTGAATTGCCTTTTTGCTAAAATGTGCTATACCAGAAAACTTTCCTCCCCACTCAGACAAACAAATGCACACACATTAACACAGTGATATTGGAAATTAATTAATCATTATTGAGAAGTTGAAATGTAATCAATCTATTTAAGTCTGTCTAAAAAAAAAACCCAGAGGGTTTGGCTTTTACATGAGAGCCAGCTATTTAATTTGTATGAAAATACAAAATGAATCCAATTCTATTAATAAGAAAAAATATATCTCGCAAAATTATAAAAAGATGTTAAAATTGTTTGAGTTCATGTTTTAGTGACCGATGCCTTGCTTTAGTTATCATTATTATTAAAGCTCTATAATGTGAAATTAAGCTGCTCTTTGCGCTCAAGGTGTTATTTTATCTCACCCAGGAGGACCACCACATGTTTTATGTTAGATTTCACTGGTTGGTGTCTCACAATCTTAGCCAGTTATTCAATAGCTGCACAGTTAGATATATTTCACACGGTTGTTTTTGTGCTGAAAACCTCAAAAAATTAACATATTGTTCTGTAAACTAAAGTTTGCGCTGCCTCAGTCTCCCATCCAGAGCTTCGTCGATCAGAGTTAATCGTTAAAACGCAGCTTTTCCAATGTGCTTTATAAATAAAAAATTATGCTTTCCATATAAGGTTGTAGGTCAATATCTGACTGGAGTATTCATAACGTAGATGGATAATATTTTTAATTTGTCTGTTTAGCTGTGAGTTTTGGATGTTTTCCAAGAAATGGTGAACATGATAACTTGAGGCTTCCAGTCCCGTTCTTCTGAGAGCAGATCCGCTTTGGTTAGATGTCCACCTGTTTGGCTTATCAACAGCTTCGCCGCGGATTGAAGCGGGTCTGCTACAGGCAGCTGGTCTCTGACTCTGCTTTTTTATTTTACAGAACAACAGGACAGTATGGCCACTGTTGCTGTTAGTCCAAGTGAATACCTTCAGCCCTCCACTGCCTCTACACAAGTAAGTCCCTCTGAATAAATTTCCTACCTCTTAATATTACTATAGTATATTTCAGATATTGATATTAATACATTTAATGTGATTAGATGGTAGAATTTTCTTAATTTGACCCAAAACACAGAGATTGAGACACACAACTCCTCCACTTGTTATAAATTATTATCAATTAATTACAGTGGGGACATACATTTACATCCAGGTAATATTTGCTAAGATAAACAGAATTGTGTTAATCAGACTTCATGTGAGATTAGGTTTGAGAAACCTTTGGATTAAATGACTAACTTTCCTTCTTAACAACAGCGAGAAATTCTTATTTAAGTTTATTTGTGTCTCCTGAATAATTTTTTTGTGATGCTTGTTTGAACAGCAGGACACACAGCCTTCTCCTTTGGCCCTTCTGGCTGCTACTTGCAGTAAAATCGGGCCCCCTGCTGCTCAGGCCCCCGTTGCTTCTCCTCCAGCGCAGCAGCAGCCTCGCAGGCTGCAGCCCATAAAGCCGGCTCCCATTGCGCCGGCTCCACCCAAAAACCTGGGTTTCCTGTCAGCGAAGGGGAATGTGATCCAGCTGCCAGCTGGCCTGGGAGCCTCGGCTCCGGGGAATCCCATCGTTCTTACGATCCAACAGAGCCCAGCTCGCACCAACCCCACCGGACCCGCCAACATCCAGTACCAGATGATGCCGCAGATCCAGGTGATGCCGCAGGGAGGCCAGATCCAGCTCATCCCGGGCACCAACCAGGCCATCATTACCACTCCCATGACTGTGCCGGCTCCAGCCGCCGCCGCGGCGACGCCGGTCACACCGCAGAAGACTGTAGCCATTAAGCCCTCGCTCAAGGTCCGGAAGCCGAACAGCGCCGCCGCGAACGTGCTGCAACTGTCCGGTGGTCTGACGCTGCCGTTCAACGTTGCAACGGGAGAAGTGGGCGGGTCTCCGGTCGTCACGGAGAATGCCGCCTCTCCGCCAACGCCCGGAAAGGGACGACGAGGGAGGAAGAAGAAAGCGGTTCTGCCAGCCGAGGCTCCAACGGCTCCTGCAGCGGCTGCCTCGCCTCCACCAGAGCAGATGGAGACCATTTTAATCGAAGCTGGCGACAACATTATACATGTAATACACGCTCTTATTTTCTTTAGTTTCATCATAAAACCTTGTTTAAATTAATCTAGCAATCTAAGAGATGTTTGTTTTATTTCAGTGTGATTAAGCAGTATTAACTTATTTTTAACTATTTCCTAAACTAGTTTGATTGTACTTCTTGGTTTGAAGTTCTTTTAGTTTTATAGCATGCTGCAATGAATTTACCTTTACTTTGTCTCCTCGGTTATTGCCCATATTCATTAATTTGATTCCAAACAAATAATCGAAATGTAATCACACGTTGATGTTGTGAATGCCTGCAATCATTAAGTAGCACAATAATTTCTTTACATTTGAATGTATTCCTCCAAACTAAGGAAACCCAGCAGATTGCAAGGATTCATCGACCTGCAGCATTTCAAATGTTGCCGTTTTCATCAACCTTTCCTAAGTTAATGCCCCAACACACGCCTAAAATACCAGAACTGAGGCATTAAAACCTGAGATTGATTAAAGAAATAAATTGACCAGGAGTGAAAAGGAAGGGGGTTACTCGTGTAACAGACACAAAAAGGCTTTGTTCCTCACATATTTAGCTTGTTTTTGTAAGTCCACAGAGAAATAATCAGGCCATGTTACACTCATGTGAAAAACACAATCTGGTGTCTATCTCTATTTATTTCAGTTAGCTACTTCAGGGCTTGTTCATGTCGTGTTTACACCGTGGCTCCCCAACACAAATTTTTTATCCGGGCAGCAATCCCTCTTGTTGAAAAAACATATTTATTCTAACTTTTATTTACAATTAGGTAATTGCTAGATTAGTTTAGCGTAAGAATTTGAGTAAAAAAAACAAAGCATGTTTAAATCATTAAACATGTAGAAAAAGGTTTTAACAAGCTGTGGAGGATGAGAACGGAACAAACGAAATCAAAGGACTCCTACAAAGCCTGGGTTTGATGTCGGCGCACCGTTGCTTTCATAAAGCCACCAGATGTTTTGTGCGGGTCCCTAGAAATAAGGTGTATTAGTAAAAGCGGCTCTTTAGCCATTTTTGCAGCAATCTCCTCCTCAGCAGAGCTTCTTCTCGATTTCTTCTTCTATGAGTTGAAAACGTTTGTCTTTTGACATTTTCTGTGTTAACCAATCAGAAAAATTAGCCTGATCAACAACATGTCGATATATTAATTAAATTAAACTTCATACTAAGAATTGAAAAGCCATGAAAAAGGATCAGAGCCACGAAAAAAATTCACTATTGGGATTTTGTTCTCAATACAATATTCTTAGTATATTTTGGGGGATCTAATCATCTACTGTAAAAACAGGTCAATTTCTATGATCAAATTTGTATGAAAATCTATTATGATAACTAATTTGGTTTGTAACCTTGTGTTGGAATATATTTATTATATTTTTTCTTGACCCAATTTAGTTTTTTAGGGCTGAATTAAATGTTCTGCTATAATATTAGCTGTTTTTATTCCCTAAACCTAAATTAAGGCTTATTACTGAGTTTATTATTTACATAGAACAGTAACCCTACTCTCTTTTTGTGCAGGCGGGGAACAATTTGCTGATCGTGCAGAGTCCAGGACAGCCGCCTATGGTGCAGCAGGTCCAGGTGGTTCAGCCCAACCCTGAATCTCATCTGATTCAGATCCCGCAGCAGGCGCTGAAAGTGGTGAAGGCTGCTTCTGCCACGTTGCCTCCCGTCCCACAGAAACACCCCGTGGCTCAAAGCCTGCAGGTGACTTCAACAGAACCGACGCCAACGCAGGTACAGTCACAAATATGTGAACATTCACCAAACAAATAAAAAAATGCTAAGTTCACACTGCAGGTCTTGATGCAAATTTTAACCGCTAAGTAAATGCGTCGACCATTAGACTTCAGTGGGAACGGTTCACAACCCCCAGAGTGACCCGTACGTGCAGAAGATGAATGCAGATGCCCAATGTTTACAGAAATAACAATGGATGCGGTCGACTGTGGATGACTTTTAAAGTTGCTGAAGAACGAGCGCCGTCTGTATCATCACTAGGTCAGAACAAGACAAAGGAAGCCGAGAGACAGGAAAGCTAAACTTCGCACTGCTTGCTTCAGGCTTTGTTTAGGCCCAGATTTATACGCATTTGGGGAGGAACTAGGACATGTTTTTAAAAAATTAGCTTTTATTCTGAGCTTTAGCGTTTGCTTAAAGAACTTTAAAATGGATCCGCCGCCGCCAGCGTCCATCGTGACTTCAGTAATTATTGCGCTGCTCTTCAACGTCTATGTTCTGCCTGCGCTTGGGCGTGGATTGTTGCCACAGAAATCTGATGGCGGTTGCATTTAATTCATAGTACGAAAGATAAAAAGAAATAGCATTTTCAAGACCTTTGCCCTGCAGTTTTTATTAGTCCAGTTAGTTTTACACTCTTAACAACATTGAACCCTCTATAACATACTTACTTCTTACTCCATGAATCCCTTTGTAGCGCCTTTGTTTTCAATTTATCAAGGAATCAAGGAATTTTATTAGTCATCACATCGCATGTGGTACATGAGGTGGGACGAAATTCCAATCCCCCGGTCCAGTTTACACCCTGATAGCAATTTAAAATAATATAATAATATATAAAGAACTATACGAGAAATAGGATTTGACTACACAGAATCTACAATATGGGACTTCGGACATAGCAGCAATGAAAATTTGGAGTGCAAGTGACATATTAAGTGACATTTTAAAGTGTGATATTAAAGTGAACAGTGGCGGTTAAATGAGAAAGTGTTTTTCATTTGTAATTGAGTGTGTTTGAGAGTCTCACAGCTTCAGGATTGAAGCTGTTTCTCTGTCTGGTGGTTTTACACTTGATGCTCCGCAGCCTCCTGCCTGATGGGAGCGGGTCAAAAAGTGAGTGTGCTGGGTGTGTGGGGTCCTTCATGATGCCGGAGGCCCTCTTCCTGCATCTGGAAGTGTAAATGTCTGTGGTGCTGGGGAGGTCCTCTGTGCAGCCTTCACCACCCTCTGCAGAGCTTTCCTGTCTGCAGCAGAGCAGCTTCCATGCCACACGTTGATGCTGGAGCACCGTACGCTCTCCGCCACCACTGTAGAAGGAGGTGAGGACTGAGGTCCCGATTCCAGCTCTTCTCAACCTCCTGAGGAAGTAGAGCCGCTGGTGCGCCTTCCTGACCAGAATGGAAGTGTTGTTGCTCCAGGTAAAGTTGTTACTCAGGTGTACACCCAAGTACTTGTAGCTGTTGACCACTTCCACAGCAGTTCGTCCCATGTGCACGGGGAGGTGGGCATGCTTGCCCCTTCTGAAGTCCTTCTGAAGAATCATCTCCTTGGTTTTCTTTACATTAATGCAGAGGTTGTTATCTCTGCACCAGCCCTCCAGGTGTTCCACCTCCTGCCTGTAGCTGGACTCATCACGGTTTGTGATGCATCCAACAACTGCTGTGTCGTCCGCAAACTTCACAATATGACAGCCTGGATGGATAGGCGAGCAGTCATATGTTAGCAGTGTGAACAGGAGGGGGCTCAGCACACAGCCCTGAGGGGTTCCAGTGCTGAGGGTAATGGTGGGGGAGGAGATGTTGTGAATCCTCACAAACTGGGGCCTGTCAGGAAGTCCAGGACCCAGTTGCAGATGGAAGAGCTCAGTCCAAGTGAGGAGAGTTTATTAATCAGAGTCTGAGGAATCATGGTGTTGAAGGCAGATGTTAAGTCCACAAACAGCATACGGACGTATGAATCCTTCTGCTCCAGGTGGGTGAGGGCAGTGTGGACCACGGAGGAAATGGCGTCCTCTGTGGATCGATTTTTCCTATATGCATACTGGTGTGGATCAACGGTGACGCTGATGTTGGCTTTGATGTGGGTCTGAACCAGTCTCTCGAGGCACTTTGTGACTATCGGTGTGAGGGCTACTAGCCGATAGTCATTCAGACCTGTCACTGCGGAGCTCTTGGGGACCGGGATGATGGTGGCGGTCTTCATGCAGGTGGGGACGGCTCCCTGGATGAGGGAGGCTTTGAAGATGTCAGCCAGCACGTCTAAGAACTGGTCCGCACACTCTCTCAGCACCCGTCAGGGGATGTTGTCTGGGCCAGCAGCTTTCTGGGGGTTGATCCTCCTCAGCGTCCTCCTTACTTCTGCTGGAGTCACACTGATGGGCTCTTCTCCTGGTGAGGTCGTGATTCTGGTGCTGGGGAGGGTGTCAGGGTTCTCAAACCGGGCATAGAAATTGGTTGAGAGCCTCAGGCAGGGAGGGGTCTTTGGGGCATTGTGCAGCACTCACCACTTTATAACAGTATGTTAAAGAAAAAACCTTGGCCAATAAAGCTTCACTCTGATTCTGATCATATGTAGATCCTCTTCAAAACTGCTTCAGGCGAGTGGCAGTCAGTTCAACTACAAGACCCGAGCTCGAAAACAGCCAGCCCCACGACCTCTGTCGCCCCCACGTCGCCGCCTGCCACTAGCAAACGGACGCAGGCCGGGGCACGAAAGGAGCGCACCCTGGCAAAGATCGCTCCGGCCGGTGGGATGATATCCTTCAGTCCGTCGCAGCTGTCCTCGGCGACACAAGCAGTGCAGACGATCAGCATCAACGGGGTCCAAGTGCAGGGGGTTCCCGTCACTATCACAAATGCAGGAGGTAAGCAGAGACAAATGAATCCTGAAGGTTTTCTTTTCTTTTCTGCTCCAATAAACCTGAATCAAAAGGTCACCAAGTTCTTCAGAACCACATTTATCAACTATTCCTTGGATTGAGTTGTGGTTTCTATCTTAACAGTGCAAAAACTGTGTGTACAGAAATTCCACAGTTTAGTAATATTTGCCCTTATAGGTGGAATCCCATGGTTTTTGCATGTGGAAAAATCCCATGTGAAATCATGAGTCACATGAAAAACCACGTGCATATTTGCTGAATTGTAACGTAGTAAAAACGACGAGGTTCCCATGTAACATACTTCCATAGGTGACAATATTTGAGATGTGAAATGCACACGGAACACAAAAAAAAAAACACTGGTGGAAAATGTGGCATTCATGTGAGAAAATGCAAGCAACTGTTAACAAATGGGAACATGCCCAACCCACGTGAAACCAAGGGAATTGCATTTTATTTTATTTTTTTTCTTTGTTTACCACATTCTAAATCCACACGTCTGCATCTGGATTTTCTTGTGACTTCACATGTGCTACGTGCTATATTCTCCTGTGATTTTTCATATGTGAAATTTATGGCATTTTCTTGTACGGTTGGTTGTTGAAAACTATAAAAATGTTTGTGTAATAATATCGATTTAAACCATCTGAACTGAAAATTGATATTCTACTTATCTATGTAGAGCGATGTAATATAGCAACTTGACAAAAGCTTAATTATTTCAATTATAAAACTATTATTTTCCTAGTATTTTTAATAAGGAAATGTCCTCCCCTGAGTAATTTAATTATATTTTATTAGGTGTTATTTTACGACTCTGTATCTTTAATTCTGTCTGAGTTACCACAGTTCCTTCCTCCCAGCAGCTGCTAGACTTTATGACCATCACTGCTCCCAACTAACTCAACAAGTGTTCACATTCCTGCTGGTTTTTGCACAGTTTTACTCTCATTGCATGTATTTATTTTCTTTTGCACTGATATACTTTATTGTAAATAGTTTATCGTCTTATTAGTGAATAAAACTACATTTTAAGCACAAAAGAAAGTTGGTCTACTCAGTTGCACGTCCCATAGATTGAATAATACTCTCTGATTCTGACAACTGCACAGTTTTTGGTCGTAAATCATGTTCAGTGCAAAATTATATTTACGTTTTGTTTTTGTTTTTCAAACCCACATGTATTTCTATTCTGTTCTATTTTGTTAGGCCAACAGCACCTAACAGTGCAGACGGTGCACGGAGGCGGCCTCCAGCTGGCCACGTCGCCGGGCCAGCCGACCCTCCAGGTGGACCAGACCCTCACGCTGGAGCTGCCCGCTCAGCCGGGGGAGAAGAAACGCCGCATGGCCTGCACGTGCCCCAACTGTAAAGATGCAGATAAGAGGTATGTGTCGACAGACAGAGGCGAATGCCTGCTGATCAGAGGTTCAGTTTCAGTTCATCTGAACCAAACTTTACAAGGCGAACGACTTTTTAACGCTCTGGGTCAGATTGTACTAATATCTGGGGATTCTTTAGAACTGCAATCCACTATGTGGCAAAAATATTGTTGATGTCTATTTTTCTTTTTTTCCTTTTACTCATCATTTTTACCCATATGCAACCCTTATCCAGCTTTTTTATGAGAGTGTGTGGGCAGGCTATTTAGATCTTTTAATGCCACCAACAAAATTATCTACCACTTACATTTAATTCGGAAAGTTTTCCAAGTGTCTGCAGTTGGATTTTATCTGACTTTTACATCACTGAAGTGAGACATGCGTCATAATTCTCCACCAGAATAATTCAGACGGACACACAGACCGTCATTAAACTGCAGAATTAACAAGCGCACACACTTTCCAGTAACCACAGAGTATATATGGCGGCATAATCGTGCCAAAACTCCGCGAGCGCAAATAACACTCTACACGAAGCGTAACAACGCTCGCAAACGCTTTATGCCGCCGCCATAAGTATAGAACATCCACGGTGGCAGGTGGCAGCGTGTTTAACGAGAGCACATCACGTCGACTGGCGAAGAAAGGCTGCATGTGAGAAGCTTCGAAACGGGTCCACATCCATTGTCTGGACTTGTTTCGGATTTAGGGCAAGCGACGTTAAACAGGAAGAAGTTATATGCTAACAGTGCAACAGAGTTGTGTCTGCCCCGCAGAATTACACAACTAACTCATTAAGCCACCTGAAGAAACATCATAGGCATTAATACGAGGAATGCATGAATGCTAAAGCTAACGCTAACTCAGAAAATACCCGTCCGTGTCAGGCAGCAACCCAGACAACCATTACACCAACGCTGCACCGGGCAACACTTCTGTCCTAGATAGACTCTGGTCTTTTCTGTATAACCTCTTATATTTTTCCATTTAAGTTGCACTTTAAATTTGAATGTATTGGGTGCTTTCTTTTCATTATTTATAACCTATTTTAATTTAAAGTTTAAGTTTTTACAAAAAATCTTTGCTATATTGTAATTGCTGGTGCAATAAAAACAGGTTTTCCAAACTCAATGAACAATCATGATTAATAATCGTGATTATAATATCAATCAAAAATAATCGTGATTAATAATCGTGCAGCCCTAGTTCTTTGTGGCACGTGTGAGTTTCTGCCACTGTCAGACTCAAAACCATTCAGCTAAATATTTACATTACCATGTTGTAGCAATGCAGGTTTATAACTCCTGCAATATATTAGCAAAGCATTATTTCCCACTGAACGGTCCTTTGTCATATGAATAATTCACACACTGATATTTTGGTATGATGATACATTGTGCAGCCGCAAATCAAGTCATTGAAATGTTGCATTACATTTTTGGGGCGAAAAACTTAGTGAAAAGAGTAAAAAGAAACCCAAAACCGGCCCCGTCCTTCTAAATCCAACCCTGTTTATGCTGTGAGTAGATTTCCACCACATTCCCTGAACGTGGATTTTATTTTTCCCCAAATCGTGTTAAATCCGAATGCAACCCGCAGCCTGTCAGCATTTACCATGAGCATCGTTTTACTCTGTGTGTTTCCGTGCAGGCCCGGCGAGGTGGGGAAACGGAAACATATCTGCCACGTCCCAGGCTGCGAGAAGACGTTCAGGAAAACGTCGCTCCTCAGAGCCCATGTCCGGTTGCACACCGGCGAGAGGCCGTTTGTCTGCAACTGGGTTTTCTGCGGGAAACGTTTCACACGCAGCGACGAGCTGCAGAGGCACGCGAGGACGCACACAGGTAAAGGCATGGAAAAGAAAAGCACTCCTGAGGGATCTATAACAGAGCGAGGGTGATAATTGCAGTAATTAAAAACACAATCTTATCATTTTACCAGGCTTTTATCATTTGAGGCAGCAGCTGGTGGTTGTGAAGTTTGAGCTGTGTCACTGTTTAGGTTTCCGTAGTATGAATGTTTCCTCTTGCCTCATCTGTGGCAGGTTTCCGCAGTCAGATAAAGGCTAAGTTCAAACAGCAGATCTTGATGATCCGTTCGTGTTTTTTTGCTAAACTCCTACATTTATTTTCGGTCTTACTTATATTTAAAGCAACACTTAGTAACTTTTTAACCTTCTTAAAATAATTTCATAACTTTTGTGATCATACGTCGACTTACAGCTCGTTGAATGAAACCTCTGTCATGAACCGAGGGGTCTTTATCACTTTAACCGTCACTAAGAAACTTTGAGGAGGGTGGCAGGAACTGTGCCACAAAAAAGAACTACAGAAGTGCTGACTGCTTTACGGCATACGTCACTTCCACCTTTTCTTATTTTCAACATCATCATATGACATTTACCACAATTAGATTCACCACCTCATCACTATTCATCCTTCACCAGACACTGCGACCAGGAGATCAGGATTTTACAACTCTATACGCTGTTGCTTATGGGAAATGCAGTCTTCTTTCAGGCAAAGTACTAGTGCTTTTGTCCACACTGACCAAAAATGAAACTGAAGCTTTTTTAGGGTTGCTTTAAATGCGACTGAGTTAAACTTCTGTGTGAACGGTTTACAACCACAAAGCGACCCAGAAGAAAGAAGTAGAAGTAACAGTGGAAGGCGCCGTCTGTGGATCAATTTTAAAGTTGTTAAGCGAAGGTCAGCGACCGTGTTGTGAAAAGAAATAATCAACATGAAGGAAGCTAAGAAAAATGAAGGCAAATCTCAACACTGCATGCTTCAACTCTATTGTTTAGGTCAAGATTTACCATCTGCTTGTCTCGCGTCAAAAGTCGACATTACCTTTCAGACTGCAGATCCTGCGAAAACTTTACAACCTTTGTCTGAATTAGTGCCGAATGAAATTGCCAAAATTCAGATTTGTTCTGTATGTATTTGTATGTAGTTCCTCATCTGTTTCTTGGTTTTTGTTTCTTTTTTTTCCCCCTCCTGCAGGAGACAAACGCTTCGAGTGCAGTCAGTGTAAAAAACGCTTCATGAGGAGCGACCACCTGACAAAGCATTACAAAACTCACATAAACACCAAGAACTTATGAGTTTTTACTGAGACGCTCAAAACTTTGCTACGGGAAGGAGTCAGTGGGCGAGTCAAACAGGGAAGTACGAAGAAAAAAAAGCTCCTCTCACTCCTTCAGGATGCTGTGGTGACACGCTGTACAAAGAAAGTCCTCCCATGGGGGCTTGAAGCCGTCCCAGCAAAGCTATTATTTTACTATCTTTTTTGGTTAAAGTTTTTAAACTTGGTTAAAGTTTTTAAACTTTAACTTGGCTTAAACTGGGAAGCTTTGGTGAAAGCGTTGCCCCGGACGCACGTCCCCAACGCCGCATCCATAATGTGAACTTGTACAAAGAAAGAACCCACGGCGAATTACTCAGAAGTGGGCTAGCGAAACGGGATAGTTCAATTAAATAACAATTTTGTTTTTGGTCACCTTTTATCATCGTTTTTTTATTTATTATTCCACCCCTTTTTTTAATTAGGAAAATCTTGTGAAAATCAAAACGTATGCGAGGTTAGGTAACAGCCCCCTCATTCTAATAATAGTACACCTTTAATTAAAGTCTTAAACAGGGCTTTGGCTTGACAAAATTAAGGCTAAATTAAACTTTACATTCATAAGATCTTAATGCCTTTATGTTTAATATCAAATTTCAAGGGATCTGCGGACAAAAACAGGTCAGTAAAATAGTACAATGATTACCGCGTCTGACTTCTTTCATAGTTTTTTTAAACTCACTATGTTGTGGCGGAATAATATGAGAGATAAGATGTGGTCCTACTGCAGTTTGCAGATCTAACAGGAACAATCGACCAGGAGAAAAAGGTCTTAGATTGCCGGTTTGCTGAGTTGTGCTAACTGTGGAGAAAAAAATATGTATAGTTACAGGAAACTGTTTTTATACGCCTTCATCGATCGCCATGCTAGCTGATCTACACAAGGAGCTGTAGCGCAGTAGAGAGCAAGGTGGAGGATGCAAGCGATGCTTAGACCAGTGTGGTTAACGGAGCTAAGATCTCCTGGATCTGTGTTCCTCAAACTAATGGGACTACTGAGAGGAGCTAGAATTTTGTTGGGATGTGTGTAACTGTTTCACTGCCAGGGAATGAAGATAAATATAAAAGCATTATATAGTTTAAACAACATCTTAAACTAGTTTTATGCGTCGTTATAACAAAATTAATATCTCATTAAAAACCTAAACATGTTCTCAATTAAATGCAAAATGTCCGAATGTTGTCTGGAGGGTGATGGGACAGTCGTGGAGCCCATTAATGTCTTTTTGAAAAGTTTAGACATATATTATCTCGTTAACATTAAAAGGCGTTTAGTTCCTCACCACGCAGGGTAAACTCTTCAGTAGTAATCATGAGGCGGCCAAAACAAAATAGAAACTCTGTTAGGTTTTAATCCCAAACATGTGAATGAAACGACCAAATGTTGAAAAACTAGATTTAAAACACAGAAACACTCATTATAGGTTTCAAAAACCACCTATCTAGTCTAATTAAAGGATGCAAAAACAGCATTTACTTTAAAATGACCTGCTTTGTCTTCATGCTTGGAAATGCAGAGTTTCCTTTAATTAGGTTTCTGCAATCTTGGTAATCCAAAGATTCAATTACTGCTGTCGTTCCAGCATAGAAAACTCCATCTGCAAATGTTACAGGACATTTAAAGAAACAACACAAAAAATAATAATTTTTTAACAAATATCTGCTGTAAGAAGTTAGTTTTCATTTTCAAAGAACAGAAATTTTATTTCTATTTTTAGGTTTTAAAATAAAATAAAAAAACTGAACTGAAAGAGGGTGGATACATTTTCTGCTATGGGAAAAAATGTAGAAAAGGATGTAAACAAGCACAGTTTCAAACCTGATGACATTAAAATTCAAAGCTAAAAGATATTGGTATTTTTAGAATCATCCTGTTGGAAATTAAGTGGAATTATTCCAATAAAAAACACCAAAAGCTTCATTTTTTACAGCTGTGTTTGAAACCATTATTTGTTTCGGACCACAGATTAAAAACCGCAGCCTTAAAGTTTCATATGCATTAAATGTAGGCGAATATTCTCTTTATTTTTTCCACCTTTTTGATTAAAACAAGAAATTAAAATGTCCATTTAGTCGATTTAATTTATTTCTAGGTTACCTCCTAAAAAAGTTTTGCGTCATGCCATATTTGCATGTATTATGGTTCCGGTCTTGTTTAGGCTTTTTATTATAAAAACATGACAGATTGTGATGGTCAATTCATTTAAAATGTCTAATTAGGGAACAAATTGACGCGCAAAAGGTACGAAACGTCTTACTGCAGACTGTTGTCTGTCATACAAAACCACAAAGGTACGAAATGACGCGAGGGGCCCCCCATTTTGTTTATTTATTGTTAATGTTTTTACATACAAATAAGTATTTCAATATGCGACAATCGGTCATTATGCGCAATTAAATGTCCCAACTTCCTTCTAGCAGCCTAAAGTTGACAAAAAGCTCAGAAAATAGAATGACTGGCTCATATTTTACAAACATTTTCTTCTTTTAAATCCATTAAAGCTAAATTGTTTCATGTATACGGGACTTTAAATGCTTCACAAGGGGGGTCGGCTTTAAAAAATAGTATTTTTACATTTTTTTAGTTTCGGGTGGCCATTATTTGGTGTTTGTATATTTTTTAGAAACTTGTCTGAGTACATGGAGTCCACATGTATGGGGAAGACAAAGGCATATATTTCTGTTTTTTTCATAAATATGTGAATATAGTGTTGATGTAGGATATAAAAAAAAAGTTTCATAGGTAGTCAGTTGGCCTCGGCCAGCCTGGAAGGACAGAACCTTGTACAGTTTGTAAGTTAAAATGTATAAACCTATATATATATGCATTTATAAATATATATATATATACATAGTCATTGTATAGATTCATTCCTGCTTTGTATATGTTTAGATTTTTTTTTAACTGAATGAGAGACGCCTTAGACAGCTACGCTCAGTATTTAACTTTCTGTCTACTTCTGGTTATCCTTTGTAAAACTCGCTTTGTGTTTTTACCTAATGTTACTTAATGCGACGAGCACTGATTAAAAACCCACATAACCGATTGTAATTAAAAAAAAATTTTTTTTTTTTCTAAATTATGGCAGTTCTGGCGAGTCTTTTCTGTAATAGAAACAATTTTTCTCCTCGAGCTTCTTATAATGTTCTACAGCTACTATGTGTGTTGTTTTTTTTCCTGGAGAACACACAACCAGCAGATAACCGTCTATATTAAAGGTGCTCACATACATTTAGTCTTTAGTTTGTTTAGGGGGGGTGATCAATAGTAGTGAATGAAAAAGTTTAAGAATACATTTAAAGCGGTCTTCTTGTCACTGATGGAAAACTGAAAATTAGTTAAGTAACTCAAAAATGAGACATTGCTGATTTTTATTTTTTTCAAAGGCACGGAGATGTTACCAATGTTTGTTTGAGCAACTGAACTATTGCTCTTTGCACATCTCAACATACATAGCAGTTGTGCAGCTACATTTATTAAACCTGCACTTGTAAACCTGACTGATCATGACTGAAAAATCTGAAATAACAGAAAATCAGTGAAATCGTCATACTAGATTCTCTTGGTGGCTTCCCATTTGGATGTTTCTTCCTTTAAAAGTGAAAATATATATTTTTAACAAGGATCCATACCATTATTTATATAATATATATATAATTTATATATATATATATATACATATATATATACATATATACATATATATATACATATATATATA
>JAVLVB010001108.1:310590-344314 GCA_032876305.1 Orestias chungarensis
TGCACACAAGCAGAAACGGCTCCAGTGGGCCAAACAATACATGAAGACTGACTTCAAAACTGTTTTGTTCACCGATGAGTGCTGTGCAACGCTCGATGGTCCAGATGGATGGAGTGGAGGATGGCTGGTTGATGGACACCCCATGCAAACAAGGCTACGGCGCCAACAAGGAGGAGGCGGAGTAATGTTTTGGGCTGGAATCATAGTGAGAGAGATTGTCGGTCCCTTTAGGATTCCTGAAGGGGTAAAGATGACCTCCATAAAGTATATGGAGTTTCTGAAACGGCACTTCCTGCCATGGTTCAAGAAGAAGAACCGTGCATTCCTCAGCAAGATCATTTTCATGCATGATAATGCGTCGTCTCATGCTGCAAAGAACACGTCTGCATCTCTGGCTGCTATGGGTGTAAAAGGAGACAAACTTATGGTGTGGCCCCCATGCTCCCCTGACCTCAACCCCATTGTGAACCTCTGGAGCATCATCAAAAGGAGTGTCTATGATGGCGGGAGGCAGTTCACATCTAAGCAACAGATCCGGGAGAGTATTCTGTCCTCATGCAAAACAATTGAAGCAGATACCATCCAAAAGCTGATAAATTCAATTGAAGAGAGAGTTCAGAAGCTCCTTTCGAACAAGGGGTCCTATGTGCAAATGTAACATCACCTAGAATAAAGTTTTGACTTGAAAACTGTTTGATTTCAGTTTATAATAACCTGCTAATGCTTATAATTTCACAAATGACAATTTTTTTGTTCTTTATAAAAATGAAAAGGTTGAAAACTCTGCTGTGCATAATAATTTGGAACATGCATTTTGAGTGTTTTATATTTTTTTAAATATACTGTTATCATCTGCAGTTTGTTCAAAAACCTTTTAATTGTACTCTAATAGTTGATGACTGGAAAATTACAATGACTGCAATATGTATAATTAATTTTGGAAATTCTGAGAAAATATTATTTGTATAATAATTTGGAACACAGTGTAGATGTCGAAATCAGTTCCAAAGGGATCGAGACTGGAAGGTTTGCTCACTGTAGCAAACAGAAGACGAGAGTTGTTCCTGCAGTTTTTGATGATTTCTGAAAAATAGCTCTATCTGGTTCTACGCAAAGTCTGGTTGAACACAGACAACTTTTTTTTTGTAGATTTTAAAATTAATCTGGAGCTTTTACTTACGCCATTTCCGTTCGGCTCTCTGGCACTCCCTTTTCTCTGGCCTGACTGAGACCTCTTTTCTCCATGGTACCTTTTGTGTACTTTTAACCATTTTAACCTTGACATCCATAACCTTCAAGACACTTGATGTGTAAGAGTTCAACATATCATCAACATTAGAACAAAGAGCATTTTCAAACCTAGTCATTTTCCAAAAGTGAATCCCTTTGTTGTCATCAATAAGTGACAACACAGTTAAAAGTTAATTAAAACAAAGTAAAACTCTACCTAGAGTGATATGTTTCATTTTAATCTTGATGATTAAGGGGTTAAAACCCAAAAGTCAGTTAACATGTAATTATTAAAGATTACTAAATGAATCCAATATTCTTTTAAAAAGGAAAACAGAAATGTGATCACGCTAAACAATAAGTTTGTCTGTATGATTTACTGCATCAATGCAGGGAGGCCATTAGCATGTGGCTTGTTGATAAGGACTGATAAGTAGCTGGGCACATTAGTCTATTACACTTTTTTCTTCCACCTAATTTTTTAAACTTTGTGTTTCCCATGATTTTGTAGTCATCTGTATTTTGAAATTCATAATTTTTTGCAGCTTTTATAAAATTGTATGTTTTTAAGTGGTGCCATCTTAAATCACCAAAGTAAATGTGTGTTATAAGTCTATAAAGTACAGGGGTTACTTACTATATTACTGAATTTAAGTTTTAAATTAAACTGGAATTTAGTGAACTGCACCTGGGAGTACTTTCGAAGATAAACCTTTGAAGAAAAACACATTTTGTTAAGGTCTCCCAGTATAAATAACAGCTTTGTCTTTCTGCAGATATTTTTTAGAATGGCCGTAGTCTGAGAGAAGAACAGGATGAGAGCGTCCTGGCTCTCTGAGCTGGTGTCAGGCCTGTGTCACACTCCTGAGGAAAGTCCTTTTCCTCTGTGGCAGGATGGAAACGTCAGTCCCTGCTTCAACCAGCTTGTCCTCGGCGCTTTGCCTCATGCTGCGATGGCTGCTTTCAGTGCTTACTATCTTGGCGCGGCAAGGTAGGCCAAGAGATGTTTCACAGTTCTGATTACTTTGTATACAGTTTACTGAATACTTAAAATCTATTTTAAAAACCATTATAATTTAAAACAAGCTCTTTAGGAGACCATTAACATAAATAAATGGGATTTTTAGCTCCAAACTTCACACATTCATTGCATCTAATCATATTTTTGAATTGAACAATACTGTAATGGAACAAGCAGTGGAAAAAACTATTCAGTTAGTTTTTGGATTTTTTTTAAACATCAATTATCTTAATTTTTCATGAAAATGATAAATCACAACTTTTATCATGAAAAGAAATGGATCTAGGAGGGAATGCTGTTTATGATATTTTAGATTGTAAACTTTTTAAAAATGATGTGTTTAATATGTATGAATATATGTATGATTTGTTGTGAATTGGAATTAATAACTTTTTTATCATACTGGCCAGTACAAGCTTTTTATACTATTGCATATTTAACTGAATAAAGTTTTTGGTTATTAACATAAAAGGAAAAGGTATTTTCATTGCTGCAATAACATGAAGAACTATTTATGTCTTTATCAGTAAGTAACATTTTAACCTTCATAAAATATTTTCATAACTTTTGGGATTATATGTCGATTTACAGCTGGAGGAATGACGCCTCTGTCGCGGCCCAAGGGGGTCCGTATCGCTTTAACGTCACTTAGAAACTTTGAGGAGGGTGGCAGGAACCCTGCCACACAAAACAAGTACAAATGTGCTGACTGTTTTGCGTTATATGTCACTTCCCCAGTTTCCTATTTTCAACATCATCGTATGACATTGTTTTGCCACAGTTAAATTCATCACCTCATCGCTATTCATCCTTCACACAGCCACTGGAAACAGAAATGTACTTCAATCCAACTCCAGGCGACCAGGAGATCAGGATTTTACCACACTATGTGCTCGTTCTCATGGGAAATGCCGTCTTCCTTCAGGCAAAAACAGTACCGCTTTTGTCCACACTGGCCATCCAAAATCAACCATAAGAAAACTTCTTTAGTGTTACTTTAAACATTTATTTTAGTTGTAATTTAAGGTCTATAGTATCTGGTTTTGATTTTATAACAGCAAAATAATATTTGCTGATGTTACATGTTTATTTAGGGTTGAACTTTCAACAACATCTGTCCTAAAGAATCAAATCTTTCTGTAGACGTTTATGATATAAAGGTATTGACTACCTATACAGAGTTATTCCACTTTGTTCTTTTTTCAGATGCAGCATACCTCAGGCGGCTGCTCCATGCGGTTGGACGCTCCGACTGGTTTGTGCACTGCTGGCCGCGCTGCTCTTGGTTGCAGATGTCATCGTGGCGGCTGTCCTCCAGCAGGGGGACATGTACTTGGACATTCTGGCAGACGGCTGGGCTCTCCTGGCCTGGCTGGTCCACTGCGGTGCCATTGCATTGCTCCTGGGGACGAGCGTTAGGAGAACCAGAGGACCACCACTGCTGCTCGCTATGATTCTTCTGTTGGTGCCCCACATTGTCATCACCTTGATGATCTACTCCGATAGCAAGGAATATTTAAACCTCACAGAACCTCTTAAACTGGCCCGGTTTGTCCTCACCTGCGCCCGGGCTTTCCTTCTTCTAGTCTACCTTCTCGCATTTGTCTTTCCTTGCATCGGTGAGGCCGACTATATTCTGCATATAAACGCTGTGGATGAATCACCGCTCCTTCCAGAGACCACTGAGCCAGACACGAGTCAGATTGTGGCCGAGGACGGAAGCGGCTGCCTGTCTCGCCTCTTCTACCTGTGGTTGAATCCGCTGCTCAGACGGGGGCAGCGAGGAGAGCTCGAGAGGCCGGAACACGTTTATCACCTTCCCTGGAGACTTCGGACCAGAGTTGTGTGGAGATACTTCCGCCAGTGTTGGGAGGTGTGTCAAGTTGGGAAGAGTGCATGCGACCGGCAGGACCAGTGGCCCAGACCGGTCAGCAGTGTGAAAGGCTCAGACTATAAGGAAGAAGTCTTGGAGCTTGAGGGAAATGTCGGATTACTGAGAGTGTTGCACAAGGCCTTTGGGTTTCGTTACTACCTCTTGGGTGTGCTGAAGGTTGCGGTTAACATATCTACGTTTGCAGGTCCCCTGCTACTCAGCACTCTGGTGAACTTCATAGAGGAGAAGGATGCTCCTTTCACTACAGGTGTCGTTTGTGTGCTGGGCCTCTTTGCCACGACCCTCGTAGGCTCTGTTCTCCGCAACGTGTACGTCTTCCAGGTCTCCAAGATCTCGCTGTCGGCGCGTGGCTCACTGGTGTCGGCCATCTATGGCAAAGTGCTGCAGGTCAGCAGCTGCAGCCTGGCTGGCTTCACGCTGGGAGAGGTGGTGAACCTGATGAGCACCGACACAGATCGCGTGGTCAACTTCTTCAACAGCTTCCACGAGCTCTGGAGCTTGCCCTTCTGCTTCTCTGTCACCCTCTACCTGCTCTACCTTCAGGTAGGCGTGGCGTTCCTCGGCGGACTCTGTGTGGCGCTGGTTCTAGTTCCTTTCAACAAGTTCCTTGCTTCACGTATCCTTAGCAACAACAAAAACATGCTCAAGTACAAAGATAGCCGTGTTAAGGTGAGATATGCGTCTCTCTGTTTAATCAAGACCATCATTCTCGTATTTCGGACCCTCAAAGTCAATTTGTTTCTCTTGCAGCTAATGACAGAGATCCTCTTCGGCATCCGCGTCATCAAGTTCTACAACTGGGAGCCACATTTCGCCCAGAAGGTGGCAAAGTGTCGGGAACAAGAGCTGTCACACCTCAAGAGTCTCAAGTACCTGGACGCCATGTGTGTTTACACCTGGGCGGCGTTGCCCGTGGTCATCTGCGTCCTCACCTTTGCCACATACGTGCTGCTCGGACACCAGCTGACTGCAGCCAAGGTAGCAACTCTTTACTCAGCTGTCTGTTTAGTTAAACAAGAATCTCCCAATGAGAAGCAGAACAAGAGTCCTGTTGAACGATTAAGGTTTCCATAACTTCCATATGTGAATGGCCTTCACTTTTTTGAAATTTAGTTCATTGGTATTGATAGAAACCAAACATTTTGAGTTAAAAGTGACCCTTACAGTATGCATGCAACCACACAACCGTGTCCGACTGGAGTATTGTTGGCCCAGAACTGGGTTATAGTTGGTAAACGTCTAAGAATCTGGTAAACGTTAAAGTCTTCTCTGTGTCCTGCCTTGTTGAAGATTAGGCTTAAATCTAAACATTGACATAGCGGCAAGTATGGAAAACCGTACCAGGCTAAGTTTAATAATAAAAATAAAGTTTTAAAATTTTAATATATGCATGTTAAGATTATAATACAATTTTGTATTAACTAAGTTAATCTATATTTATCTCAAATAAATTTGAAATAATCATATTATTGTTGTAATCTATTTATCTCTATGCAAGCTAGCTAGTTAGCATGTTTTTATGCACATTTTTTTTTAAGATAAATTGAATTTGGACTGAATCCAAATCCTTCATCAAATCAGTTGTTTTTTATGTGTAATAATGGACATCAGATTGTTTAGATATGTTTGTATGTTTAGCAGATCAGACTATTGTGCCGTTGTTTTAACACACATCCGTTTTCAAAATTCTTGGTTTTATAAAGGTCGTATCAATGGTTACATTTAATGAATGAACTACGTTCGATTAGGAGCATCTTCTTTCGCTGAATCAATATTAAAGAACCAGAAAGAAATTATTATTCAAACCAACACAGTAAAGATAACATACACACCTTCACAACAGTGTTTGACAATAAAAAAAATGCTCCTAAAACATCTTTGATTAAAAGTGTATTAAAAGTATGTACATGTGTAATAGATTTTTCTTTAAATTTGTGGTGTAAAAATGAACCTAAAAAAAAGTCCTTTTCCAAAAATAACCACAACATCTGGTAAATATAAAGACTCATATATTTTAACACTGGAGCATTAAGTGAGTTGAGTTTTTCTCTCCCTTTCAGGTGTTCACCACCGTGGCTCTGGTAGGGATGCTGATTATGCCTCTCAATGCTTTCCCCTGGGTGCTCAACGGCATCCTTGAAGCCAAAGTGTCTCTGGAGCGAATCCAGCGCTTCTTTAAACTGATCAACCAGGATCTGGAGGCCTACTATGCACTGGGTGGGATTCTGCTTTCGTACATTACTACATGCTGCTGTCAGGGTTTAGTTGGTGATTTGGTTTAGCCTAGTTTAATGTTGTTTTATACTTAAAGCAACACTAAGTAACTTTTCAATCTTCATAAAATATTTTCATAACTGTTGTAATTATACCTCGAATTACAGCTCATTGAATGACATGACAAATGTGTTGACTGCTTTACGGCATATGTCACTTCCCCCGTTTCCTATCTCCAATATCATCATATGACATTGTTTCTCCACAATTAGATTCATCACCTCATCGCTATTCATCCTTCACACAGTCCCTGGAAACAGAAACGTACTTCAATCCAACTGCAGGTGACCGGGAGATCAGGATTTTACCATGCAATGTGATGGTGCTCATGGGAAATACAGTCTTCCTTCAGACCAAACACTACCGCTTTTCTCCACACTGGGATGTCAAAATCAACCAAAGCTCAAACTTCTTTAGCGTTGCTTTAAATTTTAGAGAATAATGTTATCTAAAAGATGAACAAAATGACATTTTGGACTTGTTTCATGTGTGTTAAAACAAAGAATCATGAGCAGCCAAGGCCCACCGATGCATTTAGGCCAACAAACTATCACTGAGGTGGTTTTAATGTTGGGTTTCTGTTCCGTTGTGCTGACACACGAAATATCTATCCACAGTCTCTTCTGAAGACATCAGTCAGACATCCATCCAACTGAACCGGGCAACGTTTTCCTGGCAGGGCCCCGATGGCAGGGAAATGGGAGAAACTGGAAATGAAGTTGGAAAAGGAAGTCTGCTTTTGCATAGCTTGAATTTACATGTTACCAAGGTAGAGACCGTTAGTTGCTTCATACTTCCTCATACATTTTCCTTTCTTGGTTCTTTGTTCTTCACCATTTCTGCAGAACTGGTTCAGCGCACCAAGGTTAGTGTAGTTAACCAAATTGATTTCTAACAGGAAGTCATGGTTGTTTTTGTAGGATTATGATTGGCCGTTAGAGGTTTTATCTTAAAGGTACCCTGCTCCATATGCATTTGGCATGTTCAAAAGAAAAAGCTCAGTGGTGTGTTTGTGTCGATGAGAACTATTCTAAAAAACCATCTGATATTCCTCCTTCAAACAACGTATTATTGAAACAAAAAAATACAATAAGTAAAGCATCATTGTAGCTCAGCAATGCATATATGAAGCAGTATATCAATGCATAATTTATCAAAAGTAGCTGGGCCCATAACTGAGCAGCCAGTAAAGTAGAAGTTTCTATGCTCCCAGTTATGCTGCTTTCACACCAAAAGTGTCTGGAGGGTCAAGAGGGTCCAGTTTAGATGCAAAGTCAATGTAAACGCGCGTCTACGAGCATCTGTAACTACCGGAAAAATTCAGCAACGTTCAGAGTTCGGTGAATTTCTCCACCTACTCCGGGATCTGCGCTGACGAGGCTGTCCATTTCAGCTCACTCAAATCAGCGAAAACAGCAACAATAAATCTATCCCCCATTACAATTTCAGGATCTTCCGCCCCGTTGGAAAGTTTGTCACCAGGTCACATAGAACGCACTCTCTGATTGGTCGAGGCTCAAGCATCCAGCAGCGAAAGTTACATTTTCCCAATTCGAGTGTTTGGAGCCTTTTGGTCGTCTAGAGAGTCAGACGCGTCGGACGCTCAAAACGCGTTGTACGCTCTAGACGACCAAATGCTCTGGTCTCGACGGGCGTAGCGAGATTTTTCATCACTCCTAGACACGCGTTTACCTACACTTTGCATGTAAACTGGACTCTCTGGACGTTCCAGACGCTTTTGGTGTGAACGTAGCACACCAAAAGCGTCTGGAAACCAAACGCATCTTGTCGCTTGAAGTTGGACGCGTGTACATCTTGTGCACTTTTTAGGATCAGATGCTTCAAACGCGTGTATAGCATCCCCACTTCCGGTTTTCTCCAATCGGACTTCCGGTCTCTTCAACTGTCTTTTTGTACAATAGCTGACGAAACTGGGAGAGCGGTTCGGCTTTAATTGATGAAAAAAAGTACGATAGCGTAGTTGTCAGCAGCCTCGGCGCCATATCTGTGACTACCGGAAAAATTCAGTGGTGTTCAGAGTTCAGTGATTTTCTCCAGCTTCTCCAGGAGCTGCGCTGACGAGGATCGTCTCACTCACATGAGCGAAAACAGGGACAATAAATCTATCCACCATTATCACTTCAGAATCTTCCGGTCTTCGGAAAGTTAGTTATTACGTCACATAGAAGGCACTCTCTGATTGGTGGATGCTCAAGTGTTGGACGCTCCAAACGCTCTGGTCTTGATACGGGTAACGCGGACCCTAAAAAGTGCAAAACATTTACACGCGTCCAACTTCAAGCGTTAGACACCATGTGGACGCTCAAGATGCGCTTGGTGTGATCGTAGCATAATCCTGCGTTCACATCAAAAGCGTCTGGAGCGTCAAGAGCGTCCAGTTTACATGCAAAGTCTATGTAAGCGCGCGTCTTGGAGCAAAAATCTCGCGCTTGGTCATCTACAGCGTCCGACGCGTTTTGAGTGTCCGATGGGTCTGACCCTCTAGACGACCACAACGCTGTAAACACTCGAATTGGGAAAATGTAACATTCGCTGCTGGATGCTTGAGCGTCGACCAACGGGCCGGAAGATTCTGAAGTGATAATGGTGGATAGATTAATTGTCGGTGTTTTCGCTAATTTGAGTGAGCCCGAAACTAGAGCCAAAATTGACATCCTTGTCATCGCAGCTCTCAGAGCAGGTGGAGAAAATCACCAAACTCCAAACGCTGCTGAATTTTTCCAGTAGTTACAGATATGGCGCCGAGCTCACAACACCCCTAGATGCACGTTTACATAGACTTTGCATACAAACTGGACGCTCTTAACGCTCCAGATTGGTGTGAAGTGAACACAGCATTAAGCTGCTCAATAAAAAAAAACTGCTGAATATAGTCTGTATGAGAACGTAAAAGAAAAATAACGCTCACCCATTATTTGTAATGCAACCACGTCTGTCCCTTTAAAGTATTAAATGACGGCACTATGTTTATATTTAATTTATTTTTCTCAATAAGAGAGCTCCTTTAAAAATTATAATTAGGTCAAGTTTTTACAGCGGATGCCGTTGCCATTTTTTAAATACCAAGTTGTCTACAGCGGCAGGAAATACACGAGGATGCTCTTGACTAACAGCAGGTCCAGCAGGACACACCATCGTTGTAAGTCAGTTCTGATTGGTCGCTGATTCTGTCAGTCATGCCAGCTGTTGCTTAATGCTCTTTAAAGTACGAAATTACAGTGTAACCTAAACAATACCAATATAAAGCACCCGATTGTAGAGTAAAACATAAAATCAAACACTATTAAGAAAATTATGTGTTTATTTTAGTGTTGTTTTTTTTCTGGTTTTTACTGCCTTCAAATCACATTAGTGAGTACTGGATAACATTGTATAATAAACATGGACTATTTTGATGAAAGACCTGGAAAATCATGGTAATAATCCCTGTTCAAACTGAAGTAGTCCGCAAGAAAGATTAACTTTAGCAGTAATATTTGGTGTTAGGATTTTTTTGTGTAGATGAAATCCCTTTTAGATGCTAATTATATACTGTATTTTACAATGGGTCTATATATATATATATATATGTATATATATATACACACACTTCATGTGTCTTCCTCAGGGCTCTCTGGTGGTTGTTGTGGGGAAGGTCGGATGTGGGAAGAGTTCCTTACTGGCTGCCATCACTGGAGAACTCAGCAGGTGCTTCTCCTTTTAGACCTTACCAGATCCAACCTAGGATGCTCGATGTGAAAGTCCGGTTTGTTTTCAACTGCAGAAATAAATTCCTGGTTTCTGGTTTCATTTTGATTTTTTTCCTCTCCTCTGTGCAGACTTAGCGGTGTGCTGTACGTTGCTAACAGAGAGGCAGGCTTCGGTTTAGCCTCGCAGGAACCGTGGATCCAGCACGCTTCAGTACGAGACAACATCCTGTTTGGCAAGAATTACCGCTCTTCCTTCTACCAAGCTGTGATTGAGGCCTGCGCGCTTTCAGAGGACATAAGTGTACGAAGTTCTTTTCTTTTTTTCAGACTGTTTGAGATTTCTTAAACCATCCATGTGTCGATACATTCCAAATCATCTCAGTTATCAAACATTAAGCATCAAGTTTAGTTTATTTAAATTACTGTGAAATCAATTCTACTTAAGGAACCGTAGAAGATTGAATAGAATTACTTACTTGCAGCAGAAAGGTGATAGCTTGCTTGTGTCGTGTACTTTACAGCAATCCCTCATGCTGAGCATGCATTTAGCGACAGTGGAGAGGAAAAACTTCTCTTTAACAGGAAGAAATGCCACGACGGACCGACAGTTTGAGAAACGCGGAAAGACGTAAAGGAACTGAGGCAGGTTGCGGGTGTATCTTCTATGTTAAAAAAAGGAAAGGAGAATATTAAGATTCTGGCAGCTCCATCTTAGCAGATGTTTCAAGAATCAGTTTATTTATATAGCGCCAGTTTACATCAGATGTCGTTTCAAGGCACTTTACAAGAAAATCAATTAAAATCATAGATCATAAATAAATCAGTTTGAAAACTTTTCCAATCTAAGGAAACCCAGGAGATTGCATTGAGTCATCGACTTGCAGCATTCACTCCTCTGGAATCAGCAGACCAAAACAATGGCTTGTGTTGTTGTTGACTTTACAGCAATCCCTCATACTGAGCATGCATGTAGCGACAGTGGAGAGGAAAAACTCCCCTTTAACAGGAAGAAACCTCCAGCAGAACCAGGCTCAGTACAAGCAGTCGTCTGCCACAACCAACTGGGGGTTTGAAAAGACAGAAAGCTAAATTAGAAGCACAGGATACTGAAATAAAAGAGTTTATAGCAGCAGTTTTAGAGTGTCACTGGAAGCATCTCAGCCCATGTTCTCATCCAAGAAGCTGTCTCAGCTAACAGAACGCCAGACAAGTGTTGCTACTATAGAGAGAAGAACACTAAGAGAAAACAAAAGGTTAACAAGGTTGAAATAACAGTAACTAAGCAGAATGGACAAAGGAAGAAAGTAGCAGAGAGAGAAGTGGTCAGATTGTCCTCCAGCAGTCTAAGCCTATAGCAGCATAACTATAGAAAAACGTAAATAACTTAACCCTATAGAGTGAGACATGAAGAAGGTAGAGCAAAGGAGAACCGTCTGTCAAGACTGAATTCCTCCCCCAACCGGATTAGGCTGTCTTCTCTACCTCTTCCTAACTATAAACTTTATCAAACAGGAAGGTTTTAAGCCTAGATTTGAAACTAGACAGGGTGTCTGCCTCACGGACTAAAGATGGAAGCTAGTTCCACAGGAGAGGAGCCTCATAACTAAAATATCTGCCTCCCATTCTGCTTTTAGAGATTCTAGGAACCACCAGTAAACCTGCAGTCTGAGAGCAAAGTGCTCTGTTAGGGACATAAGGAGTAATCAGATCTCTGATATGCGATGGAGCTTTATTAGTGAGGGCTTTATATGTCAAAAGAAGAATCTTGAAATCTATTCTGAACTCTCTTTCTCTACAAAACGGTGTCACAGCTAACAGAAAGCCAGAGCACGTGTAGCTTCTATGGAGATGCATCTACAGAAAGAAAAACTAAAGATAAAACTGCAATTAATACCCCTCCTTGCTGTTCTGGAGCTTCCTTTTTTTCATAATACTTTGCTCCTGCAGGTTTTACCAAACGGCGACAAGACAGAAGTGGGAGAAAACGGAGTGACTCTGAGCGGAGGACAGAAGGCCCGGCTGGCGCTGGCCAGAGCTGTTTACATGGTTGGTTCCCACACAGATCAGCCTTTGTCAATGTTTAACAAAACAATGCATTATCATCATTGCAATAAGTGTTTGCTTTATTGATAACAGTTTTACCCTCTAAAAAACAATTTTAGGAACGTATACCACGTTTGTGTTGATTTAAAAGATCGAATAGGAGTCTCATGAGACTTCTGTTCTTTTTATGGCCTCCATCCCGCTACAACATCAGGACAAAGAGATCTACCTGTTGGATGATCCGCTGGCGGCCGTCGACGCAGATGTAGCGGGACATCTCATGAAGAAATGCGTTCTGGGGCTCCTCAGAGGGAAGACCAGAGTCCTGTGCACCCATCTCATCGAGTTTGTGGACGAAGCTGACATGGTGGTCCTCATGGACAATGGAACCATAATTAAAACAGGTGGCAACATAACTCTGTATGAACAGGGTAGAGAGTTTTTTTAAAATCTTTACGGTTCTGCTCCTAGAAAAATGGAAAAGGGATGGTTGTACTGTTCCTTTGTTTAACAATGGCTACAGTTGATATGTCTTTAACTTATTAGAGGTTTAAATCCAGCAGGTGGGGTAGAATGTATAGTCTGTCACCATGCCAAACATCCAGTATATACATATGTGTATAGATATATAAAGATTCTATATTTACAGATACCGAAGGTAAGATGAATGGCCAACTGTGAAAACTGCTAAAATACCTGCTAGTTACACAAACATTTGAGTCTCACGTTTGTTAGGAGGACACTTCTGGCTAAAGGTGATGGCACAGAGAGTACATGTATTCATTTAATACTAGCGAAAGTGTTTAATTAAAGCAACTTTACCAATAAGACTGGGTTTCTGTTGGTAGAATCGTTGCCTTGCATTAGGAAGGTCATGGGGTTCGAATCTTTCCAGGAACTCAAGCTTTCTCCCAAAGTCCAAAAAACAGGACAGTTAGGGGAACTGGTCTCTCTTATTTGTGCACAAATAGTTGTGTTTGCCTGAGATGAGCTGGCAATCCTGCCTCTTGCTCAATGACTTCTGCAGATTGGAACCAACTTTCTCCCTGCAAGATAAGCATGATGAGTGGATAGATTCTGTTTTACTGTGTTGTGCAACAAGTCAAGTCTAAAAAAAAAAGAAAAAAACAACAGGCAACCTGTTGTTTTGTTACATTTGCTGTGATATTTGTTGTTTTACAGGAACACCAGCAGATATCCTTCCTTTGATTCAATCTGAGCCAAAAATGGGGAAGAGAGACGTCAAAGCAGAACCGAAAGGTAGACTGAAGATCATACATGAAATGCTTTAGCTGAACCATGGAGAGTGCATCAGTCAATGTCCTTAGCTCAGGGATGTCCAATTTTTACTTTCTGTCCATGACATCCAGAAGGGTTCGTATAAATCCTGGTTCAATCTGTTTTTCACTGGACCATTAAGTTTGGCGCTTTGCACAGAACACTGCACTACTTTTGTTGCGTGACATAATTCCTAAGAGTCTGCATAGTTGCACAGAGGGAGATTGCAAATGTCGCAACAGCATTGCAAACAAAATGCCAAAGCAAAAGCACAGCTTCACAGATGAACTGCTTAAAGAGTACAGTTTTTTACGCACTATATGGACCGATATTGAGCCACAACAGGTCTCGCAACTACGGTAAGCAGCCGCGACTTAATTTTCCCCATAGAAGAAGAAGCGTGCGGCGCATGCTTATATGACTGCACAAAGCGTGCCGTTTCATTTCCATTTGTGCGTTTGTGTAAAGACCCCAAAATGGCTCATTAAGTGACACGCTTGCTATTGCGTCCCAGCACTCAAGTATGGCGTGATTTTTTTGTGCCACCAGGTTTGCGCGCACAGAGCTATCTGACGGAGCAATAATTATGAGTGCGTGCATATGAACCCCAAACGCGCACGCGCTCATAGGTGCACGCGCTCGCTCAAAGGTGCTCGGATACGCGCTCAACTCTAACAAAATGCTCGCTCGCTCAGGTCACTCTGCTCACACTCGGCTCTGTGTCTGCGGTCACAAATCTACATTATATGCAAATGAGCCTCGCTCCCAGCTAATCAAATACTGGCCCCTTTCATCCAATTAAATAATTCCGTCCAAATACACAAAGTTGATTCATACTCTCAGACTCACTAACATTTCAGCAGAGTTGCGAGCGCAGACACAGAGCCGAGCTCAAGCAGAGGGAGCAGCGCGACCAGTAGGTCAGAGTTGAGCGCGTGCACCTGAGATTCATGCGCACACGCTCACAATTATTGCTCCTTCATATAGCTCTGTTCGCTCAAACCTGGCGGCACAAAAATCACGCCATACTACTGTAGCGTCTATTCTATGCGCCTTATAATGCGGTGCGCCTTATATATGACAAATGTTTTAAAATAGGCCGTTCATCGAAGGTGCGCCTTATAGTGCGGAAAATACGGTATTTTTGTGGTTGTTCCGGTATACATTAGTTTTTTTGGTATACCTGTATTTTGAAGTTAACCCCCCCCTGGAGAGAACTCCACCAGCCGTCACTGAGTACAAACTTAGAAAGTCAAAGAAAAACCCTTAAATCTGATAAGACATTAGAAGAATTTAATTTTCGCCTCTATTTTTGTTTTTGAAATCAGATGAGAAACAGAACGAGGATGAGCTGAGTTCTCTCCCTGATCTCTGTGTGGATGACGACCCTGACCAGACTGGCGCAGAACAGAAGCGAGTGGGTGGACTGGCATGGGGACTGTACAAGACATACTTGTTTGCCGTGGGTGGAATGCTGGCTGCCTCCATCTTGATGTCTCTGTTCCTCATGCAAGGTTAGGAAGAGCCTTGGATGATCTTGTAGTCAGATTAATGCTCCAATTTTTAAGGTTTACTTACCAGAACATAAGCAGGAATTATGCTTTAGTCATGAATACTCCAGCCTGATATGGACACAACTGTCATCTGAAAAGCTGTTTCCAAATTCAGGTTGAAAAGAAATCAGCTTTTTCTCTTAAACAAACACGTTTAACACTTGGGAATCTTTGAGGTCCTTCAAGATAAATTTACTTTTATTATAAAAAGTAAACAAAAACAACCAATGCTACATATAACGTCTAGTTTTTCTGTGCTTGCTACATTAATTTCTGTGATATTTGAAGCCTCTAAGAACGTCTCTGATTGGTGGCTTTCTCACTGGATCTCCTCGCTGAAGAGCAACAGTTCCAGTTGTGCGAATGATTCCTCTCCGGGCGCTCTTTTTCTTCCTCACACGCTCCTGTTCTCACCCGGTGGCTTGACGTAAGTGAACAAATCACAATAAAAAAAATTAAACAAGATAAAGCACTACATGAAAATGTTATTTAATAAAGAAAAAATATGTTTGGAAATTTTTAAACTGTTGTTTTGCACAATCATAGCAGAATGTCACTATTTTCTTTGTGCCATTCACTATGCTAGTGGTGGGGACTGTTTTGCTATTGCGCTAAATATTTGTTCTTTTTAGTGCTTTACTTTAAATTCAAAAGCTTCTTGCTGTTAAAGCAGAGTTTTTCCTCTCCACTGTCGCTACATGCATGCTCAGTATGAGGGATCGCTGTAAAGTCAACGACAACACAAGCTATTATCTGGATTTTCTGATTCCAGAGGAATAAATGCTGCAAGTCAATGACTCGATGCATTCTGCTGGGTTTCCTTAGATTGGAAACTTTTTAAAACAGATTTTTTATGACGTATCTATGATTTAAATAGATTTTCTTGTTAAGTCCCTTCAGACGACAACTGTTTTAAATTGCCGCTATATAAATAAACTAATTCTTGATTCTATATCCTGTCACACCAAAGCGGTTTGACTAAATTAACACAGTTAGCGATAATCGTCAACTATAAAACTGAAAACATAAGTCTGTAATAAATAATTACTTTCTAAACAGGACAGTGTGGCAGAATTTAGCATTTTTGTGCGTTAGCATCTGTTAGTATAGTGATTGTTTAGTGCTTAGGCTCAGCTATAGGTTATAATTAGTGCTTAAGGGTAAGCTCAACTAACTTTAACACTGATAAGAATGAGGTATTAAAATATATTAGATAACTAGGTATATGTTAAGTTAATTCTACCAACGTTTTGACAGCTTTATTTTCTACTCCTTCCAGAAGCCCTGTTTCCTCTGTAGAGGTTTTCTTTTCCAATGATACCGGCAGAGACGTTAAGTTTTACCTGACCGTCTACGGCTCTATCGCCGCCTCCAACACCGCGCTCACAGCCATCCGAGCCTTCCTCTTTGCGTACGGAGTCATCTGCGCCGCCTCTGCCATCCACAACAGGCTGCTTGACCGAGTCCTCAAAGTACGTTGCAACATTTGGCAATATGTAGTCGACCTTTAGAAGTTATTTGATGACTGATAAGTATGAAACTCTAATTAATTCCAGTATTTACACCCCTTTACAACAACAGAGTTTAAAAAAACAACTACAGAGTTGATAGTGTGTTAGCGAATAGTTAAAAAGTGGCAAGAACATGTTATTAGTATTTTTCCTTATTCATTAAGTAAGAATTTTGCTCAAAAGACCTCCTTTAAGAAGTTACTTAATTAGTTATATCTTTCTGGGTTTAAGTGAAACTCAATATAAATATAGCTGTTCTGCGAAGACCAACAACACACTGCAGACAGCAAGGCTTGCCAAAGAGAGCACAAATTAAACACTGTATTCAGCAAACTTAGACTTTACTAAATAAATGTAGAGGGGGGAAAAAAGCTTTTGTTTAAAGAAATTCTGAGTAGTCGTTCTGCTAGTCTGGTAAAAACCAACCCGTTGTTTCTAGTTTGCTTCCTCCTCTGGAGTTTTGACTATCCGCTATTGAGAAATTACGGCTAATGTAAGCTTGGACTTAACATATGTTTGTGACATATATAATATTCCAGGTCGACGTAGCTTACTGGAGAATGCAGGTGTTGTAAATAACCATACCTCACTGCAAAGACAGATGTGCCGAATAAGATTTGTGAGGAAGATAGAAATCCTCGATGGAGCCTTGATTGAACGCAGATGAGAATTTAGCGGAAACGGGTTGGAAGAAGACAAACATGCTAGCTTTTTATCAGCCAGATCCTGCTTCTCTTCACATCGACAGCTCAATAGAGGACAGCTCTGGAAGAAATCCTGTTGGAGGCAGCAAAAAAAGTTGAAACTGGGCTTCAGGTTCAACTTTCAGCAAGAAATTAATGCTAAACATACAATCAGATCTGAGGCCGGTCAATTATGGTACAAACATAACTCGACTAAAATTTCAGTTGTTGTTGGAAAGGTTGTTGGACAGACTGTTGACATATCTGAGCATAACAGAGATCCACATAACATTGTTTAGATATTTTTTTATCAAGGACATCCTCGTACTTCTGTTACTAACAATTTGTTGGTTTGTCTCTTTTCGAGGGACACATACAGGAGTCGGACAAGGAAACTAAAAAATTTGTTGTTTTAGTGTGGGAGGTTTCATGGGAAAATTGGACCAGCCTGGTGGCCAGTCTTCATTAATTGCACATTGCGCAGTAAGAGCAGAATGTGAAGGTCCAATTACCATGGTAGGGGCACAGTTTTGCTCAAAATATTGCAATGCATGCAACGTTATGGGTGACATACCAGAGTTCAAAAGAGGACAAATTGTTGGTGCACGTCTTGCTGACTCATCTTTGACCAAGACAGCAAGTCTTTGTGTTGTATTAAGAGCTGCGGTATCCAGGGTCATGTCAGCATACCACCAAGAAGGACAAACCACATCCAACAGGATTAACTGTGGACACAATAGAAAACATTATGAAAGGGATGTAGAGGTGCCCGAATTGTATCCAAAAAACATGAAACGACGGCTGCTCAATCACGGCAGAATTAAATGTGCACCTCAACTCTCCTTTTTCCAGCAAAACTGTCCGTGTGGAGCTCCAAAGGGTCAATATACACGGCCAGGCTGCTATTGCCAAACCTTTGGTCACTCGTACCAATGCCAAATGTCAGATTCAATGGTGCAAGGAGCGCAAATCTTGGGGTGTGGGCAATGTGAAACATGTGTTGTTGTCTAAAGAGTTCACCTTTACTGTTTTCCCCTCATCCGGGAGAGTAACGGTGTGGAGAAGCACCAAAGAAGCGTACCACCCAGACTGTTGTTTGCCCAGAGTGGAGCATAGGGTGGATCAGTGATGGTTTCCCTGCCATATCATGGGATTCCCTTGGCCCAATACTTGTGCTACATCAGAATCAGAATCCTTTATTTGTCATTGCTCCACATGGGTGCAACGCAATTTCCAAAACAAAACAAAACAGTGCAGGCAAGTAGTGCAAAGTTAGAAAAATTAATATAAAACATTTTTTTAAAGTTATTTATCAGGGACTGTTCTGGTGGAAAAGTTACAGTGACCGTGAGGTGTTCATGGCAACAACAGCTCTTGGGAAAAAGCTGTTATTCAGTCTGTTAGTTTTTGTTCTTACTGCCCTGAAACGCCTCCCAGAGGGGAGCAGTTGAAGAAGATGGTGACCGGGGTGTGAGGAGTCTCTGATGATGCTGCGACCTCTCCTCAGGCAGCGAGTGGAGTAAATCTCAAAGCAGCGGTATATGGGGGCGTCACTGCCAACGAGTACCGAAGCATTCTGGAGGACCATGTGCATCCAATGGTTCATTGTTTCCTGAAAGCAGTGCCTTGTATCTAGATGACAGTGCACCAATACACACTGCAAGACTGGTAAAATATAGGTTTGATGAACATGAAAGTGAAGTCTAATATCTACCATGGCTCCACAGATCTAAATATTATTGAGCCACTTTGGGGTGTTTTGGAGGAGCGAGTCAGGAAGAGTTTTCCTCCACCAGTGTCAAATCGTGACCTGGCCACTACCCTTCTAGAAGAATGCCTTTAAATCCCTCTTACCACTGTGCAGGACCTGTAAATGTCATTCCCAAAATGAATTGACACTGTATTGGACGCAAAAGGAGCCTCTACACCATATTAATAAATTATTGTGGTCTAAAATCAGGTGTTTCAGTTTCATTATCCAACCCCTGTACAGTTAAGACTAGGTTTAGGTTTTCATTTATAAAATAGGAGTTAAAGCATCTTATTTCTGAGGGTCTATAATTCTTTGTAGTTTTCACCCTATTCATTTACAGCATGTTTATGTGCATCAGTTGAGATGTATAAACCAGGTTCAAACTAAAAAATGCTGGTAAAAAAACCCCAGATATCTAGCAATTTTTGATAAAATGCTTTAAAAACTAAAAGATTTCACTTAAAGCACTTAAAACACGTTTTCTTGCTTTAATGTGGTTGATTTGTGGACTCTTTATTAAAAACAAAACTTTTTTTTTGGTGTTGTTTTCCAGGCCACAGTGACTTTTTTCGATATCACCCCTCTGGGTCGCATACTGAACCGCTTCTCCTCAGACCTGTACAGCGTCGACGACAGCCTGCCGTTCATCCTGAACATCCTGCTGGCCAACGTGTTCGGCCTGCTGGGGATGCTGGTGGTGATCAGTTACGGCCTGCCGTGGGTGTTGTTGCCGCTGCTCCCCCTGGCTCTGCTCTACTACCAGACCCAGAGGTTTTACAGACACACCTCCCGGGAGCTGAAGCGCCTTTGCAGCCTGACCCTGTCGCCCATCTACTCGCACTTCTCCGAGACCATTACTGGGATTGGAACCATAAGGGCAAGTTGTAGCACTGCCAGGTGGGAAGCTCGAAATTAGACTGTGACTGTCTGTGTGATTCCTTGATTAGTAATGTTAGGGTAACTAACCTCTGCACTGGCCAATAGTTATTTCAGATACGATGCCGATATTTCAGTCCCCAGTATTGCCCGCCATCCATTTGACTGATCAATATATCATTAATAAATGGTTCGCATAACTAGAAGTTTGTAGAATCGGATAAATAAATTACAAGTTTTGTGACGGTGGCACGGATGAAATGCTGGAATGAACTGCTTGTGTTGAAGTGCTGATATCTGAGATTTTAGATGTGATCCGATATTGTTTATTGTCGAATCGATATTCGATATCAATATCGGACCCGGGCACCCCTTAGTAATCCGTATTAACCCTGATGAGCGCTGTGGATTTTTACATGGGCATTCGCCACAGCATCAAATTTCCGATACTCACCAGATCCTCTTTGTTGTTTGTACTTAAAAAAACTGAAGTTCTTATGTTTAGATTCTTCTTCTGACACATAAAGCCCTCAATAATGAAGCTCTATCATACTCCTTACATTGCTAACAGAGCACTTTACTCTCAGACTGCAGGTTTACAGGTGGTTCCTAGAATCTCTAAAAGCAGATGTCTCACATTTACAGGATTAGTTTATTTGTGCTATTTCTATAATGATTCAGCTTCTTGGAGGAGGACATCAGCGGAGATGCTCCCAGCAACGCTCTACAACTGCTATAAACCCTTTTTTTTCAGTTTCCTATGCATCCATTTGTATCTTCTGTCTCTTCAAACAGCCAGTCGGTCGTGGCAGATGGCTGCTCATACTGAGCCAGGTCCCGCTGGAGGTTTCTTCCTGTTAAAGGGGAGTTTTTCCTTTCCACTGTCAATATAAGCATGCGGAGTATGAGGGATTGCTATAAAGTCAATGACAACACTAGCTATCGTTTTGGAGGAGTGAGTGGTGCAGGTCCGTGACTTGATGCGATCTGCTGGGTTTCCTTAGATTGGAAACTCATTTGTTTATGATGTATCCATGATTTGAATTGATATTCTTGTAAAGGGCCTTTAGACGACATCTGTTGTAAACTGGCGCTGTATAAATAAACTGATTCTTGATGTTTAGACCAAAAGCAGAATGATTGAGGCCCAGAGATTGCGGCTAGAAAATACAGGTCTGGCCCGAAACCATAGCATTAGCAAGAAAAGCAGAGTTGTAACTGTTGACAGTGTTCCCCCGATTTAGGTTCCGAGAAGAGAACTCCAAACGTCTGGAGCAGAACCAGCGCTGCCTGTTTGTCAGCAACGCTGCCATGCAGTGGCTGGACATCCGCTTACAGATGATTGGTGTTGCTGTGGTCACAGGCCTCGGAGCGATAGCTGTCATCCAGCACCAATACGGCTATGTTGATCCAGGTAGGACCGTCTCTTGGTGCTTTGATTGTGCACCAGTAGATGAGATGTATGATTTCTGCTTTTTTACCTTGTGCCTGGATGTGGTTGACCTTGTTGTTCTGCTCAGGTCTGCTGGGTTTGTCGCTGTCTTACGCACTCTCCATCACACAACTGCTTTCTGGGCTAATATTCAGCTTCACGCAGACCGAAATGCAGCTGGTGAGTGTGGAGCGAACAGAGGAATACGCCACGGAGTTGCCCATCGAACCACAGCATCTACATTCACAGGTAAGAGCAAGCTACTGTAGCTAGCTAAAAACTATGGCTACATTCAGGCTGCCTTCAAATGCAACCCAAATCAGATTGTACACACTCACTGGCCACTTTATTAAGTATACCTTGATGGTACCAGGTTGGATCCCCTTTTGCCTTCAGAACTGCCTTAATCCTTCGTGGCAGGGATTCAACAAGGTACTGGAAACATTCCTCAGAGAGTTTGGTCCATATTGACATGATAGCATCATGCAGTTGCAGCAGATTTGTCGGCTGCACATCCATGATGCAAATCCTCTGTTCCACTACATCCCAAAGGTACTCTATTGGACTGAGATGCCTAAATGCATTGAGTTGCTGCCATGTGATTGGCTGATTAGGAATTTGCGTTAATGAGCGGTTGGACATGTGTACCTAATAAAGTGTGTGTGTGTATATATATATATATATATATATATATATATATATATATACAAAAGTTATGGAACCGTCTGCAGTCATTTCATGCAATTATTCCATCGTTGACATGAGACCTGCATCGTAAAAAGCTTGAGGTGATAAATCTGACTGTAAATAGCGGCTGAAGCGAGCAGTGCTGTGTTTTTCTTTCTTTCGACTTAGCCTCCCTCAACTTGTTATGATTTTTTGACGATACGATCGGCTCCCATTTGTCATCAACTTTAAAATGGATCCACAGACGATGGCAGCCAGTGTTACGTAGTACATGGAGGTCATTTTGGGGTCGTTAGTCGCATTTAATCGATAGCATAAACTTGAAAATTAAAGACGCTCTCCTCAGCAAATTGATGTTTCACTTTGTTGTTGTTACCAATCAGCTGCCTGCTGCCTGGCCCGAACACGGCTCCTTGGAGTTCTGCGACGTTGTTCTGGCCTACAGAGAGGGTCTTCCCAACGCGCTGGATGGAGTGAGCTTGGTGGTGCGACCGGGGGAGAAAATTGGCATTGTGGGACGCACAGGTTCTGGAAAGTCCACCATGTTTCTGGCCCTGTTTCGGATGGTGGAGCTTAACCAGGGGCGGATACTCCTGGATCAACTGGATATTAGCACTGTGGGCGTTTCTCAGTTGAGGTAAGGCAAGCCAAGCCAAATTTATTTGTACAGCACAATTGATGTACAAAACAATTCAAAGTGCTCTACATAAAGATTAAAGGGCGTATTGAAAAAGTGGCAATTTAAGAGATTGCTTAACAGAGGGGAAAAAAATAAAATTGAGAAAACGATGGCTATTTAAAGGCATGATATAAAAACAAAGACTAGTCAAATAACTGTTTTCAGCCTTGATTTAAAATGTATCTGAGTAGCGGTCGGTCTGACATCTTCAGGAAGACCAGATTATCGGACCCTAAGGCATCACTAAGTAACTTTTCAACCTTCATAAAATGTTTTCATAACTTTTGTAATTACAGGTCGACTTACAGCTTGTTGAATGACACCTGTCATGTACCGAGTGGGTCCGTATCGCTTTACCTGGCACTCAGCAACTTTGAGGAGGGTGGCAGGAACCCTGCCACACAAAACAACCTCAAATGTGCTGACTGCTCTACGGCATACCTCATTTCCCACGTTTTTAATTTTCAACAACATTACATGACATTGTTTAGATTTATTGCCTCATGGCTATTCATCCTTTACACAGACACTGGAAACAGAAATGTACTTTAGTCCAACTGCAGGCGACCGGGAGATCAGGATTTTACGATGCTATGCACTAGTGCTCATGGGAAATGCGGTCTTTTTCAGGCAACCGCTTTTGTCCACAGTGGACGCCAGAATCGACCAAAACTGAAACTTCTGTTACCTATTTACACCTTGTTTGGTCCCGATTCTGGGAGCCACCTGAAGACTACAAACTGAGCTTCTAAGAATCCCAGCCGGTTTTTTGTACGGCTCTAACATCTCAGAGATGTACTTTTGCATCAAACTATGAAGACACTTTTACCAAAGCAGAGCGGTTATTTTGTCCATCGACAGGAAGCACTGCTTAGATCTGAGCTCTGGACTAACACGGTTGTTTTTCCTGGTGCTAGTGAGAATTGTAGCAGCAGCATGTTTAGAGAGCACCCAGTGAGCAGGCTAGACTGCTGGAGACAAACGATTGTATTAACATCTCTAAGTCTCCTTAACACAATATTATTATGCAAAAATACAAAAAAATATAAGAAATAGCAAAATGTAAAAGGCAAATACAGAACATATATAAAGTTAAGTAGGGAACTAGCAGCAACCTGAGATTGGGCAACTGCTAAAGTGTCTTGAATAAACGGCGGATGAAGTGTCTGTAGTTTTAAATGTGTTTGATCATGTAAGTGTTGGTACAGTGGTTGTGTGGGTTGAGTTTTGTCTTTATTGTCAGCGCTGTGTTTTTTTTTTCTTGCTCTCAGGTCCAGGTTGGCCATCATTCCTCAGGACCCCTTCCTGTTTAGCGGGGCTGTCAGAGATAACCTGGATCTTTGTAAGAGACACGAGGACCAGCAGTTGCTGGACGTGCTGGATCAGTGTCACCTGAGCGCGTTGGTCAGGCGGATGGGTGAGTCTTACTCACAAAACACCACATATAAACTTCACAGACTCGTCCGATGGGTCGCTTTTATAAAAACGACTATCTGCGAGTAACTAAAAAGAAAGCAGAGACCCTTTCTTTTCAGTCCCTCCAGAAAAACGTGATTCTTTGATTGCAGAAAATCCAGAGACATTAGGGAAAGGATGCACAATATGCGGAGGGGGCGCATAATTCATAAAAAGCTGCATATTCATAGCATCAAATCGCAGAATAATGCAAATTCACCTGATTTTATTGATCGTGGATTTTTTCTCAGAAATTTGAAATAATTGATTCTTTTCTTACTTTTGACTGACACTAACCCTAAACTAACCAGCCAAAAGTGAACGTCATCACCCCGTGCGCCACCATAACAAACACACATTATGGCCCACAGTGGCGGCACGTCAGTGCGTCGGGCCATATTGGATGTAGCAGATCTGCCCCGTAAACTAATAAAAGCGGACTGAAGTTCTTCCAGTGCCTTCCTACAAGGAGCTTTAAGTTACAACTGGCTTTGTTCTTAGACATATTCTGTATTTCATAACTAAGCAATGTTCATATTTTGCTCATAATACGTTATAGATGACCTTAAATGGTCCAAGACTCTAAGTTAGCATAACGGGACTAAATAACTGTCTCAGCTATGCTGCTATGTTATGTCATGTTTGCTGCTTACTATATGTGGGAGCAGCGTGTTTATTCTCCCTACATTCGTAAACAAAAATTCCCATGTTTTTCTCATTTTCCGGCATATTTTCGTACCATTTTCATCCCAGAAAAAACAACGAAATGCTGCAGGATTAACCACAAAATCAAGGATTTTTGCCCGCGTTTTTCTGGGGCCACTGATTATCGCTCCTCTCTGCATTGGGTTACTTTAACTCACAGGATACATTTTTAAATATTGGTCCTGACCTTCAGCGTACTTCAGGTGCAAAGCTCCTGGATATATCCAGAATTAACTGGAGTCCTGCTGTTTTTATCGGACTGTCAGATCATTGGTGTTGCTAATTTTTAAAAGTAAATAGGGCTATTCAGGTCGTGACTCTCTTAATTAAGCTGTAACTAGATTTCTAATTTCTTTCTAACATATATTGTCATTTTTTTATTGATGTGAAACTTAATTGAAGTCCGTGCAAAGTCCTTGTGAAGATATAAAGACCTTTTTTCTATATATCTGTGTTTGTGTGTTGAATATCAGGCGGCCTGGATGCTGAAGTTGGAGAGCGGGGAAAGCTCTTCTCTGCAGGACAGAGACAGCTGTTGTGTTTAGCCAGAGCTCTGTTAACACAGGCCAAGGTGAGTCCCACATATATCCTTTAACTGTAAACCCAAAACAAACAAAAAAAAGTTTCAAATTTGTTGGATTAGTAAACAACACAACCAGCTTTTTGCTCCCACAATGAAGACATGTTACACCAACAATGATGGGCACCGCAAGTTTAAAACAGAAATAGAAGCTGCTAAATAAACAGTTTTCAATCACTTCAAAATAACAGCCTGAATACTTATAGCATAAAAATACAAATATATGAGATATTTAAAAATATTAAGAAATATGAGATATTTGCATGGTGCATAAGAAATAAAGTAAAATGATAAGAGCTATATATATATATATATATATATATATATATATATATATATACACACACACTTTATTAGGTACACATGTCCAACCGCTCATTAACGCAAATTCCTAATCAGCCAATCACATGGCAGCAACTCAATGCATTTAGGCATGTAGACATCGTCAAGATGATCTGCTGCCGTTCAAACCGAGCATCAGAATAGTCATGGTGATTAAAGTGACTTTAAACTTGGCATGATTGTTGGTGCCAGACGCCTAAGTATTTCAGAAACTGCTAATCTACATGGATTTTCATGCATAACCATCTCTAGGGTTTACAGAGAATGGTCAGAAAAAAGAAAAAAGGGTAGGATAAATAAAATATTAATAGTATTTCATTCACGACTTAAGGGACAATAAAAAAACTTTAACACAGATGTCTAAAGTAATTTCTCCTTATGATGGTAAACTAGAGTAGATTTAGCTGCTTTTGTCTATCAAATCTTCGACTAGACATTGATATTTATGTTTAAGCTCACATGCAAATATATAAATGTTAACCCCAATAGCTGTTAGTTAAATAGTTTTTTGGGGTTTGTGCTCCTCTAGAAGACATAAACATTTGTTTGACCTCCAAATGTGAATATCTGAGCATAAAATCAAAATTTCCCCCCAACATGAAGGTTCTTTGTATTGATGAGGCCACAGCCAGCGTTGACCAGAAGACAGACAAACTGCTCCAGCAGACAATCAGAGAGAAGTTTAAGGACAAGACGGTGCTCACTATAGCCCACAGGTAAGATCCTCCGGGATTCTGTCCATTTTATGTCCTCTCGACCAGTTTGGATCAGATTAAGATTATTTCAGGGTGTCAAACTCCTACAAAGTGTGGTAGTAAGAAAAAAACAACTATAGTTTAACGTGTAGAGCAATTTCTATAGTTATGCCAACTGAACTGAAACTAATGGACTGAAGCAAAACTAATAAACAAATGACAAGGAGGTGCGGGAGATGATGACCTGAGAAAATGCATACTAAAGATAAATCCGTAAGAATGTGAATAGAGAGAGATCAGAAAATGAATGCGAAAAGCTGAGGGCAGAAAACACTTAAGAAGGGAGGACAGGAATCACAGAAGGAGGTACAACACAGAGAAAACACAGGTGAGATGGTGGATGCATGCAGTCCTGGCGGCATAGGAGGGCATTTGGGGTCAGTGCCCGCCCTGGACTGAAAGTAAAGTTTTCTTTTATATATATATATATATATTTTTTGTCAGAGTTACGTCGATCCCGATTAGATACGGGTTCACCATGAAAGTAAAAATAATGTGTTTTTGGCAAAGTTTGCCCACCTTTTCGAGCAATACTTCGAAGCATAGGCTGCTTCGTCTGCTGCGAGTCTCATTAATAATATATTCAATAATATCATTGTTATAATCATCTGACCACAGAGCTTTCTCCTATGAGTGTTCTGAATCATACAAATGGTAATGGACAAACTTAAGACAGAGCAATAACACACAAATAAATTATTAATAAACATACTTTGTGATTTCTGCATATTATGTTTTTTGGATTATGACTCTAAGATGAACATGTACCTAAGATGAAAACTTCAGATCCCTCCACAATTTCCAAGAGGTGCGGAAAGAAAAGATGAAAACCACAAGAAAACTGATCTAATAATACAAACAGGACTAAATAAACCAAGAAAGCAATGCATGACAAAACACAATACAATAGCAATTACATAAAGAAAACAATAACTAATTGCAACAAGAAGTAAAATAAATAACTAAAGCAACACTACAGTGACAAAAACACCCCGGGCGTATACTTTGGTTGCAATCTCCTTCATCAGACGCTGAAACATACGTGCCAGTTTTGGGGTTTACATACCAGAACAATATGTTGAAACCTTTTGTTTTTTAGCAGTTTGTCTTTAAAGCTGCACTTTAGCTTCAACAGTTTTTGTATCCTATGCTGTTACGCTCTCTGCTCTCCTCCCTGTGTGAACTTGTGCGTCGTTGAACCGGCGACTAGGCAGCCTCTATGAAAGAGCCTCACGTCACAAAGTACTTCAGCAGTCCGTTTAAGTTTATCATTGCTGAACCAAAAACCATGTGTTTCATTTAGAGATCAAGATGATAAATAGTTAAAATTTACTATGCTTTAACTTATCCTGTGTATACAATACTTACTGTTTTGAATTAGTTTTATATGGGGGGGGGGGGGCAAATTGAAATGTTCTGTCTAATAGTCTGTATTCATAATGTTTATTTATGTTTTATTTCAGTGTTTAAACACCAGAATTTGCACATTATTACATATTTGTCCCATCATTTTAAAATGTTTCAATGTTAGCCTTTTGTTCAAACATTTATTTAGTCTTTCTTGAGTAATTTTTGTTTAATACAAATCTGTTAAGGTGCTCTTGCTTTTAGTTGAGTTAAATCTTTAGGCTTTTCACACACTTCTGACTCACATATCCACAAGATGTCGCCGGCACTCTCCGTTTTTATAATTTCGCAGCTCGTTAAATGCTTAGAGTAAATTTGTACTGAAGGTTTTTCCCTTTTCTTCCGAAAAGCAAATAAGAGCAGTCTGCGACTACATTTTCGACGTACTGAAGTGTTTGTTTTAGTAAAGATTGTTTATGTATTCACAAGAGGATCTGGACGCCTGGTGGTTTGTTTAAACGAAAAGAAAAAAAAGAGAGAGCATAGGTGCACAAAAAAGCACGAACAAAAGCCCTGATCCTGGAGTATTTCTAAGTTTAGAAAAGGTAAAAAGTCAATGGCAGTGGTAGCTGTCATTGGTTTCATGTAGGAAGGAAACAAGGCCGAGCACATAAACGCTGAGCCTGCTCTAAAACCTGTTGGATAAAAGGCTGTTTGGAATGTGACGCTGCTAGTTAAGCTTCAACCGACACTTGATTTTTACAAGATGGATGTCCAAGCTCTAACTTTGGCTAGCCGGATTTTGTTTGACGGCCAGAAAGAACAGCTGTCTTCTCTATAGTGAGGTTGAACTCTGAAGATTGGCTTCTCTGTCTCCTGAAGGATTGAGGCGTAGGTTTGTGTTTCCTTATTTTCGTTGGGCTCACCTGGTAACGATGTCATTAAAAACAACCATCAGGTTCATCAGAAATGTTTTTAAAGGTTCAGACGAGTTCACAAGGCGATGTTCCTCACACTGAGACCTGAACTCAAGCCAACAGCTAATCAGGAAAGTATAGTTAAACCGAGGAATGCAAACTCATAAGAAGATATTTGATTTGTGTTTTTCCACAGGATCAACACCATCATGTCCTGCGACCGTGTGCTGGTGATGCATGCTGGGAAGGTGGTAGAGTTCGACACGCCGACAGCTCTCTGTCAGAATGACACCTCAGTCTTCCACAGACTGGTCAGCGGACGAGGAGACTAACGACGGAAGAGAATCAGCTTTTCTACTTTATTCTGGACTTTTTACTGAGATGTTTTTAACTGCATTCTTCTGTTTATGTTTCTTTCATATTGGGAATTTGTGCATGGAAGCAAAACGAAGAAAAGCAACTGCGTTTAATCCTTCGTGCTCCCAAACACATCTCTAGGTGGAATTATATGAGATATTCAGGAATACCACTGCTTTATCGGAGAATTGAGCTTAATCTCCAGTTCTTATAACTGGTTAAGGTGTAGAAGAAATCCTGGTTTGTGTTGAAATGATTAAAGCATTGAAGCGCAAAGGATTACTAATGAGGTTTGTAATTATTGTTTGCTTTTAGTCTAACAGGTTGAAGGTGTGTTCATAACTCTGACAGGAAAGGTACAAAAAACGCGTTTTGCTAATATGTGTTATAATAATGCACACCAGTCTCATCAGTAAGGCTTATTCAAATATGAGTTTATATAGAATCATCCAGTGGCGGCTGGTGGGGGATTCATACTAAGGTATCGCACTAGTGTATTTACATAAATGAGAACAAAAACACCATAATAAAAACACTTTATAAGAACAAAAACATACTTTTATGCACATGGTTTGGTTTTCGATCAATCAAACATACTTTATTTATATTTAAGTTTATATACAATATATAAACTTAAACATCCCTCTCCCTGGAAATGTTCTCCATCTCATTCTGAGGATTTAAAAGTGTTTCGATACCAGGATAGATCTACTTATTCAAGATCTCCCTCCAGTGGGACGGCACCGACGAATCTACTCGCCTGAGTCTGGTCGCTCTATGGAATCGGCTTATTTTGATGACCCTCCAACCCAAAAGGGAGCAGTCTAGGAGAGAACTATACTTTCTGTTTCCACTCCAGTCAAAGCTGAAGATCAAGGTCTGAAGAAGCCAACAGAACCATAATATAGAGGGAATAGAATCCCAGGAAAAGGGTTTATGAAACTGGACAAAATGTCATGTCTGTGCCCTCAGATCCTGTCCTTTAATGCTGCAAACTGAATCCAGATATATTTTTAGCTCTAAAAGTGGAAAATGTAGCTTATATTAAGGGAGTTAAAATATAATAATATGGTAAAAATCCTGTTTTTCTTACTCTCTGCTCCCTAACGTTTAGAGATGGCCATGTTGGCGCTGTAAACCAGACGGTTTTGATTCCCGGCATCAGGGGAACTGATAGATTTAGGTAAAAGGAAAGACGTCTGGGATCATTGCTGCTTTTATTTATAACTCACAAACCACTTGGAGTCGGCTTTAGTTGACGTAAATTACCGATAATGTGAGGACTGAGCTCTCGAGGAATGACAGGCGGAGCCAAGCTTAAGGTTCAATGTTAGATGCAAACTTTTTAAGGGGACTTTAGCTCCTGATCACTGTTAAGCAGACTCATTAGTACTTTTGATATTTATGTAAGCTGGTTCAAATCAATTATGGTGTCTGGTCTTGTTATTTGAAATGCTTTGGTACAACATGAATCCCTCCTTGTTTTAAAAGAACCAGGTTTAACGTTCCCAGAAGCGGCGCAGAAACAGCTGAAGACCAGCGGAAGTAAAAAGGACGTCTTTGTGTCTTTGAAAAGTCTGTTTCATGTTTATTCATGAAACAAGGCAGGGCTCCTTTTATTCCAATCAGTAACGTTTTTCTTCTGTGTTTGCCTTTTAAATGTTTGTTATTCTGGACTGTTGAAATCAAAAGTTTACATACACAGCATAAAAACACTCCTTTTTTCTCACAGTATTAAAAGAAAGAAACATGTCAGATTTATTTTTTAGCATCTGGAAAATTCAAAGTTAACATGGATTTCATCAGTTTTTTAAGGAATCAAAGATCAATACATTTCTGACTACCACCCCCGTACTTTGCAGTAGAGATGGATTTTCAAGAGATAACCTCCTTCCTTCAAATGTAACTGGTTATTATGGTCAAACAGCTCTTTGTGTGTGTTTGCAAACTGGCTGAGTAATGGCTTTCTCCTTGCTGAGTGGCTTTTCTGTCTTTGTTTATTGTCTCTTATGACCTTCAGCTTGGCTGTTGTTCTGGGGCTAATTTAAATATTTTAGACCACAACCCATTTTATGTCCTGGGCTTACATTCTGTCTTCTTCCTGGGGTCTATAGATATTTCAAATGAAAAGATTTCAGTTTTTAATTTTTAATAATAACAATGTTGTTTTTTCTCTACAGTTCTAGATTTTCTAAACTAAACCCCAAATTTACTGTCTACTTTAAATTTCTGTACAAACGTGAAAGCCTAAAAAAACACCTTGTAAAGAATTTAAATTTTAACGACCAAACTATATTTTTGTGTACCCTTTCTTGCATCAAGCCTTGAGTCATGTTCGTAAAAACGTAAAAAATTGTGGCAAATTATAGAATTAGAAGAATTCAGATTTTTCTGTAGGTTGAAGATAATGGGATTGGCCCGGGAAAAAGTGAGATACTTGTCGCATATGCTAGCAATGTGAACCTAGCATTATATGTACTTTTGAAGCAACATTACGTAACTTTTTAACCTTCATAAAATATTTTTATAACTTTTGTGATCGTACGTCGAATTACAGCTTGTTAAATGACACCTCTGTCATGAACCGAGGGGATCGGTATCACTTTAACCGGCACTAAGAAACTTTGAGGAGGGTGTCAGGAACCCTGCCACTCAAAACAACTACAAATGTGTTGACTGCTTTACGGCATATGTCACTTCCCCTTTTTTCTTACTTTCAACATTATCATACGACATTGTTTCCCCAAAATTAGATTCATCCCCTCATCGCTATTCATCCTTCATACAGCCACTGGAAACAGAAATTTACTTCAATCCAACTGCAGGTGACTGGGAGATCAGGATTTGACGACACTGCGCTGGTGCTCATGGGAAATGCTACTGGCCTGCTGCTTGACCCATTATAGAATCACTTCTTTCAGGTGTTACAGTAAATGAATAAACTTAAAAAAATACATGAGCAATTATTTATATTATTTAATGATGTCTTTTTTTGTTTTAGGTGTGTTTTTCAATAGTTCATATAATTATTTTTGTGTTAAATATAGCAGGTGCGTTTATCTGAACATGCGTAACACAAAAAAAAGGCTTAATTTTATTCTGCATATTCTATTCCTTTTTGCCAAATTTACTGACAATTTATTCTTTTTGTGTCACAGATTGGTAATCCTTGCCTTACAGGGAGGGTGTTGAGACTGTTGTTTCCATTTGTTTCATAAATCTCTGACCTGATTTACTCAAGGTGGGTTCGTTTAAATTGGTGACCTCATCGAACTGGGTTCCGACAATACTTGCATGTGTGAGATAAAGTATAAACGAAGTAAAGATTGAACAGTTTTACCTTTTTATTGTAGTTTAAACTGATTGTGGAGGGAAGGCTTTTCAGAATTGTTATGCCAAGGTGCAGCTTCACCGTTAAAGCTGCCTTCTGTTGCACAATTAAAAAGAACAACGTTGCCCCTGGGTGTAAACAAAGCCATCCACCCTGTTTGTTCCAGTGGGGTGTGTCTGCTAATTACTATTTTTGAGTCGATTATATCGTCAGATCTGATGGTGAGCTGCAGCGTTCCCTGTAGGTTTGAGACCAGACTCTTGTCTTTGTTTCCCAGATTCACTTAGACAGCAGTGTTTGTACCCAGGGACTGTACGTGTGAGTCACACGGTGAACGCCCCGCCACCGCTCCCTCGACTCGGGTCAACATTCTTCTCAAACCACTCACTTTGTCAGGAGGACTGTTTGGTTTTTGTTTGGTTTTTTTCTGACCTGAAAAGTGATTTTGTTTCTGAATGGCTTCAAAGTGCTGATGTCCACCTGTACCAATAAATCAATCAATAAATAATTCATAGAAAATGAGTTGGTTCTTTGCAAAAAGTGGGTCAAAGACTGATATTTTTATTCCTTCTGTTTTACTTGCATGCATGTGAGACCCAGGTGTGTTGTAGTCAAGGCGTGTTTGCAGGAGGGAGGATGGAGTGACGGTTTATGTTTGGATGTGTTGATGTCTCACCACATGGTGGCAAGACGCTCAAGGTTCAACCTGTTTGTCCGCTTCAGGTGGAATACCCACCTGTCTGACAGGTGCTCCTCTCCTCAGTGACAACCAGGTGAGCTGTCAGCACGGACTCAACTCCACTCACAACGACGCAGCTGAAACAACCTGATGGATCCTCAGGTCAGTCTGAGTTTACATTTTAAACAGATTTTCTGTTGGTCTTCTTAAGGTAATTTGCTCCAGCTGTGGTTTTGTTATAATTTTTTTTGTTTGGGTTTAAAAAAAATATATCCAGGTATTGAGTTTCGGGCATGCAGGTAGTTTCTGTCAAACCAGCATGTCTGCATCAGCTTCAGGCATGTTGTACATCACCACAGTATCAGCTTTTTTTGTTTTCTGTTTCACAGTAAAAGTCCAACAACATTTTGTTTATAAGAATTATAATATATATATATAATATATGTATGTATATATGTGTCATCTTGCAATTGGCAGGTTGCAGGTTCCATTGCAGCAACGTCTTGTTAACTTACATTTAAATATGCCCCTGGGTAAGGCATATATATATATATATATATATATATATATATATATATATATATATATATATATATATATATATATATATATATATATATATATATATATAT
>JAVLVB010001108.1:351680-369394 GCA_032876305.1 Orestias chungarensis
TCAAGTCACCAGATTTTAGTCTCAAAGCTCCAAAGATCAAAAGTGGTGTAAATGCTCCTGATATGGACATGCCTGATATGAACCTGAAAAGTCCCAAGTTCGATGTTAATAAACCAGATATAAACATCGGATCACCCAAGGGAAAGTTTAAGTTTCCTAAAATGAAAATGCCCAAATTTGGCACCCCAAATCCAGACTTAAACGTAAATGCACCTGATGTAAACCTTAAAGGGCCTAAAGGTGGTTTAGATCTGAACATGCCTGATTTGTCTGGAAAATTTAAAAAGCCAAAACTAAACATGCCTGACTTAAGTCTTTCGGGTCCAAAAATAGATGGTCCAAACTTGGACCTGAGATCACCTGATCTAGACATGAATATGCCCAAGGCTGACTTCAAAACCCCAAACCTGGACCTCCGTGGCCCAAAGCTGGACATGCCTTCAGGTAGATTAAAAATGCCTAATATTCAAGGTCCAGACTGGGATGTTAATGCTCCTTCGGGAAAACTCAAGATGCCAAAAGTGAATTTGTCAGGAACATTGCCAAAAGGACCAAACTTAGACCTTAATGCAGATGTCAAGTCACCAGACTTGAATGTCAAAGCTCCAAAGATCAAGGGTGGCATGAATGGCTTTGAAGTTCCTGATGTTCATCTTGGAAGCCAATCAGGGAAAGTTAAGAAGCACAATTTCAAAATGCCCGATGTTGGATTTTCCAGGCCAAAGATAGATAGCTATGATCTTGATATTGCAAAGATGAAAGGCGAACTTGATTCTCCCAAACTGAGTTTACAAAACAAGGACTTCAGAGGTTCCAAATCTGGCTTGGATGTTCCAGATATCAGCCCAAATTTAGATATTAAATCCCCAAATCATAATGCTAAATTACCTAAGGGTCAAAATCTAAAAGTTAATCCAGACTTAAATTCTCCAGAACTAAATCTCAGAGCTCCAAAGATGAACCTTGATGCACAAAATGCTGCCCTTCCAGATCCTAAATTGAATATAAACACTCCAGATGCCAATATTGGGTTTCCTGGTACCAATCTAAAAAGGTCTGAGCTTAACAGGCCCAGTGTATATGGCAGTAGTCCAAATATATCAGGACTAAACCTAAGATGTCCTGATTTAAATTTGCCAGCTTTAGATTTAGCTGATGTTAGAGTGAATGGACCAAGGCTCAGTGCAAAACAATATAATCCGAGAGTAGATGGTGACATTGGACACCCAAAGATAAAACTTTTTGACCCAAGGATGAAAGGCAATTTAAGTGGTACACGCATGGGTATGAATACTTCTTTGATAGACATACGTGCTCCTCATTTGAGATCTCAAGATTTTAACAGTGATGATGCTTCAATAAATTTTAAGGGATCTTCCTATAGGAATCGCAGATCAGACGTGGCAGGCATGAGTATAAAAAGACCTGATCTGGACATAGATCAACATGCCCGACTAAATTATCCAAACAGAAAATCCACTAAAACCAACATGAGGTCCAGCTACCCTGCAGTGGATGGCGCTTTACAGCAATACATTGATTTTAATCGTTCAGATCTCGACATTGATGATTTCACAGGGAAAGAACATGTGCTTATGGCCAGAGGTTCACAATTGGACCTCCGGGCACCATCTCTTAACTATCAACAAGGGATCCCTTATTCAGGGGTTGATGTAGGCTCAAGCAAAAACAGAGGATTGCAAGCAGGTATCAGAGATCTCAATGCTCATGGTTTATCACAAAGTTCAAACATCTCAGTACCCAATAATTCTGGTGCATACTATGTCACTGCTTTTTCGGGACAAGCACCATCCCAAAAAGGTTTGAACAGTAAACATAACACAACAGGTAGGCTTGGCCTTTCTACAAAAAAGTTGGACCTTGAGGTTCCAGAAAAAAACTACCGAAAGGGCCCAACAATCTTTTTGTCCAATCTTGTATAGACTAATTTATGCACTTGTTTTATACGGTCCATAAAACCTCTTTTGTACTTTTTTGTAATTTTTTTTTCTTACTGCACGTTATATTTGTACAGAATATTTCGTCTTGGCTTTTTTTAATAACTGTATTTTTCATTTAGTTGTTTTGATATTTAAACTCCTAGAAAAAAATGCAATAAATTGTCTTTTTTTATTTTTAATATGAATAACTTGTTCTTCTTTGAAATGAATCACCTCTGAGTTTATATTGTGTAGCAAACATTGGTTGAATTAGTTGCATGTAATTCTTTATGATTTTAACCTCAAATTACTTGTGCTCCTTAACATAAAATGCATAAATGGTGATAATATTGAATATATTTAGCTTGATACCAGAAAAGCATAGTTTCCTAATTATCATGGTGCACAGTTTTGGCCAATGTCTTAAATGTACCTGCTGTAACATTTTTACATATTCTTGGTTTCTTTTAAATGTGTTCACATATATGACAGTATACTGAACAACAATTAAAAACTGTTCAGAAAATGTGTTTGGTGCTGATGCTTAGTTATCAAGTGATTTATTTGATATCTGGTCAATAATGAAATTTAAATCTGGATAACATATGTATTTGATTCACTGAAGACTTTTTTAAGCCTGCCGCTTACAAAGACCGGAGAAGTCTGTAGTTTTCATACTAGGTTTATCATTGGATGAAATAAATATTTGAGTACCTACCAACCAGCAAGGACTCTGGATCTCTCAGGCCTGCTAATTCATCTTCACCTGTATTATTTACTCCCATTTTAACCTGCTATCTGTATAAAAGACACCTTTCACACTATCAATAGGACCAAAGAGCTGTCTAATGTCAACAGCGACAGAGAATTGGGGCCCTACACAAGCCTAGAATAGGCTAAAAAAACAATAAGCAAATAGCTCGATGAGAAGGTGACAACTGTTGGTGCAGTTATTTGGCAAATGAAGAATCTCAAAATAACTATCAGTTTACCAGCCAAGATTTCCCGCGTGTATCAATGATGATGAAAAGTGAGAGATCATTCCTCAACTACACAGAAGAATCTGGTATCTGCAAACATCCAGATCAGTCTGAATGTTGCCAGTGACTATGTGGATAATCCAGAATAAACTTTGAGGCCGGTCAGATGAGAGAAAAAATAAATTCCTGACCCCTTTGTTTTCCTACATATGGGTCGTTGCGACTTCATTGAATAGTGGAGTGGATGAATGAGGCCATGCTTCATTAGATTTTGCCAACAACCTCCTTCCCTTAATAGGAACCCTGAGGATGGGTCACAGTTCAGGGTTCCTACATCACAATGACCTGAAACACACAGTTTGGGTAACTTAGGAGCGATTTTGTTCAAGAACCTTTTTTCAAGATCCTTGAGTCGCCTAGATGGTCTCCAGGCCTGAATCCAATATAAATCTTTGTAAGGAGGTGAAACCTGAAACATCTGGAGAAGTTCTTTATGGAGAACCCTTGCTGATGAAAACCTGGCCAAGAACTGCATTAAATTTGTCAAATGCAGATAACAATTTTTCTTTGTTATGGGATATCTATTTCAAATGTAAGGTATTACTTTTTTTTATTTTATTGGGTGGAATATTATTTCAGGTTTAAAGGAAGGAAGAAAAGATATTTAGATATGGTGAATTTCATTCATAAAATAACAGGCCTTTGTGCACATAAAGCATTTCAGATGCATAAATTGTTGATGGGTCTTGTGTTCATTATCATCTGTTTTATTGAAAGAGAACCTGACCCTTTAGTAACATATTAGGGAAATAGTTAAAGGAAAAATAAAATGTCTAAATAAAATAATAATAATATTATTACTACTACTGCTACTAATAATATTATTACTACTACTGCTACTACTACTACTAATACTACTACTAATAATAATAATAATAATAAAAACCAAACACACAGAAAGTTAGCTAATGTAAATTTTTTGATTTGAAAAAACTGTCTTTAGATAAAGACTGGAAACAGACCTGGTTACCTTTAAAGAATAACCATTTTATCATATAATATCTACGACGTGTCTTAAAAAAATATTACACTGCCGTTATCCTGTTAGCTAAATATATTCCAAATATTAAACCTCTTTAATGGAAATTTTTGGGGATTGGTCTAGTCTGCAGTAAAACATTCAGGTGTGACCCTAGTCGTTTTCCTTTCTCGCTATCTTCTCCTTATTTCTTACATTTTAAATTGTTTTGGTTTGTTTCCAATGTTCAGATGTCTTGGGAAACTATGTCAGCTGTGTGAATTAATGGTTAAGTTTCACATCCATGCAAGTAAATTTGCAAATAATAAAAAAAAAGCAAAAGCTAAACCTCATTGTCTTCAGGTTTTCATCAAAGCTATTTTCATTAATTTTTTTATTTGTTTTAAAACTCTTCTAAACCAGCAGATCTAAAGCCTCAATTGAGGAATTACATTTGTAAATAATCTTTTTCCTTTATATATATATATAATATTATATATTATACTATGTTTTAATTTCTAGTTTAGTTTTATAATTAAATTATTTATCATTGAATTTTTCTTATTCAGTTTATATGTATGATTTCATTTAGTAAACTCTCCTCGAAAACAGCTTTTGATTTTGTATTGTTTGTATTTGTTTTTCCTTTTAAATAAAGTTATGTTTGGAAGAAAAAAAAGCAGTTTGCAACATTTTGGTACTGCGCATGTGCAAACAGCACCAACGTCATCAATACGGGCCAGTAAAGCAGCAAACGTTGAGACATGTCACCGCGACCTTTTAGCTACATTAATTATGTTTGTTAAGATAAGTTGGACTAAATAAATGTAACAGTAACAAACGTGGGTGTGTCTGCAGAAGAAGAAGAAGAAGAAAAAAAATAGGAAGAAGAAGAACGCGAAATGCTTCGGTTCTCTTGTTTGGTTTTTAGTAGAGGAGCGAGGAGGGTGAGTTATCCACATGTAGTAGTTTTCACGCTGTTATTTGATGCACATTTTGTTAAATTAGTGGAGAAAGATAAGAGTTAACTCTAGCTAAAATCTGCTGTTAGCCTAAACAGGGAAAAAATGCAGTTTGTTTTAATGGAGACAGTATTTTTCCACCTTGTTTCAACAGAGAGAATAAAAATAACCTTTTGTGTCCAACATTGGAAACACTCAAGTGTCCCAGCAGAAAAGTGACATGAAAGTCAAAGCATGAAAAACAGAAATATAATCTAAGAATAACATAGTATAGAGCAGAGGCCTTAGGTGGAGGCTCAGGTCTTAACCCTATCATTCTGTGTTTAACTCTGTCTTTGTTGTTAACCCTGTTTTTCTGAGTTAAACGCAAGTCTTTTTGAGTTTAATCAAGGAATTTTATTTTTCTTCACATCACATGTGGTACATGAGGTGGGACGAAATTCTGATCCCCCGGTCCAGTTTACACCCTGATAGCAATTTTAAATAATATAATAAAATATTAAGAACTATGCGAGAAATAGGATTTGACTACACAGAATCTACAATATGGACACAGAATCTACAATATGGGACTTCGGACATAGCAGCAATGGAAATTCGGAGTGCAAGTGACATATTAAGTGACATTTTAAAGTGAGATATTAAAGCGAACAGTGCCGGTTAAATGCGAGAGTGTTTTTCATTTGTAATTGAGTGTGTTTGAGAGTCTCACAGCCTCAGTCTGGTGGTTTTACACTTGATGCTCCGCAGCCTCCTGCCTGAGGGGAGCGGGACAAAAAGTGAGTGTGCTGGGTGGGAGGGATCCTTCATGATGCCAGAGGCCCTCTTCCTGCATCTGGAGGTGTAAATGTCTCACCTTACTGTGTCTAACGCTGTTTCTTGCAGACAAAGCAGTTTGCTGAACTGTTGCGACTACCAGTGCTTTATTTCATCCTACATGAGAAAGACAGACCATAGTAGGGAAGCAATAGCGAATCGAACGCCACTCTCTGTGGCGAATACAAACACCTGGCTTTTGAGGAATTTTGCAGGATGACACCTATTTTGAGGACTGTTGGATGTTATCTGTTGTATTTGTTTCTTGATGCCTGATTTAACAATTCTGTGGCACTAGTACCACAAAAACCTAAAACAAAAATCTGTAGTCTCTTGTTGTTTTTCATGCTCTGCTGTCATTTTCTTAAAGCGCCCGTTTCTTGTTTAGTTTCTCCCTTAAATGTCAATAAACTATAAAAGCAGAACATGAAGCAAACAGTGAACATATTTGCTTTTTTTTTTAAATTGGAAATGATCAAAGGTTCTGACATTTAAAGAAGCTGATGATCGCCTGTTGAAAAATAATTCAAACTGTTTATATAATAATTAAGAATTGCAATATGTTTTCATAAATTCAGAATCCAAGTACTGCATTGATCCTTACAGGGAAATAGCAGTTTTTACAGTAGCACCCATATATGTAAAAAGAATGAAACACGGTACTAGCTAAAGAGCTGCGATGAAAAATGAAATGTTCTAATAGAATTGAAGTTTAGGTTAACACCTATAATTAAACGCTTGCATTATTATTTTGCGTACATGTGTTGACAGTATAATACACAGATAAATAATTGCGTCACATATCAAGAGAGGAATTGTAGGGATTGATGGCAACAGGAAGAGAAGACTTCCCGTTTCGCTCTGGGGTGAATTTTGAGAGAATGAGGCTTGCACCGAATCTCCTTCTTCAATCCATTACTGTTGCATAAAGTGGGTGGGGCCCATTATTCTTGACAGCCCGCAGCTTCTCTCTGATACTGCTGTGAGTCCAGCTCCACACCCACAACATCACAGGCCCTGTTGAGTGTAGTGGCATCTGACACCTTCACCCTGCTTTCCCAGGATGCCACAGCATAGAGGATAGTACTCGCTAACCCACAACCGTAGATCTTAGGCATTATAGAGCTACGTTCAAGACTATCTGTGTTCTTAGCCCAAACCAGTTTATTGTCAGTGTGCATCCCACATATTTGTATCCCTCCATGCTGACCCTGTTAATGGACACAGGGGTCACCACCAGTTCCTTTGTTTTTGTCACATTAAGCTGCAGGTGGTTCTGCTGCGTCATGTGACAAACTCCTTATATATTATATACGCCTAAATGGGACTAATTTTAGTAATCTGAAGCTCTGCTGATGTTTATGTATTTTCTTATACTTATGTTGTACCTCTTCCACCCCCACCCCACCGCCAGTTTGCTTCATCTTTCTCCAGTGAGACCGCACTACCTCCAAACCTAAATCTCCCCTCAAATCTTGTGGATCCTGCCAGATTAAGTAAGTGTGACATTTGGGTTACGCTCTGATCGTAACGGCTCGTTAAATCAGAGATGCACATTTTTTACGTCTTTTGTTCTCTCCGACAGAGCGTCCACCTCCTCCAGACGACTCGTCTCTTCCTCTTCTCAGGAAGTGCGACGCTGCGCTTCCTGTTCACCTGAGTCCTGTGCGAACGTGGGTGGAGACTCTGGAGAGTAGAGAAAGTGAACCATTGGGCCTGACTGAGCTCCACCCTGATGTCTTTGCTGTTGCTCCAAGGTATTTAGAAACTTTTTCCTTTTTGATTTTCAATCGTGCCGAACTGTAACTTTTAAACTGATCTCTGTTTTCTCAATGCAGGCTTGATATTCTACACGCTGTTGAGACGTGGCAGAGAAATTTCAAAAGAATTGTAAGTTTAATACAGTTGAAACCAAAAGTTTACATACTCTAAATAATAATAAAAAAACAGTTTTCTCCACTTTTTAAAAGTTAAATCAGACTAAACCTTTCTTTTTCTTTTTTTAAGTAATTTGGAATAATCCAGATATGTGTTTGGTGCTAAACACCACAACAATTAGAGAGAATATGTCACAAGTTTATGTAATGATGTCTTGTTGACTGACATAGTTGAGATAACTGGAAACACACCTCTGGGTGGATTTTAGGGCCACACCTTCAACACACTGCTTTGTAATTTGCCACCATAGGGAAAGTGAAAATAAATCAGCCAAGATATCAGGAACGTAATTGTGTTTGGCAATGAGAACGATTCTTAAGATGATTAAAGGAGAAACGTTCAATATTCAATAGCATTGAGAAGCTGCGGGTTGAAGCTGGTAAGACGGTCATTACGTGTCTTTTACTGACATGGGATTAAAGGACACTCAGCAAATGTGCACAGTAGCAAGGAGCTTCATAGATCTGATTTGAAGACCTATCCTTGTGGTCCGAATAAGCTAAAATAAAACAGTTTAATGATAATTGTTACATCTGGTAGAGAACAAAATCCCTACCGTGAAGTACGGGGGTGGCAACATCAAGATGTGGGCCGTTTTTGCTGCATGTACTTCAGAAAATGCATTTTGAGTGAGAAAATGATCATAACAACATTAAAACATGAAGCAGGAAGTTGAGTGTTGCATGTAAATTGTTTTTTTCCACCAGTTAAGACGACCCTCCGCCTACCGCCGGTGGTTAAAACACAACCAAGTTAATATTTTGAAGTGGCCGTCTCACAGATCTGATTTCATTACTTGAGAAAATCTGTGGGCAGATTTAAAAAAGTATCTGTGTGTCAGAACTCCAGCAAACTACGAGAGAAACTAGAGGAAGGGAAATGAAACATGGAAAGAACTTATAAATCATAAAAACATAATTTTGTTTATTTAACGTGACTTAAAACCAAGTTTGGCCTGATTTTAATTCAGTGAGGGGGTAAAAAAAAAGGTTGAAGTGTCCTTAAATTGAATCTGTTGATTAATAACCGATATCACTTTTACATTATTTTTTCTAAACATTACAAAATGCTGTTTCCACTATTTCACCAAGTTTATTATTAATACAAATTAGTTGCTTTAAACATTAAGACCAACTCAGTGTTTCAGTCACAACATGTGAATTAATTTAAGCTGAGAAGAGCTAACTTGTTGTTTTTCCAATCATATTTTCTCGGCTGTAGTAGAAAAGACTCGCAGTCATCTGCATGTATTGTAACGTTTCAGAGTCACGCCAACACAAAGGTGAGGGCGGAGGTGCGCGGTGGAGGCAGGAAGCCGTGGAATCAAAAAGGAAGTGGAAGAGCTCGCCAAGGAAGCATCCGATCGCCGCTCTGGAAAGGAGGTAGCGTTATTAGCTGCTGCTTTTAAAAACCTTTGTCTCGTCTGTGGTGATCGATCGGTGCACCGCTAGTGTCAGACTTTATTGTTGAGCCATTTTTTTTAACATGTGATCCAGCCGGATTCACACATTGTTTGTTTCCCTCAGGCGGAGTCTCTTACGGGCCGAGAGGGCCCAACAGTTACTACTACATGCTACCCATGAAGGTCAGAGTTCAGGGGCTGAAAGTGGCGCTAAGCTCCAAGATGGCTCAGGTGAATATAAGTGTTGAGTTCAGTCAGCCCCAAGCACCCAGTGCTATTAGCGGTGAACGCACTAAAGACAGTTATTATACATAGACGTATGGTAACCAGATCATGTAGGAAAACAAAGGATGATGGATCAAGAATTGTATTTTGGAAATATCATGGATTTTATTTGCAGTAAATTGACATTTTATTTGAATTGATTTCACTTAATTCAGCAAAAAATATATTTATTTGTGATTACGATTAATAATATTTCATTGTGTTCTTCCTAAAGAAGTTCTTGATGGCTGTGAACTCGATCTTTTTTCATTTTGCAGCAACACCTTCACATCGTGGACTCGCTGAACGTTCCCACGCCGGACGCCCAGTACCTGCTGGAGCTCATCCGCCACAGACACTGGGGAGAGTCTGCACTGTTGGTTGACGTGTGGGTGTCTCGTCTGGCTCGTGCGTATCGGAGAAAATGATCGACCTGCTCTTGATTTGTTTTATTTGCTTGCTTTTAGATGTGAAGAGTTCCCTGAAAATCTCCTCCAGGCTACAGCAAGCCTGAAGACGGTCAACCTGATTCCAGCCATCGGTGAGTAAAGCGGGAGTGTAACTCTGGCCACGTTTACACAGCAGGTCTATGTTTTGATCCAGCTGCTGTTTTGTTAGTTAAATGCGACGGCCATCAGAGTTCTGTCTGAACAATGCGCTGAAGTAAAAACATAGACGTCACACAGCAGCGGGTAAAGATGTTTACGGCTTTAACGATGGATCCCGCCGTCTGTGGCTTGATTTCAGAGTTTTTGAGCAGTCAGGATCATAACAAGATGAACGAAGCTAAAAACTAAACTCTGTACTTCTTACTTCAATGTTTACATTCAGATTTATCAGACCGGCTTCTTCTGGTGCAGAATTATGACAAATGTCAGATAAAACATGTCTGTTCAGACTGCGGAGGCTTTAAAAAACGATGTTGAATTAGCAAAAATCTATATTTGTTTGTATGAATAGATCAGATTTGGGTCACATTTGCTTAATTGTGTATAACAGATTTTCTTGGTTTGTTTTGAATTTAACTAACTTTTTTCTCCTTTGTCAGGTCTAAATGTTCACAGCATGCTGAAACACGAGGCCATCGTCCTCAGCCTGGACACGGTCAGGTTTCTGGAGGAGAAGCTGCTCTGGCACGACCAGCGTTACACGCCTCTGTACCCGTTCAGACTGCCCTACTCAGACTTCCCCTAAAACCGGCGGGCTGTGATGCATTCAACAACAAAGGGACTTGATTTTATTTGTTTATTACGAACACAAAACGTGGATAAATAATTCTGATTGTAAAAAGTATAAAAACGTAATAAAATATCCCAAAAACAATAGAGTCCTTGTTAAAAATGAGGGTGAAACTTCTGCGGGAGGAGGCCGTTTGCCAGATCGTTCCGAACCATCCAGCGGAGCTCTGAGCGTTTCTTCTCTGTTGGCACGATGTAGGTGTTGGGAACGTGGAGCCTTCGAGGTTTCGGCTGAAACAAAACACCAAAGACAGGAAACAGTTAAAGATCTTGCTCATCAAACACGGGCGGATGCTTTGTTAGCGTCATCCAGAACACAATGTTCTGTAAAACAGTCCTATCTGGTGTAACACCTCCCATTTCTTTGCAGTGACTCAGATCATTAAAAACACGAGCAGTTTCTAAGAGGTTACGTCACCTTTTTAGGTATGTACGGTTGAACATTTTAGAGCCGATGCCTTATAGGAGTCATGCAGGCTATGCCGCCCTCTTTTAGTCCAACTCAAAACTAACACAGAATTGGGCAGAAATGCTTCTGGTATTTTAAAGGTCAGTATTGTGAAAAACTGACTTTTATGACGCTTTATATCATGTTTTATTGTCCTTTTCTGAATTAAAAGCATGTTCAGAGTTGTTTGTATGCATTCATGCATGTTTGAGTCAATAATTAGGTAAATCTACCCTGGGAGCCATTGCGGGTTGCCTAAAATAATGCAGGTTATTTTACAGTTTAGGAAGCCAATATTGACCCCTTTAACTTTAGACGTAATTAAAACCAACCTTTATTTGTTGATATATGCTTTATGTTAGCTAATACAGCAGCGTTGTCCTACATTTATACTTAATGTTACATTATAACACAATATTGGCTTCCTCAACTAAAATAAACTGCATCAAATCAGGTGTTAAATATTTCACAATATAATACGTCCTAATGTACCATTTATTATATTTATTAAGAGCATATTAAAAAGTTTGTACATGTCCTGAAACCCTCCATGATGACAAGAACCCTCCGACAGAAACAAAGGTAAAACTTCTGGTAAAAAGTGATTGAGCTACATTCTCACAATCTTTATCGGCAGCAAACAAATTTTACCTCAACTTTAAAGAACCTCCAGTTGTGACATATTAGCTAATTTAATCAATTAAATTAAGATACAGTCTTTGAAAAGTGATCAAAATGTGAAGAAAACAGATTTTTTTCCCCCCCGAGCGCAACAGATTTTAAGGCAAATGTTGATGAAATACTCACAGGCAGAGGCTGATATGAGAGTTTCTCCTAAAAAAAAAGACAAAAATACATTTGATTTAAATTCACAGAATAATAACCTTTTGTTTAACATTTTAGAAATAAAAAACCAGAGTACAAATGTGACATTCTTGTTTCAATCCACTAAAGCGATCCCATTAAACTTTGTTTTACACGGAAAGTTGGAAGCCATCACTGCCTCGCATCTTACTTTGATCTCCCAGTGGAGAGCTTTCCTGTCCTTCTCTCCAGGCACTTGGAACATCTCCCACATCTCCTTGTACTGGAAATATCTACGGAGAAGAAATAAAAAATTAGCAACCTGGACAGGAGGAAAGCAACTGGTTGTCAAACTACAGCAGCAACTCAGCACTAGCAGTCAAAGCAACAATGATGGCACGCGCTGACCACAGACGGAGGTGTGCAGAGAGGAAAGACGTGCATGTTTACTGTCATATAAAGGCCTTGGTGGCTTACATTCATGTTCCTGTCGAGTTGCATGCATTTATTTTCACTAAAAACTCTTTGTGGAGATAATAATAGATCAGATTATGTTTCCTTCTTTGGATAAATTAATTTTCTCCTTTGTTCTGAATGCGTCTTACTTTCAAAACTAAGACTTAATGACTTTGCGCCCCATTAGTTAGTATTATTGTTCTGTTTGAAAGAAAATTTGATCCCTATTGATTTTTTCTTTTTCACAATGTTGGTCCTTCTCTTTCCAAACAACCAGTTCTCATCTCTTTACTTTAAGCTTATCTAAAAAAAAAAAAAAAAGTTAACTATAATTAAACTACAACTAATAATCTTGGCCTGTTAGGTAATGTTGGATCCATGGAGAATGTCTGTAGTCACCTTGGACTCCTATGCGTCTTCTCTCTACTGCCATCTGTACTTATCAATCAAATCAATCAATCAATCACTTTATTTTGGTAAATTGTCAAACACAGGAAACAAAAAAAAAAAAAAAAACAACAATAAACAAACCCACAATTTACCAAAAAAGGAATTGGTCGAAGCAAAGCTTATTCTTGCCTACCCTGTTTTTCTACATATATAAATCTACCTAACAGATTTGATCATTTTACATTTTAAAGCTCTTTTAAAGTTCACCAAGAAAAGACAAAACTTAAAATTATCATTCAATTCATTCCACAGTTTGACACAAATAACCGACACATCTAGATGTTATATGGCTCTTCTCTTTTGCACATTCAAATATAAACAAACCTCGCAAATTATATTTATTCTCTCTTAGCTTAAATCATTTCTGAATACCTGAATGAAGACTGTTGTTCAATGCTTGATGTATTATTTCCAGTATTTTTATATTAACAGTATCTTTACATTTTAACGTATTACTTTGCATAAAGAGTTTATCCGTTGGTTCATGGTATCCCACCTTATTTATAAGCCTTATAGCTTTTTTTGCAACTTAACTAATACATCAGTGATTGTTTTATTTACATTTCCCCAAATTTCTAAGCAATAAGGCATAACCAGAGAAGAATATATAATATGCAAGCCTTTAACATTTATTAAATCTTTTATTTTAACCAATATCCTGATAGTTTTTGCAACTTTATTTCTAATATATTCAATGTGAGGCCTCCAACTAAGTTTATTGTCTATGATGATCCCTAAAAATGTTGTCTCACAAACTCTTTCAATCTCAACTCCATCAATGCATAACTGTAGATTATTATAGATCCGATTACCAGAGAATACCATGAATTTAGGTTTTCCTTCATTTACCGACAACTTATTGTAGTCAAACCATGTTTTCAACTCAGCTAACTCGTTTTTTACTGTTTGTATTATTTCATCCATATTATTTCCAGAAAAAAATAAATTTGTATCATCTGCAAACATTATGAACTTTAAAATACTGGTACTGCAAAAATGTTGTTTAAATAAAGTATAAGTAATTTGGGTCCTAGAACTGAGCCTTGACACCACATATTACTTTGTCTGTTTGTGACTTCGTGTTGTTAATTTGTACATATTGTAATCTATTACTCAGATAGCTCTTTAACCACTGATATGTAACCCCCTGTAAGCAATACAATTCACATTTATAATAGTCTTGGGTGGTCAATGCCTTGCATAGGTCAATAAACACACCTATGGTATTTAAGCGTCTGATCAGCTGCTGCAGCAATGTGCTCCACAAACTCCATCACAGCTTAAACAGATTTATAACTCACCTGGCCACTGGATCGCTCTTCTTTATGGTTCTTTGGCACATAACTGGTCGGATGACTGCAGCAAAAGGTTGTTTGTTCACTCATTACATGATTTTAGGGCAGGGATTAAACAAAACGTTGACAAATAAAGCGAGGGTTTAATCCAAGTCAGTGAAGTTAATTGCACTGATGTAAGGAAGTGCTCTTAGCTCTGATTACTTACAGGATTTAGGTTTGGGTCTCACTTCCCGATCACTTTGAGTCTGTTTGAAAGTAAAAAATAATTCTAAAAAACTCTTTAAAACAAAAAAGGAAAATAAGCTGACTGAAATCAGCCTGTAAACGGCTTTACCCACCATGCCAGTGATATACGACTCGAAGGCGCTTAAGCCGACCCCGTCGGTGTCTGAGCTCTGGGAGTCGTTCTCGGTTTCGTCGTCCTTCTCCTCCCACGAGGTTAGATCCAGCTCAGACAGTCGCTCTTCCAAACAGCTCGTAGCATCTGCAGAACAACACCGCAAACAAATTTACCCTTTTGAAAAACAAAAAGCTTCCTTTTTAACTGAAGTTGATAACAAAAAAAGAGCAAGACTGCATGTTAGAGATGGTTTCAGTCTTCTTCGGTTGCTTTAAACGTCCAGACTAGATTTTTACCCCTCATCCATGTCAGGCTTTCTTCTCTACCATCTGACATCTTTTGGATGAACCCGTTCCCTTCGTTGCCTTGAGACTGGCCTGGAGTATCAATGGCCTTTTCCACGAGATTTTGCAGCAGCTTCTCCAGATTTCCTTTTTTGAAGCCCTTCTTATGGAAGGCGTCATCTGCATCGCTGTGTATAAGTGCTTCCTTCGACGTTGTCTCCCTTACCACCGGTGGCTTCATTTCGCGGCCGTCCTCGCGGCTCGCTGCACCAGCAGGACCGCCGCCGGCGTCTGAAACAACCACAGCAGCCTCGCTTACATCTGTCGCTTCATTAGCTAACTCGGAGGAGTCTTTGAACAACCGTGAGATTTCTTTACTGCCCCTGAACTCGGGCAGATGTTCTCGGCTGTAGTCGGCCCAGTTCTGGTGCTCTGCTCTGTATGTGCCATAGCCGGAGGTCACTGGGCTTTCTGCTGAACTACCAGAACCGCTGCTGGTATCGCACTCATCTCTTTCCATAGCCTCTCTTTTCGACACCTCCTGGTTTTTCAGCTCTGCGCGCTCCTTCCTGGAACTCTCCGGCTCATAGACGGGACTGGCGATCTCCACCTCTCCGTCCGACCAAAACGAGGAGTAAAGGGAGCTGTTCTCGTTCTCCTCATCGCCGTCCATGTCCCACTGATCGCTATACATGTTGTACATGGTGGAGGCGTGCGCGGCCGAGGTGTGCGGCGTGAAGGATCAGCGGATGTGGGAGGTCGGAGGAAGGAGCTAAGAGGATTAGCTGAAATCCAGGAGCCTCTTCTCACAGCTACAACAGGCCCAACAGCTCGTCACAAGTTAGACTCGCCTGCTTTAATAACTTATCTTTACTCTATGTCGCCTATGTGTAAGTTTTAATGACCTTGATTAAAAGATTATCCACTTCCAAAAGACTGTAGATGTTTAATTACTCTCTTGTGACACCCTTTGGGGATTATTTTAATATTCGTACTAATGAACGTTATATTCCCACCTTTGTTTTTTTTTTGTGTGATTAATTTTACAGATCAGCAGAAAGTAATGTTTAACTTCTAAATCCACCAGAAATTATGTGGCAGGATTGAATATATATATATGAACTACAGACGACGTTGGTTCTGCATCATTCAACACAAAGTAGCCGAACACAGATGAAAAATGTTTTGTTGCTCCACTTCACATTTTGAAGCGGTTTGTCTTGGTTTATCACATAAAGGTCAACTTTTGTAAAGTTTAGACCTGTTTACAATTGAAGGTGCATGAAAAACAGCTAGAAGGCGCTGTTTACATAGAATGATCCACACCTACCTGAATCTTCTGTATACATCAATTCATCACAAATGAGGGACTTTCCTTCGCGTTTCCTGAGAAAAAATAAAAACATTTTAATTCACATATCACATGATCAGTTTTTATTACGTTTTTATTAAAAAGTTTTAGAAGAATGTAAATTTTAAGAGAACAACAGGAAAAAAAATGTCAATTTCATCTCAATCTCTGCAAACCGCTCTCAAATCTAAAAGGTCTGTATGACGTCACTTTTGATATTGGCAGATGATTAAAAGCCATGCTACTTATTAAGCTTGTAATACGTTTTATAATCTGACAGATTATTTCTCAGGGTTTTGATTTCCACATCTAGTAAAAGTGAATGACATGAAATATCGAAGCTATTCTCGGTTTAAGCCCACCTTAAAACCCTTCTCTTGATTAATCGCCTCTGCTGGGTGTCCGAACAGGAAGTGTAGCTGTCAGACAGCTGTGAGTCCAGGGTGACCTCCACATCCGGATCTTCCTGCTGCTTTTTAGGAGCTCCAGCTGGGAAACGCAGCCTCGGACCAACAGACTTCTCAGCGTACGAGTCGCAGCGCCTGGGCGACCCCCCGATGTTTTCACTTCTCTGCATGTTGGAGTGCATCTGGAAAATTTAGCACATATCAACCAAATTGACCAAATAAATGACAAGATGTTCGTCACAGGAAACAACAACAAATTAGTTCGTTTTTTTAAAGATTCGTAGTTAGCAATATGTCATATTGGGATCATTGTAATTATAACTTTGAGAGCAGGGATGCACTGATATGAAATCTGGGCACATACTGATATCAGATTTAATTTTTTTCAGTTCTTATAACAGACATTGGAAATGTTTTCTCATCCTTTTAGCACCTTTATAAACCAAAAAATACATTACTGATCTTCCCATCTGCTTCAGTTAAACACCCCACAATATGATATCTATAGCATCTATATCACATGAACAAAACTTTACAATGCAACCAACAGCCTCCAGAAATGCAAACAGCAAGAAGATGGGGGAAAAAACTATCCGCTGTTGATATCGGTCTGATTTTACTCATCAGATCAAAACGATATGTTAAAATATGACTAACACCAGGCGATACTGATGTTTATGCTGATACATCCTGCATCCCTGATCGTCAAGATTGAAAACACATTTCCCCTTAAGTTTAATGTGCTGAACAGAGGGTTGTTTTTTCAGATTAAGTAACTAGTTATACACAATCACAAACTGACAATATCATCACCTGCTGTGGCATGTTTGTGTTTACCTTGCAACAACTAATGCAGAGGAGAGTGTAGAAAACTAATTTTATGTATTTGTGCATAGTCAAGATTTAATAGATTATGCTTATTGAACAGATAAAGCAACTAAAAACTGACAAATTAAGGGAGATCATTGGTTAAGAAAATCAAATTAGTTGATGTGTGCAGTTTAGAGATCAAAATCCTCCTTTAGTGTTAAAAAAAAGTGTTTTTTTTTCTATTCATGGAGTTATAAACAATATCAAAAGATATTTGTTTTTATTTGATAACATTTTAAATCCATATACCTAGTAAATAAAGTGAAAATCGACATGCTAGTGAACAACAGTAAAGGGAACTGCTGTTCTTTTAAAAGAAAAAAGATAAACCAAACAGTAGTGTCGCCCTATTGAGTTGCATATATATATATATATATATATATATATATATATATATATATATATATATATATATATATATATATATATATATATATATATATATATA
>JAVLVB010001108.1:379046-476742 GCA_032876305.1 Orestias chungarensis
GATAGATAGATAGATAGATAGATAGATAGATAGATAGATAGATAGATAGATAGATAGATAGATAGATAGATAGATAGATAGATAGATAGATAGATAGATAGATAGATAGATAGATAGATAGATAGATAGATAGATAGATAGATAAGGTAGATAGATAGATAGATAGATAGATAGATAGATAGATAGATAGATTGATTGATTCTACTTGAACTAAAACTCCAGAATTTTGATGGCATATTGTCCCTGCAGGGACCTGTAGGACCTCCAGGGGATCCAGGACCCGTAGGCCTAAAAGGTTCAAAAGTAAGTCTATTATAATTACAACATTATTTATAGCAGAAATAATGAATCGTCAGCTGGTGATTGTCTCCTTTAGCGAGCAGAGTATTTTCTGCAGCCTCACCTGTACAATGGGAAAGTTACCACACCGGTTTCTAGAAGCTCCGTCGTATCTAAAAAGTTAATTATATTTACGAAAGTGTCTAGAGGTGTGCTTGCATTTCTGACCTTGGAGAATATTTCTCTTCTTGTTGGGTATCAGGGAGAATCTGGAGCTCAGGGACCTAATGGAGAACCTGTAAGTAACAGGATAATATGCACAGATTGTTTTTAGCATCATTTTCTGCTGAGTAATTCCAGATAAAACATCCCCATCCTCATTATTGTCAACCCACAGGGTGTAGGACCAGATGGGGCTGACGTGAGTATTCACTGTTTCTCTGTCATCGGTAAACAAGAGGTTACATGTTTAGTTATTATGGTGGTTATTAAGAAATAAATCTCTGCTCTATGAAAATAGCAAGAAAAATCTGTCAAACACGAAATTTTATTCTGTGACTATTACAAAATATTAACCTCAAGCAGAAATCAGCTTCTCTTTTCAATCACAACTCCTGAATTTGCAGATTTGTTTTGTATAGTGCAAAGAAGTTCCGCAAAGCTTTTAAAATCGGCCTTATTCTTTACAATAAAACAGTTTACAACAGAATAGAATAAAAGTGAATAAAATAGAATAGAAATATCAAGAATCAGTTTATTTTTATAGCGCCAATTTAAAACAGATGTCGTCTGGAGGCACTTTACAAGAAAGTCAATTCAAATCATAAATAAATCATTACAAATCAGTTTGAAAAAGTTTCCAATCAAAGGAAACCCAGCAGATTGCATTGAGTCATTGACTTGCAGCATTCACTCCTCCAGAATCAGGAGACCGAAACAATGTCTTGGCAGGACCTTAAACATGCTTTATGGTCCTGTTGTGTGAATATAGCAGCAGTAAAGTGAAGGTAAGAGAAATAATCACTTTTCATGCAGAGATAAAAATATGAACATAAAACAAGAGACTGTAAAGTCAGGATATATTTTCCTGCAACAGATCAAATGAAATGTGCCGTTAGATAGATTTATTGACAGAAACAAAAATAAATGTACAAGAGCTGCATGGCTATGTACATTTAAAAAAACACAACAGAACACAAAAAGTGGAAAAACCCCCCAAAAAATTCAGTAAATAACCCCAGGGATAAAAATCCTTCTTTCATTGAATTATTGGGGGCGCCGATGGTTATAAGGTCTAAATTAAGGAGCTGACCAAGACGTGCATTTACAGGGCTTTAGGTGGTAATCACACGAAAAGTTCCTTGATGTTAGGAGTTGTCACATTTCCGTTAACCGGCTGCATAAGAAGAAGTTGCTGAGGAAAAAAGGGAATAACAAACAAAGAAGTCTTGTGTTGGTTTGGAGTGTTGTGAGGTCCCTTGATGGGCTGACGTACAGGCGTTTTTGCTTTTTAAAATACATTTAAATTTTTTATATAATGATGAACTAGTTGGTTGTCTGTTCTGTGGCCAATAGATGCAGAAATGCTTGTTAACTTTTAGGGCAGGTATGTGCAGTCAGGTAATTTAGCCACAAATAAAGTGACTTGATCCAAACATGTTATTATTATCAATCGGCATAAACCACCCCTCTCATGTTGATTACAGCTTAATTCCAATATCTATGTAAACCTACTAAATCATCTAGAAGGTTGGAGGGGGAACAGCAAGGTAGCCAGCACAGTTCCCTGTGGAACCCCTTTTACTTTTTCAGAAAGATTTAAATTTGTAGTCATGTAAAACGCTGTAAAAAAAAGGATTCAGAAATCTTTGACATTTGTTGGCATTTAGAATCAGAATCAGGAAGAGTGGGTGGAGAAAAAACATCTCTTTGGTTGTTCGTTTGTTTCTGTTTCAGGGTATTCCTGGTACGGACGGCCTACCAGGCGAGCTGGGGAAAGTAGGACCTCCTGTGAGTACGCAGACCAAAATGTGCTGGATTTTTCATCCGAAAACGAATATTTCTTTCTTAAAGCAATAACAAGTCTCTGTCTGTCTCAGGGAGCGAAAGGGAGGGCAGGTTCCGACGGTCTACCCGGCCCTGCTGGTCCCCGGGTAAAGATCCCTCCATATCTGTCTGATCGGTTCGCTTCATACGTGGAAACTGATCATGGAGGAAACGTCATAGTTTCGCTTGAATGCAAAGAGATCCTCCAGAAGTACTGAGAAAAGGAGGATGTTATGCAAACATGGAAGCAATATCAAACAGTCTTATCATATATTTGCACCATTGTGATTTATTTAGCATCTATATATATATATATATGTATAGCATAAAAACATAGAGTCCAGGTTCCTCTCTGACGCTCTCTTGTCTTTAACAAAAGATTTTGTTTTGGCAATTAAAACACATTTAAAACCTACTTTCAGTTTAACTCACTTAAAACTCACCATAAACATGTAGATAGTTTGTAATGGTTTTAATGTAGACTCTGCCAACTAAAGATGACTCCAGTTTCCCCTAAAAGTGAATTGCTTTTAATAACCTAACCATCCATCTGGATTAAAAACCAGATCTAAAAGCAAAAAAATCCTTCAGTCAGATATTTTTTTACTAGATGTCAATATTGTTGGATATTTAAAGCTAAAGTAATATCTAAAAATCTATTAACTTTACATTCTCCTAGGTTTATTAATTAATTTTGTTCACTTTTTTTAGGGACCTCCAGCCGTTTATCAGGGTGAGGACCTGGTAAGTATAAATGTTTTGTGTTCATTAGGACGTAAAATGACCTTGTAACATGCTTCATATGGGAAGAGGAAAGGGAGACAGCAGCACAGTTTTCATTTAAATGCTCCATTAAAACATTCTTATTGAGAATTTAAAAAATGAAGGGGAAAAGAATGATGCAAATTAGTGAGTAGAAGAAGAAGAAAAAAAGACGTAGCATAAAAATTGTACAATCTGGTTTTGTTCGCACGTTCCAGAAAATGTTTTCATAACTTTTGTGATTATACCTCGACTTACAGCTCGTTGAATGACACCTCTAAGATTTTTTTCCCCCTTTTACTCTTTTTCATTTGACTGTTTAGATAAAACGCTATATTAAAGAAATATTAAGTAATTTATCAACCTTCATTAAATATTAATATAACTTTGAATGACACCTCTGTCATGGCCAGAGGGGGTCTGTATCTCTTTAACAAGCACTAAGCAATTTTTAGGAGGGTGGCAGGAACCCTGCCAAACAAAACAACTACAAATGTGCTGACTGCTTTACAGCATACATCACTTCCCCCGTGACATTGTTTCACCACAATTAGATTCATCACCTCATCGCTTTTCATCCTTCACACAGACACTGGAAACAGAAATGTACTTCAATCCAACTGCAGGTGAACGAGAGATTAGGAATTTACTACATTATGTGCTGGTGCTCATGGGAAATGCAGTCTTCCTTCAGGATATACAACCCACTCTGGAACTTCTTTAAGTTATAATAAACACAGCACCAACTAGTGGCGTGGTGCAGGAATTACACAATTCTTTTAATAAGAGTGTTTTGATTTAAATTCCCAGGATTGCTGATGAACAAACTGGGTCTGAATCCGTCGCCTCTTGCCTTTCTTTTGGTTCTGCATGGATTTTTTATTTTTATTGTGTCTTAGGCAGAGTTATGTTTTCACAGAAGGGTTTAGTTACTCTTTAAAGTATCCATCAAACACAGACTCCCAGTGGAATAAAGTTTCTTACCATGAATATGATCTATTTTTCAGTGTCCCAATGCCTGCCCTGCCGGTCTGAATGGATATTCTGGACTCCCTGGGATGAAAGTGAGTTTCGATCTTTAGGACCAGCTGTAAATCCTTCTTAGTTGTTATTTTTGGGCTCATTTTACATTTTTACCACAAAGGGCCATAAAGGGGCCAAAGGCGAATCGGGTGAGCCCGGAAGACAAGGACACAAGGTGATGTCACGCCAAAGACTTTATCAGACAAAACGATGATGACCATGTAAATTGTAAACATTTAAATTAAATAAACTGGGATCTTTAACAGGGAGAGGAGGGTGATCAAGGACTCCCCGGTGAACTTGGAGCCCAAGGACAGCCAGTAAAATATTTCCTCGTTTGTTTTTAAAAATGGCTGCCGATATCTGAACTGATGGAGTTTATTCTCAGAGAACTGGCTTGAATCCTTCATACTAACTCTTCTCTGTCTGCCGAGTAATTTTAGGGTCAGGGTGGAGCAAGAGGCCTCCCAGGAATAATAGGACCCAAAGGAGAAAGGGTAGGTCAAACAATAATTTGAACAAAGTGTGAAGCAGTCGACAAATCACATCACTTTACATTTACATTTTGTAAAGTGATGTTTAATTGATGTGATAAAAACCTCTTAGAGAGACGCTTAAGAGAGAGATGTTCCCATTACCATCAGTACGGAGCTTAACTCATAATTGCTTACCTAAAACAGTATTTTCTTTAAAAATCGCTGTTATTTTATTGTTTTCAATCCAAATACCAGGTTTTGTAGGGTTTTGTTTATTTTCCTGACCTTCATGCAGGAATATAAACATGAAAGGTTTTAAAGCAACACTAAGCAACTTTTAAACCTTCATAAAATATTGTCATAACTTTTGTGATCATACGTCGACTTACAACCCGTTGAATGAAACCTCTGTCATGAACCGAGGGGGTCGTATCACTTTAACCGGCACTAAGCAACTTCGAAGAGGGTGGCAGGAACCCTGCCACACAAAACAACTACAAATGTGCTGACTGCTTTATGGAATACAACACTTCCACCGTTTCTTATCTCCAACATCATCATCTGACATTGTTTCACCACAATTAGTTTCATCACCTCATCGCTATTCATTCTTCACACAAAGACTGGAAACAGAAATGTACTTCAATCATACGGAAGGCGACGGGGTGATCAGGATTTTACAATGCTATTCCCTGGTGATCATGGGAAATGTAGTGTTCCTTCAGGCAAAACACTACGGCTTTTGTCCACTGCCCGCCAAAATTGACCAAAAAGTGAAACTTCTTTAGCGTTGCGTTAAGAGGTTTATTGAATTTATATAGGAGAGGATCTTTTCAGTAGAAAAATTTCAATGGAAAATCCCATAGAAAATGACAGCCAATCAAAAACGACCGGTGGTGAAAAGTAACTGGCTGTCAATGCAGATGTAAAATTTACGTGATGACGTGTATCACTAACGTCCCCATCCACCCGACCCAAACAACGCGCGCTCATGTTTGAATTCGCGCAAGGGTTTTCCTTAATAAATAACCTTTTGGTAGATAATTCATTGCTGTAAAAGCAATCAATCCTGTAATAAATCCGATGCGGCGCCAGAGGCTTTGGTCCCGCAGATGTAAACAGACTCCATGTGCTGAGGACGTGCGCGCTCCTGATATCAGGGGGCGTTACTGGAGATGAGGTGGCGCATGCGCAGTGTTGCGAAAATGAAAATGAGCTGAAGATCCTCTCCTATACCTTTAATAACGATTTATCCGTTATGATCCAAAAACACTCATTTATTGAATCTGGGAAATCAGACGTCATTTAGACAGTAGTTTTGTAAATTCCAAACAGATTTACATATTTATTTATTTATTCATAATACAGTTAAGTAAAAAAGTAAGTTTCCAGATTAAGAGGTAAGAAATGATTTCCCCTTTCAGCTCTACAAATCTATTTTATAAAGCAGTAAGAATGGCAACAATCTCAGTCTGTGGAAAGTCTTTATTTCCTCTCTAAGCTGCATTACAAACGGACATCAACCTATTGTGTTTAACTTATAGGATATATATGCAGGATTTAAGATGGAAAGGACTGACACATTATAAAGATAATGACTACATAAAACACTGCATTTACAAAGTGAACATACCGTTTTCAACTCCAAAAGTCACTCCTCTTAAGGATCAAACTCTTGACAAATGCGTAAAAGGCAAATATTAATCTGTCTGGTTGTTGAGTTGGTGAATGGTGGTTGGACTGATTTAAAGTGGTGGACAGGTTGCACTGAGGAGGTAAACAAAAAACAGAGTCCAGGAACAATAGGTGTGTTTACATGGACATAAGTAATTGGAACAGCCATCCGGAATAGAAATGTGCCAAGTAAATTCCTAAATCTGAACTTTCTGATCAGATTCAGCTCAGTCGGAATTAAATTGTAACTCACATCCGTTCTGAACACTAAGAAGACAGAAAGTTTGTTTATATGTTTTGCACAGACAGAATTCAGTATATTTTTTTATGGAGATGTCACAACTTCAGGAATCAAGGAATCAAGCAATTTTATTTGTCATCACATCACATGTGGTACATGAGGTGGGACGACATTCGAATCCCCCGGTCCAGTTTACACCCTGATAGCAATTTTAAATAATATAATAAAATATAAAGAACTATGCGAGAAATAGGATTGAACACAGAATCTACAATATGGGACTTCGGACATAGCAGCAATGAAAATTCAGAGTGCAAATAGTATAATAAAATATAAAGAACTATACGAGAAATAGGATTTAACAACACAGAATCTACAATATGGGATTTCGGACAACAATATGGGACTTCAGCCTGATTCATATAAACAATACGGTCAAATTATTTAATCTGAGTACATCACAATCGGATCAAAAAGTATTGTGCTTGTAATCATAGCTACTGAGATGTGGAGGAAGAGTTTAAGGTCAATGATATTTAGCGAGATGAAGACATGAAAAACACAAAACTATACCCAAATGATAACAGGTCAAAGGACTGGCAGGTAATCCTCATATGCTTCTAGTAATTGGTGATGAGAAACAGGTGTGCCGAAGCTCCACCCACCAACAATCCATCCACAGCGCCATCCAGTGGAGATCTGCACTGCAAAAGCATAAAGTCGTAACAACAACTCTTGTCTAGTTTCTGGAGCATCTACAATAGTAGCCTTAAAATAAGGCTAAAATAAATTACAAGTACTTTTTTTAGCAAGCTAAAGTTCTACTGTAGTTCCATTAGAAGTATTTTCACTTGTTTCCAAAAATGTTACAACTTGTTTTAAGTAAGAAAAGAAATCTGCCATTACTGACTTAGAACCATTTTCTAGATTTGCTGAGAAGTAAGAAGTTACTTGGTTTTGGCTTGTTTCCGACGTTTGCATTAAAAACTACACACAAATACTTGGGCAGGTTTTATCTTTTTTTTCGCAGAGTGGAATAGATTAGAGACAATCAACATGAAAAGTCAATAAATAAATAAATAATGTGAAAAGCTGCAAAAGTATGGTAACACAGGTGTGTATTATCTGATATTAAAGATGCAGTAGATAACAGTATTTTTGGTTAAACAGTAAAAAGCATGACGGCTTCATTTCTTTATGCAAATAGGGACCTCGAGGGAAGCTGGGAGATCTTGGTCCTCGAGGAATTCAAGGAGCACCGGTGACTGGATTTCCAACTTTCTTTAGCGATATTTATTAGTATTTATCAGCGATACTGAAAAATGTTTACTCCCTTCAGGGGGATCCAGGTCAACGAGGAGGAACTGGGGAGAGTGGACAAATAGGAGCTCTGGTGAGTCAATAAAAAAGTACAGAAAATACATACAGACAATAAAGTCGTAAATGTTCCTAGTTTATCAATAACAAAAATATTTATTTGATAAATTTGTGCTGAAAGTGTTTTGCTGCTTTCTTGAGCTTCTGTTTACACTAAAGGACCATCATTTGTTTCTTGCTTGAATTGTAACTGAGGTGAAATTGAGATGATTTCATGTTCATCCTTATTTTCTGCACCAGTTCTCACTGTGGCTCTTCTTGTTTGTGGTTTTTGTAGGGGGACCGGGGCCAACAAGGAATCAGAGGGTTACTGGGGCGGAAAGGAGAACCCGTGAGTAGCACTTTATTATATTTAAGCTCAATTTAATTACTTTTAAATGGTTGGCTTTATTTGTGTGCAGTCAAGGCAACACTAAGTAACTTCTCAACCTTTATAAAATACTCTCATAACTTTTGTGATCATACGTCGACTTACAGCTTGTTGAATGAGACCTCTGTCATGGCCTGAGTCTGTATCGCTTTAACTGGCACTAAGCAACTTTGAAGAGGGTGGCAGGAACCCTGCCACACAAAACAACTATGAATGTGCTGACAGCTTTATGTCATACATCACTTTCCCCGTTTCCGGTTTTCAACATCATCAAATGAGATTGTTTCACCACAGTTAGACTCATTCCCTCATCGCTATTCATCCTTCATACAGCCACTAGAAACAGAAATGTACTTCAATCCAACTGCACGCGAGTGGCAGATCAGGATTTTACGACGCAATGCGCTGGTGCTCGTCGGAAATGCAGTCTTTCTTCAGGCAAAACACTACCGCTTTTGTCCACATTGGCCGCCAAAATTGATCAAAAGTGAAACTTCTTTAGTGTTGCTTGAAGATGCATTTCCTCTTCTCGTAACAATCCTTCTACTGTCTGATATAAAAAAAATTATTTTTATCTCTAGAAAACGTATTTTTTTAGATCATTTAGAACAGGGACTCTGTTGGGTTTTTCTGTTGGGTCTATGAACGAGACCTGTTTGTCTTGTTTAATGTCTTTACAATAAGTTTGTTATGTAGGCATCTAAACTAAACTAAGCTAAGTTGAGCTAAACTAAACTAAACTTAACTAAACTAAACTAAACTTAACTAAACTAAACTAAACTAAACTAAACTAAACTAAACTAAACTAAACTTAACTAAACTAAACTCATTGCATTGAACTGACTTGTGTTATGCTGTGTTCAGTTAAGCTGCAATGCAAAGAGGTTATTTATAGTTATAGTCAGTTATAGTTTATCCCTATAATGTAATAAATAACTTTTTATGTCAAGATAATTTTAGGAAAGTATATTCCCATGCATATCTGCTCTGATGGCGTTGTTAACTTTTTATTGAGTGGAGTTAGAGTTTTGTTTCTATGATAAAGTACTGTAGAAGTTTATTTGTGCCTTGTTAATATATCCTGTCACAGATCATGCTCTACTTCTTGGTAATGTGTGTCCTATTGCTCTCGCTTCTTGCTGACAGGGCCTTTCCGGTCCACATGGACAGGAGGGAATACCCGGGCTGCCTGGCTCAAAGGTAATGTTAAAGTGTGCAGTTGTGCTTTTTTTCAGTAAGACAGCCTGTGCTCTCCTTCAGTAGATGTAAGCAGAGATGATAGAAAACCACATTTAAAAACTTTATTTACAATATTAAGTTTCCACAGTAGTTTTACACACTACCTACTGACCGAATCACCTGTTACATCCACCAAGTGTTTGACAACAAGTATGGAAGCGTTACTTTTGCAGGAAACATAATTTAAAACCTACTCAAATTTTCAACTAATCTAATGCAAATGAATATTAACGTATATCCATTTCCAAAGCAATTCTCTCCGTCCCTCTTCTGTCTATATCTGCTAATCTTTGCAGAGGCAGGAGGTTGTACAGCATAAACACGTTTCTATCTTATTCTACGTTCAGGCAGCAGGTCTCGATGCTTATTTACCTATTCTTGCAGAAATGCGATCTGTTTTGTTCATACTACAGACTTCTGTGTGAACGCTTTACGACAACGAAGCGACCCTAAATGCACAAAAGTAGAGCGTAGACGTCACACAGCAGCAGAACATTTTCAGGAATACAGTGGCGGCTCCTGACAAATATCTCTGTGGCCATCTGTCACAGTATTTGTGAGTAACTATATCAAGTTTTTAGCCATACTCTCAAATTCACTTAAACACTTCCACCATGGCCATCATGTCATCAACTAGATTCCCCTCTAAGAGTAAAAAAATAAAATACTAAATAAAACAAAACTGTTTTACAGTTAAAGACATTTTATTTCTCATATTAAAACTTTTAAAACAACTATTAAAACAACATTCAATTAGAACACAGGAAGAAGACCAAGATCTGTACTGGAAGCTCTGTCAAATGCTGAGTTAGATATGGCCTAATCTCATGATTTTAAATGGAGAGAATGACATGATCCAGGTACAGAGGCGACATGATCTCCAAAGGTCAACTGATCTTTGATCATGAAGCCCAGGTTTCCTACAACCTTGGTGGGTGCCACAGATAGAGAGTCTAACCTGATATTGGGGTAGTTTGCTTGGCTGGGATGACGAGTAGTTCAGTTTTGCAGATGGTGATCTTTCATCCATGCACACACATGATTTGAAAAGACGTAAAACTCTGTCTCAAAACAAATATTTGACATGACGTGATCATGGCTTTGCAAGAGCATTAGAACAATTTTCTCTCCATAAAAATCTAATTTTTGGGGGATTTTTAGGGTCTTCCAGGGAAAAGTGGAGCTCCGGGGGAAGCAGGGACACAAGGACTTCCTGTGAGTGATTCTTTGTTGAGTGTTTTTTTAAACATTTGTTTTTATTTTCTACAAATTGAATCACCATTTTGTTCACATAGGGCTTACCGGGTAGTTTTGGCCAGAAAGGACACAGCGGACCAAACGTATGATTAAAAAACCTCATAAACTCTCCTTATATAGAAATGTTCAATTGATTTTGATGTATTTTTTTTCTACTAGGGAAACACAGGGGGCCCAGGAGTTGTAGGATTTATGGGGTCTCCAGGGAAACAGGTAAGTTTAAGGAGCCATTTTATTTATGGAGGTACAGTAACTAGGTATAGATAGAAAATAGGTATTTGACGGGAACAATAAATCGATTATGTATAATTTGAAGCTTTACCAATCATGTCAGTCTTATAGGAGGTATTATTTGCTTTCAGGGAGAGCGTGGAGACCAGGGGGAAGTGGGGGCCGTCGGACCCAGAGGAGGACCTGTGAGTCTTACACATGTTGGCTCTGGAAATCTGGTTGACCCAACAGAAAACAGGGATTTTTTTAAGCTAAAAAAGAGACAATCAGGGAAGCTTATAGTGGATAAATCGATCTGTATGTTTCAATGACTTTCTGTTCTGTCCTGGTTTAGGGTGAACGTGGGCAGAGGGGACATGAAGGACCTGCAGGATCACCAGGAGCCAGGGTAAGACCTGACTGGTTTTCGCACAGGAATCAACGGCTGAGTCAAAGCAGTGCCAGAATGCCGCATCTATTTTCATAAGGGGCCCAGAAGCATGGCTATGGCCCAAAAGGATGAAAGAAATATTAAGGGATGTTTCCTTACCTTTATTTTAACATTGTTTTTCTGTCCGTATAAAAAGCAACAAGAGAAGTAAATGTGAGTATTTGATAAGTGTACGTTTTTCTTAAAACGGATGGATGCTAAACTAACAGGTTTGATCTTCATTCTCTTTATTACCAAGAAATTTGCACACACAAAAAAATAAAATAAATATAGATAAAAGCTGAATTAATATTTTGAGAGGATCAGAAAAAAACAAAAGTAAGGACTGGACAAATTAAATTTGTTTTTACGTATAAAATACATTTGTGGAACAATTTGTTGAAAGAAAAAAAAGAAAGCTTAAATTTTTACTTTTAAGAAAATATAAAAAAAATATTTAATCAAGAGATACTAAACTATAATGACTGAGTGCAGTGGTGTATCATAAGGAAGATTCTGTATCTTCCTTTTTTTATCTGTTTATTGCTGGTTTTGTGTTTTATGAGGAAATTATATGGATCTTTCATTTACACTCATTGTTTTAGTGAGTTTACTTTTTGAGAAAAAGGGTCAATTATTTAAGATTTTATACGATTTGTTCCCCCTTTCACTCCTTTTCATTTGACTATTTAAAACTCTATATTAAAGCAACACTAAGTAACTTTTTAACCTTCATTATATTTTTTCATAACTTTGAATGACACCTCTGTCATGGCCAGAGTGGGTTTGTATCTCTTTAATCAGCACTAAGCAATTTTCAGGAGGGTGGCAGGAACCCTGCCACTAGAAATGTGCTGACTGCTTTACGGCATACGTCACTTCCCCCGTTTTTTATCTTCAACATCATCATATAAGATTGTTTCACCACAATTAGATTCATCACCTCACCGCTATTCATCCTTCACACAAACACTGGGAACAGAAATGTGCTTCAATCCAACTGCAGGTGACCAGGAGATCAGGGTTATGCTTGTGCTCATGGGAAATGCAGTCTTCCTTCAGGCAAAACACAACCACTTTTGTGCACACTGGTCACCAAAAGTGAAGCTTCTTTAGTCATAATAAAGATAATTAAAATAAAGGAAGGGTTCTGATAAAGGCACGCTCTGAATTATAGTGACGATCAAATTGATTAATTTAGATTTTTTCCTGTTTACAGTGTTGTACCAGAAATAAATTTCACCAGAATGTGTTTTAAGGATTTTATTTTTGTTTCTTAAAGGGATGAGAACAAACAAAAGCCAAGCAACAAAAAACTGACAAAGTAAAGTATCCAATTAATAAAATAAATTCTCTAGTTATGTTCATTTTGCCTCATTTATTCTCTGGCGGCTTGGAAAAACAGGTACAGTTACAAATAAAATCAACTGACACTAGGTTTTAATGAGTCAAATGTCAAATCACTGCAGCTTCCCATCTCTGCTCTCTTTGGCTGTGTCAGATCAGAGCAGCTAAACATTCAGTCCAGAAATTCAATCATGGTTCAACATGCAAACAACTTAAAAATGTAACCTCCATATTTGGCTCATACAAGATTTTTGTGTGCTTTATGCTCGAAGTTGAGTCTGTAATCTACCCGTTAGTAGGCATAAAGGCACATTTGTTACAGGTGGGTTTTCTTCTCAGAGGGGATTCAGAGCAGGAAAAGAAGCTGAGAGGCCCTCAAAGAAAGCTCTGTTCCCCAGGAATGTCCACATCCAACCAAGATGGTTGTGTGCCTGGTGGAGCAGCGATTTAAAAACCTGAATGTTTTTATAACTTTTTTTATTTTCTGACAGGGGAGGAGTTGTTGTTTTGAGGGTTTAAACACGCTCGGTTCTGTGCTGGATTGTGAATGTGCGTCAGTGTTCTCTGCCTCAGATGATGGTTATGACTGTGGATGTGTCTGACAGGGAGGCAAAGGAGATCCAGGCTTCCCGGGACTTCCTGGTCCCGCCGGCTATCGTGGTCAAAAGGGTGACAGGGTAAGAATTTCACAAGAGTCCTCCGTCGAATCGGAAAAAAGCCTGAAACTAATTTAAAAACTACCAACACAATAATCTAGAGTCAGTCAAGCAAATACTAGAGATTTCCTAATTAGACCAATCTTCCATTGATTTCTTATGAGATGTGAAAGCAGAAATGGTCAAATTAGCCTGTAGTCGCAAACAAACTAATAAATCTCAGTTTTTAAGCACTGGAGAGGTTGCTGGTCCAAAACAACACTCTCCAAAAGAGTCTTGCTCATGTTAGAGACGTCTTTGGACTGGAGACGCAACAGTAAAGCCGTCTACAAGAAGGGACAGAGAAGACTGTTCCTCTTAAGGAAGTTAAAATCCTTTAAGGTTTGCAACTCTTCTATGAGTCCTTTGTTGAGAGGGTCGTCTCCTTTGCCATCATCTGTTGGGGCAGCAGCATCAGAGCAAGGGACCTAAAAAGCCTCAACAAGCTGGTGAAGAAGGCTGGGTCTGTTCTGGGGGCGAATGTGGAATCTCTGGGGTTGATGATGGAAAGAAGGATTCTACATAAAATCAAGAAAATCATAGACAACCCTGAACATCCTCCTCATGAGAAAACAGTTTGAGTCACTTCAGTCAGAGGCTTCTTCAGCTTAGTTGTAAAACAGACAGCTACAGAAGATGTTTCCTGCCCACAGCCATCACATTCTGTAATAACTCATCAGTTAAATTAGTCATTTCAACACCATTTAATTTCCCCTTCGGGATAAATAAAGTATTTTTGATTTGATTTGGATCTCCAGCTCCTCTAAAAAAGGCCTCAAGGCGACCTTAAGACCATAATGATGGGATTTGATTGTAAACATGTGCAAAGCAAAAACAATTTACTGGGATGTCTTTTCCTGCTATTGTATATCTGCCTTTCCTTTCAGCGCTGTAGAGTTTTATGTGAAAGAGGCTGAAGGAAGGATGTTTTGTGAGTTTGAGAATCAGTTCAATCAGCAACTACGCCAGGCCTTCAATCAGCAACTAAGCCAGGCCTTCTGCCACTGGTTTTATTTGGGACACGTTCAATTTCTGCACCAGAAATATCTGGCAGCGCTACTTATTGGCATAAAAAGTGACTACGTATTGGCGGGCGATACAGATTTTAAAATGTCTTGTTATCACTATTACCATGGTGATAAAAGTGGTAATTATAACATCTAGAAAACTTTTTCTGAAAATCTCAACGCTCTTATTGAACAAAACTGTGGGAAAGTAAGTAAAAGTAACCCTAATTTATCGTTTCAACGTTGTTACAATTCTTATGACAAGGAACCGATAAATGTGATGCCATAATTGATACGCCTACAGAATCGCTGCACCCTCAACGTTGGACCATTAAGCAAAGAAATACTCTTAATAAATTTGTCACAATTAAAGTCATTTTCTCCTTTCTGACACAAAACGTTTCATACCAATTTCACAGATAGTAAATTTAAAAAAGTGGCCAATGCCGAATCATTGGAGGTCTGTTACTTTGAGGACAGAGCAGGTGTATTAATTGTAGGCCATAAATGGCCCTTAGACAAAGGTTTAAAGATATTTAAAGAGTAGCAGCGGTGGGATGAGAGAGCACTAAACCTCTGCTCTCTTGGTGGTCAAATCGGACTCATACAGATTATTAATACTTTTTATTTAAATTGTTTCGTGTTTCCAATTTCTCTTCTACCCTTCTGTCCAACAGGGTCCCGTTGGTCTCACCGGACCCAAAGGAGACCAGGTACCTTTATTAAAGATGGACGATGGATAGCGCCTCTGCTAGAAAACAATAACAGCCTTGTTGTTTTTGTTCCAGGGACCTCCAGGTGACGAAGGACTACCAGGCGATAAAGGGGAGGTGGTGAGTGGAATGGACCTCGTGAAACAGTGAACAGTCGATCAGGAAGAGGTTTAGAGAAAAAAACTGAAGAAATACGTTTGCTTTAAATTATTAACGGGTGTTTTTTATTTTCCTGCCAGGGTGAAGAAGGAGAACCAGGAGAGAAAGGATCGGTACGTAGATCTGTCTGTCTTTATCTGTCTTTTTTCCCTGGACGTCGAAGTAAGCATGCCCGAAATATCTGCCAACGGCGATAACACCTCCACTAATCTGGCAACAGCGCATCTTATTTCTCATTTAGCTCTTTTGTGTTTTCGCTAACTTTAAAAAAATGTTAGCTCACTTAGCTTCTCTCCCCAAATTAGTATTATTCTGTATAAATTCTAAAACTCTAATTTTGTAAACTTTCATATTAAAAAAGTAAGACATCTGTGTTTGAGTCCTGAGTATCGTTGATAAAAAATTGTTCAAGTTATGTTTATGTTCCTTTTGTGAAGTGGGTGAAGAATGTTTGTTCCCTCCAATAACTTTATTTAAAGATATAGATGAGGATCTTCAGCTCGTTCTCATTTTCGAAACACTGCGCATGCGCCACCTCATCTCCAGTAAGGCCCCCTGATTTTGGGAGCGCGCACGTCCTTTTTTCTCAGCGACTTTTGACAGCCTTTTTGATTGGCTCTCATTTTCTATGGGATTTTCCATTGAAATTTTTCTATTTAAAAAGATCCTCTCCTATACCTGTAACACAACAAACATTCAGGAACAAAATAAAACAGACTCTTCAAAATGAAATATAAAGGCAAATACAATATTTAAGCAGAAATTATACTGCGTAAAAATTTAAATGGTTCTCAAGGCTTGTAGTCTGTCTTTCACAGGAGGATGTCCTTTTTTGGCTTAAGAATTTAAGCTTGATTTTAAGGATCCATTCATATAATTAAAGACAAGAAAATATTTTTATTAGGATTGTGTTGCTGATTTTTAGATGTCTTTGGATAATATTTACTGTAAAAACTGTAGTTAAACAGTAAAACAGCTTCAATATGTTTTAAAGACTTTTAAGGTTCGTTTTTTACGTTAAGCACAACAAACGTTAACGTTCCCACTGCGAAATATCGGAACATGTCTGAGTTGGTTTTAAATGTATTTCTGCTCTGTTTGAAGTCAACACCTAAGCGGATACGATTGTGATGGATGGTCTTTGCTTCTTCTGTGTGTTCGTTGGCAGCAAGGGCCGCCCGGATTGACAGGAAACAAAGGATCCGAAGGGGCCCGTGGGCTCCCAGGCAAAGACGGCAAGTCCGGTCAGCCGGGGCCCCGTGGCATGCAGGGGGACACGGGTGTGCCAGGCCTACCGGGACAACAGGGGAAATCGGTGAGAACGTACAACAGTAGTAATGAGTTAAACTGTTTAGAAGAAGACTGATGACGGCGTCAGCTGACAGTTGTTAAGACAGGCGGCTTTAAATCATACATTAGCCTGGATTTACCACGTGTCGGTAAAAGCAGAAATGCAGTCTTCTTCAGGCAAAACGCTACCGCTTTTGTCCACACTGGCCATCAAAATCAACCAAAACTGAAACTTCCTCAGTGCTTTAATCATTAGGTTTGTAGAGAAAGTAGTAAATATACCAAACCTGTTTATTGGTGGCGCTGCTTACAAGCGACTGTGGGGGAGGAGCCGTGTCGCGAGGGCTGCAGCACAGGCAGTAAGAGAAGATGCTTAAAGGTGTGCAAGTTTAAATTTGTGCAGCCATTTAATGTCAGGGCTCATGATTTAGCTTTAAGAAAGATAATGAGGATAAGGTTTCATGAGTCAATAGCAAGTTACACAAAGGAGTACCTTTACTTGAGTACTGAACTACGTTTCTAAGAAGCTACTGATACCAGATAACGATATTAGCATCATGATGTCAGCTGATATCCTAACGGGATAATATCAGTATTGGACAATACTGACGACTAAAATGTCGGTATCGTATCGGAAGTGAAACCATGATTTATCCTCCTGCCTCTTTCAGGGGAAAGCGCCGATAGACCGGCACATCAAACAGGTTTGCATGAGAGTGATGCAAGGTAAGTGTGTGTCGTCTTCACGCTGTCGTCCGTTCCCGTGTCGCCGCTTTAAGTTTATCACGTGTCGGCATCACAGAGCAGCTGGCCCAGCTAGCAGCCAGCCTGACCAGGCCGGACTCCGGCGAGGCCGGCCTCCCCGGCCCCCCGGGCCCGCCAGGACCGCCTGGTCCCACGGGAGAGAACGGATTTCCAGGCCACTCTGGCTCAAGAGGTCTCCCCGGTTTGAAGGGCCCGCCTGGGTTTATCGGCCTCAAAGGACCGAAAGGTGAAGCTCTTATTTCTAACTCGACGTAAAATACCTTTAGCTGTTTACTTGCAGTGGTTTCATATTTATTGAGATAAAGAATAGCAACCAGGTTACGTCTAGTACAGCATCTGGTGCCACTAAAGGTCTACGGTTACACCAAGGAGGGTCTCCCTATGATCTGTTACAAAAAAAAATTGTACCAGTTATAAAGCACAGCGATGGGAGCTAATGATGAGGGCTGCCTCTGTCATAACATGAAGCTCAAAGCAAATAATAATGTGTTGGGATGACCAAGTCAAAGGCCTTGATTAACAGAAATACGGTGGGACGTTGATGAATATCTCATTTCGTGGCTAATAAGGTGACTTAAGAAAAGAAATCTACGGAGGGTTTCAAATTAAAATAAGTAAACCTGAAAATAAATACATAGATAATTTATTAAACATATAAATAATTACATGTGCTTTAATTATTATAATTTTTTTTATCTTGTTGAAGTTACTTCTGAACTGTCAGGATTCATAGCAAAACTCCTGTTTGAAGCAGCCAATCAGATGTCAGCGTCTCTATAGAAGCAGTTGTAACTCCGCCCACAGAGTTTGATTGGTGACCTGAACAGTTTAAATGAATTCATGATTAATTAATTGAGGCACATTAATTAATTAATTATTCAACATCTAATCAATTATTCATTTGCAGATTTAAAACATAATCCCAGTTTCAAAGGATTTTTACAGACGTAATTGGGGGAAAAAGACAACATAGTACAATAAAGAGATCCTTTAGATTAAACTGAAATCTTAATCATAAAAGATAAAATATCAAACCAATTTAAAATAAGATGAGAAACAACAAATAGTTAAATCATAAATCCAAGACCTTAAAAACCAGGAGACGTCTTCATCCTTGGAAATGTTATTTATGTTCTAATGTAAAGATGTGGGAGCGTTGGGTTTAATCTGCCAACAGGAAGCTTTTGTGATAACTGTTGTCCTCTGTGCAGGTGACCAGGGGGACCGAGGCGACAGAGGCCCAACAGCGAGAGGGCCCAAAGGGGAACCAGGGGTCCCGGGTCTACCAGGTATACGCACAGAATCACCCGGATTTAATAATGTTTTTGCTTGGGGTCCTGGGCTGATGCACAGAAACGCTGTTCTGAAAAATGCTAATATTGGAACAACTCCATGTTTAGATTTTAAGACAAAACTGCCAGCTCGTTATAACTATGGAAATTTTTAATAATCGGAGGAGATAATAGGAGATGAATCAATCAAAATGAACATGAGAAGCTCCGTAGTGGAACAAGTGCTTCTTGCTTTTAAAGCCACTGATAGTCCTCTATGTCTAAATCACAGGTTTACAACCGGCACACCTGCAAGTCTGTGTGTTTGCACTGCAAGGAGAGAAAATGGTTTAACTACATTTCGTTTAAAGAGATTATTGAGGATTAAGAAGTGATTAATCTGTTCTGGGAGAATCCTACAACGTTCTCAGGTTTAGCCGAGAAACGTGGTCCCTCCGGGCCGTTCGGCGGGTTGGACGTCCCAGGAACACCTCACCAGGGAGGAGCCCTAACCACAAACCTGAGCCAGCCTGACTGGCTCCTCTCTAGGGCAACTAACTGTTAATTTCATTTTTTTTCACGATTAATTGATGATTTTTATTTATTTTGTCTAGCTTTTACTTTCCCATATAAGCTATTAACAACGTATTTTCATTGGGAAATGGAAAACACAAGAGAATTGTGCCATTCACTGCAACATATTTAACTTTGTTTAAAGGAACAAATTACGTCAACAGGGGAAAATATTTATATATAAAATGTTTTTAGGCATAAAATACCAAAAATGAGGTAGAATTTCATATAACCTATTGAGTGTACAGAATATCAACAATAATCTTTGTCTTTATTCTGAATGTTCAGCAGGAGGCAATATTTTCACATATAAAATGAACTGCTGTCTCTCCCAGCATGTTTGGAACAGAGTTTTTAAGTGGTTTACATTACTGGGACTGAGCATCTTTGTTCCACATGTGTTCGTCAATTGTTGCTTGTTTATTTTCTGCAGAAGAAACCAAAGATTATGAAAAAGTACACAGGCCAGAAGTACCAAAGCTGCAGACACAACTGGAACATTACATTAGTATCGACTTAATTCATTACCAGTGTTTAGCGCGTATACTTTCTTATTAGCTAGCGGTTATTTTACTGCTCTTTTTCTTCCTCTTCAGCTTCAACTCCGACATATTTTCGTCTCAGATGTTGCCTTAGAAAGTCTTTCGGAAATGTTCGTGCTTCACCATCTTTCTGAGGGCAAATGTGTTTGTGTCGCCATGCCTGTGGTACGTTATGCCAAACAAGGCTAACGATTGGCTGATTTCTTCTTCTACCGCTCCACTGGTAGATCACAGCGTTAGGTAGCTCACTACCACCACATATTGACCGCAGATATAACAGATTGTGTTAAAAATAGACTGCTGACTGTAAAATGTGATTATAAAGCAACTAATTGATGACTAAATTAGTCGCTTCACCTCTACTATCGACGTGGAGGAGCAGCAGCTCTACTTTGAGCTCCTTCCAGATTGCCAAGCTTCTCACCACCTCTCTAAGGGAGAGCCCCAACACCCTGAAGGGGAAAAATCCTCTGGATCCATGATCCTTTTCTTTTTCTCTGAGGTTTCGACTATAGACAAGAAAATGAAATTAGACAGACCAGTTAATCAGGAGCTCTCTCTCCAACATGACAGAGCGGTACAGCCTCCACATCACTGCAGATGGAGCATACAAGTCTCAACCCCAACCTCGAGAGGAAATCCTGTTCCAGATCAAAACTAGTTTTTTTGTGGGTTGGAAAGTGCTGATCCTTAATCGTAGCAGCAAACAGCTACAGTAAAAGGCGGACATCATGGTCTGATTAATCCATCAGATCCACATCATTTAAAAAAAACCTAAAAACCTTCAAAAACTTTGGCTGTGAATAGTGAACAGTTTTTTTTATACTAAACAAAGTAAAATGACGTCTGAGTTTTGTTTAACCTTCAATTTTCCAAGTCGGTTTATGCTCACCTAAACAACTGACTTCCGATCTTCCCGTCTTGCAGGCGAGCCAGGTCGACCGGCTTACGGGACAAACGGCCGTGACGGAGAGCGGGGGCCTCGCGGCCTCCCCGGGATTAACGGCGTTCCGGGGCCTCCGGGGCCCGCCGGAAGGACCGCCTACTGTGAGATGTCTCAGTGCGTCCCTCCCATGATGGAGCCCGACCCCAGAAAGAGCTCTGAGACAAAGGGCCCCAATGAGGCGTGAGAGGGGCCCGCAGCTGGACTGACAGCACAACAAAAACGCCACCTTTGACCTTTGACATTGATATGGACTCTAAAGCCTTATTATTAGTGTTACCCAGGGACCTCTGATAGTTTGTTGTAATTGAGGATGTCTGTGATCTTAGTCCCCTGTGAATGCACCATGTCTGTGATTTGTAAAGTAGTAATTCCACCACAAATTACCTACCATATTTTATCAAACACAGACGTCCCATGCGGTTGAAATCGATAATTGTTTTCAAAGCATTTTAAGTCCAAAATTGAGTTTCTCTTGGCGAAACATCTGGAGACCCATCCGCAGACAGAGATCCACCAAAGGGGCTCAATATCGCAGGACAACGATGTGGATGATACATGTGGCCGCATGCAGTGAGCAACACTTCTGATAATATTACCAAGCTATTAATCATCTATATCAATTAGCTATTAGCCTTCCTGAAAGGGATCTTGTGGAGACGATGTTCCGACAGTTTTTACATCACATCCAGGCCTTAACGTCAGTAAATTTGCTTATCCTGTGTGAGTGCGCCCCAAGTAACACAGAGGTGTGGGAGGGTAATTTACAAATGATCAGACGTCCCCAGGGGATACTAATCCCGTGTGAACATGACTTAAAACAAAAATAATAATAACATATTTTGCAATTTCTTGTTTATTTTTCATGCCTCAGATTTTTCTTCTCTGTACTGTAAGATATAAGAAACCAAAATGAAATTTTGAGACAAACGCAAAGAGTCTCACCTGCTCAGCTTCCACCTAGCTTCCCTGCACGCTTGTGTAAATGTTTCTAAACATATGATAAAGGGTAGGCCTCTATTTGAGCAGCCTCGTAGATGTTGGTTACATTTGATCATCTGTGGTCAGAAGGGAGGCGATGTGTGAAAGAACCTGACAGTTTTGTATGATGTCTTATTTATTATATTAAGGTTCAATGTCATGTCTGCAAGTTGTACAAAGGAGGAAATATACAAATTTTGGTTACCTTTTCTCTGAAAATATTCATTCGCAAACACGCCGATCAACGGCTGCAACTGCAGGTGTTGTAACACGGAGCACTTGTGACCTAAGCTGCTGATTTGGTCCCCCAGAACCATTAAAAGCTTGAAGTTTAACACCACAGATCAAACACTTATATATTAGTTCAATGACAATAAGAATATAAATGCATTTTATTAGCTGCTTTAAGCATAAATCTACTAAAATATTATAGTTATGTAATGTTTTTACTTAAGATTTAAACAAAAACCTGTAAAACAATAATCTAATCACCGGCCGCCAAAATCCAGCAAAACCTAAACTTCTTTGGTGTTGCTTTAAATAAAATTCATTCACAACTTTAAATAACTTTAATAATTTTTTGCTAATATCTTTAGGTTTGTCCCTAGTCTCTATAATCTCTAACTAAGAGTTTAGAAATCTGTTTTACGCACCTCAAACTATATAAAAATTGCAATTCTAAACACAATTTTATAAATATGCACCACATAAAATGGTTTAATAGAGAAGCTAAGAAAATTATACTTAAATGCTTACATTTCTTTTTAGATTTTTAAACAAAAGGAATCTATTACAAATAAAACAATTTTGTAAAATTAGATTAGCCTTTTCAGTTATGGAAAATAATAACTGATAGGTAGCAAAGATTAAGGCTAGTTACTTTTAAAAAGCAGATATTACATACAGATTTGTCACAAGATGTTGCATAGAAACCTCTAAAAACACTTTATTATTGCATCCATAATAAACACAAAACTCTACTGTTTGGATCTGTACGAGCCACATGTGGCCCAAATCTGTAGAGAAGAGTTGTTGTCGGGTTCAAACTTTTGATTCGGTGAAGAGCTCATTAGTTTGATTTAATTTCAGACACTAACTGAACCAAGCTAACACCCAGCTAGAATTCAGACTGTTAGTATTTATTATTTACACATTTGTATTTGATCTAAACCATTTCACTGTATCTCTGCCTGAATGCTCAGTATTGTCAAGCAGGAAAGGTGAGCCTACACCTGAGTTTTTGGTGTTTTCGAGACTGGCAGGTTTTCTATTTAGCTCTATCAAATCGGAACATTTTACGATCATCTTATTTATCTACGGCTGCATTGAAGAATACCTGCAGAATGGTGCTGCCATAACCGTGCCTCACTATGGAGATGTTGTGTTCAGGCCGTTGTGCAGCTTTAAATTTTAACAAATAATGTTGTGCATATAGACATGAAAGTTAAAATTGTTTTCACTGCTAAAAGCCTTCAACAAATTCTACAAAACGGCGGAACTTTATGGTTCCTTTAGTTATTGTGGGCCTCCTGGCAGCTCCTGACCTGTCGCTTTGAAGGGACCGAAGGGTCTTGGTAGGTTTTCCAACTGTTGCGTGCTGTTTCAAATGATTAATCTGTAATCTATATGCTGTGTGGACAACGGTTAAATTGCAAGTAAATGTAGGAATTGTGCTGTATTTTTTTGGGATGTTTTATTTGTAATAGCGAGAAGCTGCGTTGTAGTGGTCCTGGTTCCAACTCAGAAAGGACTATAACGCCCTCTGTGGTACAATATGTACACGAAACATTAAAGACTAACATACATGACGGTGGTTTTGTTGGTTAGTTTACAGCTAAATCCCACTGAAAACTTAATTCCTTAAATATAATATTTTATATATAAAATATTAAAGCTAGCGCATTTATCATGAAGGCATTAGCACTTTCTCCATCAGCGTTTCTCATACACATTTTGAAGTATTGTACTAGCAAAATATTGATAAAAACTGCTAAAAAAGACAAATAAAAAAATTATGCAGTTGTTTTTTTTCTTTTTTTGGCATTTCAAAAAGGAAAATATAAAAAAAGGGTTAATGCATTAAAAGGTGGAGGAAAATTTACTCGAGTAGGAGGAGGTTAAAAAAAATGAAGCTAAAGACTCTGGATCTTAATTCACAGTGCTGTGAATAGTTGAAAGTTGAGTGGAAGGAGAAAGTGGAACAGCCCCAGCGTATAACTTTGGGAATATAAAAGCGAAACCAATTAATAAGTTTACAGGAGATTCTGAATTGAATTCGGTCTTAGAGCTTCTTTGTTGCCAGAATCATTTAGGCCTGCCATCAAATTCATATCACTGTTCTCACTAGACGTGCAGCAGGACATAAAGTGAAGAAGTTGAAGGACATTATTAAAGCAACCTGGGATTAATAAGTACCTGATTACAGCCAAAGGCTGATCGTCTCCATGACACGCTGCACTGATGCAGTTATTGCAGAAAAAGCTTCGTTGTTTGAGCAGACCAACTTCGTCTACTGGAGCCTCAGCATCCTTTATCAAGAGACATTTTTGCCCCCGCTGCTACAAAATAAAACTTGCCTAGTGCCACAAAAATCATTTTACTAGTGTTTGCGACGTAAAAAGCATCACTATGAAAAGCTGAGAAAATCATGAAATTTTTTATATCAGATTTTACAATAAAATAAATCCCCTTTCATATTACATTAACAAAAATCTATATTATGAAGAATTAGACAAGCCTCTTTGAAACAACACTAAATAAATTTCAGTTTCGATCAATTTTGGCGGCCAGTAGACAAAAGCGGTAGTGTTTTGTCTGAAGGAAGACTGCATTTCCCATGAGCACCAGCACATAGCGTAGTTAAATCCAGATCTCCCGGTCGCCTGCAGTTGGATTGAAGTCTGTTTCTGTTTCCAGTGGCTGTGTGAAGGATGAATAGTGATCAGAAAATGAATCTAATTGTGGTGAAACAATTTCATAGGATGATGTTGAAAATAAGAATCAGGGGAAGTGACGTATGCTGTAAAGCAGTCAGGACATTTGTAGTTGTTTTGTGAGGAAGGGTTCCTGCCACCCTCCTGAGAGTTGCTCAGTGCTGGTTAAAGTGATATGGACCCCTATAGGCCATGACAGAGGTGTCATTCAATGAGCTGTAAGTTGACATATAATCACAAAGGTTATGCAAATATTTCATCAAGGTTTAAGTTAGTTAGTGTTGATTTAAATAGCCCTGTATGCTGCAAATTGACAATTTACTTTTAACTGATCTTATCTCTTTTTGACAGTGTTATAAGGTTTTTGTCTGTTTTTAAGAGGTTACTCTTACCGTTAGTGGTGCCAGGTAGAAAATTTTGGTACATCAGTAGCCATGTTTGGATTTTTTCTTCTTTAGTCTGAGCTTCAAATCATCCTTCTTAAGCGTTTTGAACGGCTCAGTCCTGAACCGGCTAAATAATTCATTAATACCAGTAACATAGGTTCATAACACTTCTTATAGTAATCTGGTTATTTTAATAATTCAAATAAACCTTTCCAATGTGGATAATGTTGTGTAATATTGTGATGATAAATTTGCAGCCATAAGGCAGATTTCTAATACTAAGTTGTTAGAGACTGTTGTTCCGGTATATTCTTAGGTTTCAACATGATTCAGAAACTAAAATCTATATTTTACGCTTTTATTGCTTAACATACATTCATGCTTCACGGTTTCCCAGAAGTGATTTATGCTGATCTATTTGTTTTGTAAAACCCCAAATATTTTCAATTACCATGAAAAATATGAATAAATTAAGCAGATTTATTTCTACTCGATTCTTAAAGCTTTTGTTTTCTTCTCAAGTCAAAACAAAACACTCGTGTGTTTTTCTTTTTCAGTGTCATTTAATGTAATCTCACAAGTTGGTGAACAGGTAGAACTTTAGTTGCTCACTGTACTAAATCACACATCCATTGATAGTATAAATAGCCAACCTAATAATAGTACACATGTTCAAATACATAAAATCATCAAGTATGCAAGTCTTAAGTTATGGACATCAAATAAAAAGGCATATACATTATTCGCAGATGGTGGAAGTCCAGTTTGAAGCTAAAACAGCTCGAATTCGACGTGATAAAGACAAATCAAACGTTGGACATGGCAGTGAAATAGTAAACAGAAGGTTTGATAAATAAACTCATAAACGTTTAACTGATAAATATCATGAAAGTACGTTAGCTTAAATTAAAAACTAAAAAGGGAAAACTAGTAACTTCCTGCACGAGACAAAAGGCAACAGGTTTCTTCTTTCTTTTGTTGTTGTTGTTCCAAGTAGAAAAATGAAACGCCTTTTCCAGATGTCACTGGGAGGCGACGCCTCGTTTTGCTTCAATCGTAAGGCATTAATGGATGATCCGTGTGATCTGAAGGAAGGCTCATCTTTTTCTACTCTGAAAACTGAATCCAAAAACGAAACAGGATGGGCGGAGGCGACAGATGGCGGGAGGGGAGGGGCATCAACTAATCACATGACATCTTTTAATACTTTTTGAATTTGATGTAAATGGAGCGGCCAATCAAAATTCTTTGGGACAAACTTGCAACAACCATGGATCCAACATTTCACAACAACACAACGCAGCACCGCCCTTTATTTTTTATTTTTCTACTCGGGCAATGAGGTTCACACAACTCGTCATCTCTCAGACACTGGGGTTTAGTTTGTAGCCTTGAGAGGGGAAGTTTAATTACAGCACATGGTTTTTTCAAAGTAAAATATTTCAACACAATGACAACAAAAAAAACTAAACCAAAAAGAAAAACGCCTGACCTGTTGGAGAGCAAGTTAGCGAGGAGGAAATGAGCATTTCAGTAATGTGTGTGTGTGTGTGTGTTTGGCTCTACTGGATGCAGCAGTTATTGCGATGGCGCAGGCGCATCTTTGGACGATATTTCTCCAGGTAGAACAGCTGCTTGCTGTTGAACGCTCCTCGACGCTTCCTGTAGGAAAACAGAAGCGAGCAGAGTCAATTCTGGGTTTCTTTGGTCTCACATCTCCCCCCCACGATTCTGGGTATATTTACTTTATCGTAACCCTGACTTACTGTCGAATGAACTGGACCGCATCTTCATATTTCATCCCACACTCGATCAATGCAAGGGCGACGAGAACGGGAGCTCTGCGGCAAAAGACGGCAATTTCAGACAAAAAAAATGCATTTGAAGTTACAATCGTATATTTCTTAATATAAGTAGGGATTCACCGATAAAGTTTTAGGCCGATCCCAATAATATTGCGGGGGCAGCCGATGGTGGGTGTTTAACGAGAAATCTATCATAACGACCACATTGCTGAAATTAACTCTCTGCTTCCTGGCTTAATGTCACATGAACGAACAAATATCACATGACCAACAACGCCTGCTGCAGAAAGACAAAGAGCAACATGGCGGAAAAGCGTATCGGTTGGTAACATCAGCCTAAAATGTATTAACATCGGCCGATATGAATTTGTCATACTTTTCATATCATAAAAGTTTTTTGTCATAATAAAAATTGTGATTTTTTTACAATTACTATTCTTAAGAAAGAGAAAATGAAGGATAATATGATTTATTTATTTTAAAAGGTTGGTTTGAATAATATTCCGACCAATATTTGCTCTCAAAACCAGATTAAAATCCATGTATTTTTTAAAGGCTTTTGGTGGCACTGTTGTGCTTTATTGACTTTAATCAAACAAGTTTCAACCATAGTATAAACCTGGAAAACCAGTGAGCCGTTTTTACAGCGCAGGGGAAAAATATCAGCACTGTCCTTGGATGTTGCCCAATTCGATTAGAAAATAACTATTAATTTGACCGGTGCAAAGAAAAGAAAGATAATATAGTGAGTTGGGAGTCGGGTGTTATTTATGATAATGGATCCTCACCTCCCAAGTCCTGCCACACAGTGGACAGCGATGCAGCAGCCAGGCTCCTCTCTGAACTTCAGCTTCAGCAGGTTCAGCCAATCATCCACAATCTGGTTGGAGGGGGGAGCGCCATCATCAAACGGCCAATCCTGGAAGGAGATGAAGGGAAAACATTTAAATTTTATTTTTTGATGTTTTTTTGTTCTTGGAAATAGAAATGGCCTTTTTAATCCCCATGACATTATAACTCAATATTAAAAAAATAAATACATTTTGATAAAGTTTATATAAACATCTAGATTTAAACTGTCTATTGTAACGGATAGAAGCGTCTCAGTGAGCTGGTTTTAAAGTGGGGTAGAAGTAAACATATATCAAGCTGTAGTTTCTACTAATATGAACGTTCAACTGCAGCAGCCTTGATTTAACCCATAGAGGGCAGCACTGAGTCGACTTTACATGAAAATCTATCAATTTTCACAATAACATGAAGAAAGCACCCTTAAAATCACCTTATAGTTTTTCTACAAAATAGTTTACTTGGGGTTTAGTTACTGTCTGAGAACCTTTTTACAGATTTAGATTAAAAAAATGTATTTATGTTACAGTCAAAGCACATTTTTAACGACGCAGAGATGCTTAAAACACTCTGACAGACTCACCAGAACCTGAATCCCCTCTTTCACCACGAGAGTGGAATCATAGGTGGCCTCACAAACTCTCACCACGGTGGTTACTCCATACTTTTTCAGCTCCTGGAGGAAAAATTATAAAACTTTAGAAAATCAACAACATCTAGCAGCATTGTATTGAGCAACTGAAGCTGTGTCTCACCTCGATGAACTTGTTCAGGGTGGCGTTGGTGGGATTGTGTGTAATGAGGAACCTCATGTTTTTGTAGGTGATCTCAACAGGGGCTGGTCTGTTCATTCGAGCCATTGTAACAATTTAAAAAGCAAAAAATCTGTACGTAAACGTAATCCAAAAAGAAAGGTCAAAAACACAAGTGTAAACAGTTAAGAGGGAATGTAAAACGCAAAAAGGTCCAACGAGCTCCAGGAAGCTCTGGAACAAAAGATCCGCCCCCTTGCAGGTCTCCTTAAACGTTGGCAAGCAAAATAAACAATAAATGGCGGGCGAGTTTCAGGGGATGCCAGTTGAAGAAGTGGCCGGCAGTTAGAACAGTAAACTTAAAATCCTCTTCTTTGGGATGAAATCAAAAGAAAAGAAAGTTAAAAGTAAGAAACAAAAATTAAAAAGGGGGGAAAACGGCTGGTTCCACCTTGGGTCTGGCCGGGTGGAAGCCAACGAGGGCAGTGTGCAGCGGGTGGAGTTACCCCATCCAGGCCGACGCGTCGCTGGTTCTGGGAGCTCTCCCGGTCCAGGTAAACGTTCCAGGGTCTTTCCGGTGGGTCAGGTTTGTTACACGGATGGCGGCGAGCTTGGCTGTTCACTCATCTGCATAGGCGGCGTGCTGAGCCTGGCAGTAGTCTCCACTGCCCTTCAGAAACTCCATAAATGTGCGACCCAGAACACCACAGAACTGCTGAGGGAGGAATGACGAGGCTTAATGATCCAACGGGGTAAATTTAACGTTTGGTTCAACATAAGTAAACAGAAGCATTCATTTTTGTACGGACAGCCGGTTGGAAATGGCTTGAGGTTTATACAAGACTGCACATAAAATCGTCAATATATGCGCTCTGTTTCAGCATTCGTGTTTCAGCAGCTGTGCAGTTCTGTGATAACTCAAACAGCGACAGCTAAGAAATAGCGAGGAGTACGTAGGAACATTTTTGTAAACTGTATTGACTAAAAAAAGCTGTTTCTAACATTTTATAAAAGTAGATATGTTGCCAATATTGGTCCAATATCGAGCAAAACTGGAGACTGCATTATCGGTACATTATGATCGTGTTCGTACTGCTTAACAATGCAAACGCCACCAGACTCCAATGGGAACAGTTGACGACCCTAAAGCCCCACGCGTTCATAGACGTCACACAGCAGGGCTATTTTTACACAGATAGCAACGGATGCTGCCCTTTACGTATGGATTTTATAGTTGTTGAGCAATGGACACCGAACGCTTCACAACATAATAAGATTAAGGGGAAAAAAAGCAAAACTCGCCATCTGGTTTTCCTCCAGATTTATCTTATCTGGATTCTTTGGGGCAGAACATAAGTCAGACACAAAAAAACATGTGGTTGGAATATGGGGGGAAAACTGCATTTGTCTGTTGTTTATCCAACATTGCCTCCAATTACCAAGTTCACTTCAAAGGATTTGTAGAATTAGGAGTTATTTTAATACGCCCCTCCTGAATTTTCACTAAAATAACATCGACCGCATTACAAAAAGAGACTAAAACAAAGTGTTGCGATCACAAGAAAGAAAGATCCAGCATGTGACACATGGACAGCAATTGACACAGAAGTAGCAGAAAGACGTGTTGCTAAAGAGGATCAGCTTTTTAGTTATGATAAAATATCCTGTGAATCCTCCATCTTACTTGTAACCAGAGCTAACATTTAATTTTTAGTTCGCATTAAAGCTCTTTATTATAAGAGGTATAGTTGTTTGCATTGAAGTCTCAATTTATAGTCACATTATGGCTTTTTAAAATCTCAACTGAATTGTGATTTTCCAACCTTAGGCTTAAAGGAGTACCGATGAATCGCCACGATTTAGCATTGCAGGATTTTTTTCCTCAATTCTTAATGAAAATGTTAGATGGCCACACCAATAACTAATATAAGATGATAAAGTCATCATTTATCATTTTGCTTCCCGATAATAAAGATCATGTTCTACAGTAATTTATCATAGGATAAATTCATACAACTGGCCCGAATGATTTTTTTTTTAACCATATACAACCCAAAAAAGACTTTTTTTCAAGTCTAAGGTAAATGTCTAATTCTAATCTTTTCAACCCAAAAATATCCGCTTTCTGCCAATTAATTTTTTTGGTAATCATTCACACTTTTCCATCATAAAATGGGGAAAATCTGGACATAAGCAACGACTAAAGCAATCCGTGCCAAGTTTTGCTTTTATTTTTTTAACTTATGATCTTTTGATGATACGTTCGATTCCAGTGCCCCAAAATTCGGTAAAAATTGATTCATACATGGCCACATCCATGATTACTTCCTTAAATATTGTGCTGCTGCGTTCTTTTGCGCGTTGGAGTCGCAAACTGGTGGGATTCACATTTATTTTGTGTTAACGACAACACACTAAAAAATAAATAAATCCTTCAGCAAGAAAATCTAAATGTGCTGTCCAGATGATGAAGTCAGTTTAACATGACCACTCCATTATTTGTCTTTACTATAAATGTTTCACATTTTGTTCACTTAGTGTCAAGCTCGCCTACAAATATAATTAATCTGACGCTTTTGCGTCACATATAAGGTCATCCAAAGCACAATGTGCAGCAAAATTGTTTCAGAAAACAAACAAACAAAATGATATGATGGGTGATACAAACTGGAAGGCCTTGAGGGAAAACAAACAATACTTCAACCAACATTCCTATATTTTCTGCTATTGCATTTCTTGAACAGAAATCTTAATTGCACATAAAAAAAGCAGGATTAGCAGGTCAGATTTTGACCAATAAATGAATAATACAGTTATGAGGGTTATCACAGACTTCTGTATGATTTATCCAAGGTATTAGTCGACGGATGACAATTTTTCATAGATTATAAATGTCTTTGGTGATTAAATTCCTTAATAATAAAAAAAAGGAGAAAAATCTAACTTGAAATTCAAACAAACCTATTAGTTTAGCGGAAATAATTAAATTGAGGACAAAAAAGTCTAAGAAAATCCCTACTCTGTAAAATTGTGGAGGATTTTACACGCAACAGGTTTTTAATCTGTCATATTTTAATGGGGTCATCCATCAAAATTCCCAATGATTGACAGCAGAGGAAATGATGGAATAAAAACTCCATTAATGGTTTTTAATTTGTCATGTAAATGCTGTGTTGCCCCTTATGTAATGGCTCACCCGTGTTACACAAAGGATCTGTCATTTCCACATCAATGCCAGATTTTTTCATTATAGATCCCTCCATATATTTTTTAATGGAGGGATCTTTTACATTCCCAGTTATAATTTACCATCAAGCTTGACTGAAGTTAATTTCTACATCATTTTAGATAAGGTGAACTTGTCAGCCCACTTATAACCATTAAACTTGCTTATTCTCAATAAATAGCAAATCTAAAACCTAAGCTCTCCAATTATGCTGCGATGATCAGCTTTTTCTTCTTTTGGCTCAACGGCAGATTTTGGTAGACATTTTGTCACACGAACAAAGAAGCAAAGAAACAAAGAAAACGAAGCGACATCGAAAGCTGGCGCCTAAGAAAGACACATTACTCATTTTTTACCTGTTTTATTGTAATATTTCCTTAAAATAAAACGTTAAAACGTGTAATTTTGGCACAAACGAGACACCGTCATAAAAGGCTGAAGATTTAGCCGTATATTTTAAGGTAAAAAAAACAAAAAAACGACGTATTTTGCCAACTATATCAATAAATGTTGTGTAGAAAGCAAAACAAGCAGATATTTCCCCCGTTTTGATTTAAATTCACCGAATAAAAAGGTTGAGCTTAGCCGGGTGAAACTTCCCGGCGACCGGCTGAGACCAGTTCAGCCGCGACCGTTACATGCTAGGTAGCACGAAAAACGCTCAACTGCCACACAAGACACGGACTAAACCAGGCTAGCTTTGACATTTTGAAGCGAAATACTACGAAGGAACTCCTAAAGCGTCAGTAAGAAGGATTTCGGTCAGACTTGTGCGGCGTAGGCCGCGGTTTCATCGAAGAAACGTCAAGGCCAGCTGGCTGGAGCTTCCGTCACGGTTTAGAACAAAACGGGATGAGAGGAGCCGGGGGAAAATAAAACAAAACAAAATGGCAGCCAGAAAATAAAACCGTTACTTACTGGGATATGCTTACTCATTGAAGATTGTAGCTTAATCATACAGCCGGTCCCGAGAAAAAGCGGTCAGAACGTGAAACGGTTCTCCACCATACAGTCCGGTGTCGTTTCTCCGGGCTGAGCCGAAGTCTGCCGATCGGCGACGGACCCGAGGTGAGGCGGCGCGCTTCCGGTCAGGACTTTCACAATAAACGACGGCGTCTGAAACAACATACACGAAATGAACCACACTAAGAAAAACAATCAGATTATCTACTAGCTTTATTTATATAAACTGAGGCTAGTAGTAGCGGGTTCATGTCCAGCTGCCCCCAGTCACATGTCAATGTGCTCCTGGGCAAGGCACTTAACCCCAAGTTGCCTACCGATGCATGAGGGGTCAATTCAATAAGAAAAACTCTATTTAGGTAGTGTTCATTTACCATATAGCCCCAATCCACAAAAAAAACACATCATATCAGTCCAGTTATAACTAATTTTATTTGACCTTAGTGAAAAGTGCATCAAGTTCAGCTTATTATTCAAATATGTTTGAAAAGTTTACAATCAAAGGAAACCCAGTAGATTGCATCCACTAGCAGCATTCAGTACAACTGGACAGCATGCGGACAGAAGACAAAAGCCTGCGTTGTTTCGTTAGCTTTACGGCAATCGCTCGTTTTGAGCATGTATGTGGCGACAGTAGAGAGGAAAAACTCCCCCTGCCATCTGCCGCGCTGGACTGTTGTTTGAGAAGGCAGAAAACACAAAAAGAAGGGGAGGAACTTTTAAATTATTTATTAGTCCAGCTAATCGGATACAATCTTATCATTATCATGTATATGAGTACAAGGCCAAATCAGTGAGACAGGCTACATAATCTTACTGTATGAAATACAGTTTATGGAAAAACTGTAAACATATGTTTGCTATTCAAATGTGGTGATGGTGATAACATCAGTCCTGCTGGTACTTCAGGAGAATTAGAGCATTTGGGAGAAGTTACAAAACAATTCCTACAGTAGAGCAACAACACATGAACACTACCAGACGTTAGCATAGACATAAATGGCTCTCAAGTGTAATAATAGCTTTCTTTGCAATTTGGCGTTATCCTATTAAGTGATTGTGTTGTTAAATATTTCTGTCTGTTGCTGATTTGCTGTTATGTATAACAGATCAAACATGACCATTTGTATATTCCAACCTTGGATTTACTGTAGGTTGGGGTTCATTAGTATTTCCTGATAATGTGCCACTGAGGCAGTTGATTTTTTACATGATTTGACTATGTTAAGCTCTAACCTAGACACTTATTATTGTGTAAAATCTTTATTATCTTAGTACTGTTGCATTAACAGCAGTAAAGTTGCTGTATATTACAACCTCAGATGTTACAGTAGGTCTAATAGTTGGTGTGCGCACGTGCATAAATGTGTTTCGCTTGCACCCATGCTTTTAGGTGTGGGTGTGAACATGTATGTGTGGGAACATGCATGCGTGGCAAGTCCAGGGTGGCCTGGGCTTGCCATGCATGGTTACATGACCGACTCCTGGCCCAAAAAAAATCTCCCAGTCCGGCCCTGGATGCCTTTGTCTGTTAAACTGAAGTAAAACGATAATAGCCAGAGAGGGAGAACGTTAACCTGCCAGACTTTCCTCCAGGAAGGTCTCAACTAACAGAACGTCAAACCAGATGTAGCTTCCTGAGAATAAACAGGAAATTAACAGTTGAAATAACAGGTAGTAATGCAGGTTGGATAGAAGAAGAAAGAAGGATTAGAGTTTAGAAACTGCTGAAAAACTCCTGGTTCATGCAGTTAAGAAAGCTTCCTTTGATAGATAATGTTTTAGCAACTCCTGTTTTATGATCCGATGACTTAAAATGAACTGTGTACAACTGCTAATGTGACCCTATTATTGTTTTGCATTGCTAGGAGCTGACCAGGATGCAAATGGCAGCTAGGTGTATTTTATCTGCGCTCCTTACTTTTGATTTAATTTATTTAGTCTTATAATTGTTATGTTTGTGTTCTAAATTTCTGCTTTTGAAGTTATTCTACGTCAATTTTTATGTATTTTAAGTTAATTTTGAACTGTCTAGTACAGGAAATGTACAAATAAACAAATAAATTTGCCTTGCCTCGCCCTGAGGTGCTGGATAGAGAAACCAAACTGAATTTGACTTTAATCTAAGTCTTTCTGAACTTTATGAAAAGTCTCTTGTTGTTGTAATTTGTTCCTCTATAAATAAACTAAACTTTTGTGTAGTGCAGGTCAGTGCGTGTCTAAGTGTTGTATTTTATGTTTCACGTGTTTTATTCTAAACCTTTAACATATCTTAAAATTAGTTTTTCTAAATAATTCTCACTTTTTTTTCATTCAGTAACACTTTAGTTAGTCATAAAAACACAAATGCATTGTTTTACAAACATGGAAAACATCTGTGATGCCGGCTTTACAACTTACAAGACAGTCTTGTTTAAGGGCTCTTCAGACACTACAGGTGCAACTGCTTATTCGTTGATTTTCTTTCAATGACGGAAAATAAACATATTTCTTGCAAATATGAACTGAGAACAATAATTGTGCAGAAATGGCTGGAGCTCCAGAGAAATCAGAGCTCAAAATGAACTTCTGAATGCTTTTACTTTGAAACATCCGGTCTGGATTGTTTCAGCGTCTCCAGCTTGATGGCTCGCTGGAAACCCCACCCTGAAAATGTGCAGCTTTCTGCCCAGACTTGTCCTACAGTGTCCAGTCAGAGTCTAGATTTATCTTAGCAGCTCCTTAAACCATCCACTTTTTAAATTTTCTTAGAAAAAACAAACAAATAATTTTTATCTCTAAAATGGATGGAAATGTGTGGAATTCCCTAAAAACTTGAAATCATCTGTAATAATCGATTTTTATCATTTTAATCAAAAGGTGCAAAACAGATCCACAGAAAGTTCTTGCAGAAATCATCTTAAAATGTATAAATTTGTCTTTACAATGTTTTCCTCCTTTAAACAAACATCTAAGAAAGTTAGATTTATAACTAGTACGCCCCAAAAAATGGGAATTGCTTGTATTTAGATACATTTTTCTATCTGCCACCTTAACAAAACTATATTTTCTCGGGGGGTTATATTTTTATTTGTAATTTTTTTTGCTATTCATATTTTACATTTCTTTTCTTAAGGGTTTGTATTCTTTGCATTGTGTTTTTTGTATTTTTGCCCTCTGTGTGACACTTTTCTGGTAATTTGAATTTCCCTTGCCAGTTTTCCCAAGGGATAAATGAAGAACGAGTCTTAGTCTAAGGCAAATTCTTGCTATTATATGTTTGCAAAATATTCAATTCATATTCAATTCATATTCAATTCCAACAAACTTCGAACAAAATCTACATTTAAATAATATCCAATTTAATAATAGTATACAAATATAAAATTATTAAAAATAACCATATGGGCAATATAAACAATTTTATAGATAAAAAGTAATATTTATTAGATACTCTCTTTTTAAAGATACGCACTTTATCAGTCGGACTTTATTCACTAATTTAGTTTAATCTAAAGGAACTTGGAGGCTCTACAGTTTGTTAAGGGTTATAAGAGTACAGCAGGACGCAGTTTGGAGGCTTTCAGTATATGTGATTGATGTTTTCAGCTGTTGACTTCATCAGGAGTTTATCAACAGTGAGATCTTCCACGCCTCATTCCTCCACTTGATCATCCTGTTTCCTTTTTCACCTGTAACGACTAACAACTCACCCGTCTTCCAGTGTTGATCCAGACCTTCACCTTGTTTCCTTACCTAGCAGCCGACAACCACCAGAGTCTGTCAAAAAATGAAGAAAAAAGACTCTCCTCTGTGTATGTAATCATGCCTGTAGGGATTCTGAACCACAACCACTGGACAGACACCATCATCTCCTCGACTAAACCCTGAGGAGACAAAACGCAGCCTTGGAGGAGTCCAACCTGTTTGGATGTTTTAGAACGCAAAGAACTTTGTTTTTAATCCTTCGCCCTTAAGCTTGATAAAAGCGAAAGATTTTGGTTTGTTGTTTAACTACATGTTGAACAAAAACATTGATACTGCAGGAACACAAACTGTTATCAAGTATTTTTGTCTAGTTTTTTATGCAAAGGTCAAAACGAACTTAAAAGTAACCTTTCAGAGAGAAAGAGTGGCTTGTTTTAGGTCGGAAATGTTTACATATTGATATTAATATTAGTTCCAATTGCAGATTTTGTCCCTCTGTTTTCTATATTGTACGACTCGTATTGAATAGAAACAGTTTAGTACTTTTAATCAGTATTCAAGCATTACTGACTGAAAACAAGCTCCTACATCTTGCCAAAAAGTGTCTTGTAAGTTAGTTTTGTCTTATTTCAAGTGGTCAAATAGAATCGTTGCCCTAGAAATGAGCAGAACCTGTAGAGAAAAATAACTAAGAATATGAATTGTATGTTTTAATGTCCTTACACACTTTGTTAAATTACTATTAAAGTTTCCTCAATCGAATCCCTCATATTGACTCCTAATGTATAAAAGTAGGAGCTTCTAGTTCTGCGCATTGTTTAGTCTTCATAATTGAGTATTTTACCCCCACTATAGGTTTAGAAATCCTCATCAATCTTTCTGGAAGCTCATGCAGAGTTGCTTAGCTCTGCAGTTTCACTCTGCAGCGTAACGCTTGATTGTCCTCGCCGATGACCAATGGGGTTGAAGCAACGGCGCTTCAGCCGCCTACCAGTGGCTGACTGGTGCCAGTTTGCAGCTGATGTCCAGAGGCTGCCGGGGGTTCGAGGGAATGTTCTAATCCATCACCATTGTGCTAATTGTCTATAAAAATTAATGTGCAAGTGAAGCTCTGCCTTCAAATCGGGGCAAATCAAAATCATATTCCTTATTAATGAGCACACAGACAGACATGAATGACTCTAAAGATTTCAAGGTAACAACTCAAAATCTATTCCTTTTTTTATTATTATTTCTTTGATGCAGACAATATAGATTATGCTTTAATCTACAGAATAAACTACTTTTTTTTTGTGAGGAGGTAAAGAAGGAATACTTTTACTAGATTTTTTGTTGCCGATCTCTAACTGCAAAAACTTGGCAAACACCTAATTTTTCTAATATCTAAGCTTATTTTAGGTAAATAATGATTGCATATTGATAAAAATTGCTTGTTCCATTATCAAGTTTTTTAAATTTAAATGAACAAAGGCAATTCGCTTTTATCAATTCAGTTAGTTTTCTCATGCTTCAAGTGTGCTAAGATGTTTGCACTAGAAACTACGTAGATGCCAGGATTTTATATGCTTTGCAGTGCATGCCCAATTTGGGGACTGAATGTTGTTGCAGGAGAGCCGCAGCGGATGCATAGACCAAACAGACGGAACAGGAATGAGTCTCGGCAAAGAACAAGAGAAAAGAGTGACTCGGAAGTATGTACCTCTGTTGGGCCAGAGCTGCAGAGGAGATCCATCTGCTGACCAATCTCCCACCCCCTCAGAAACTCCCGCAGAACCTCTAAGTCAAGCTGAAAGTCTGAGAGAGGAGAAACGTTCACACGGGGAGGACTGGAACAAGGACGAATCGTCCCAGCCGAAGGCGTCCTTTGGTGGGCTGGGTGTTCACCAGCAGACCATGGAGGAGCTAAAGAGCATCCTGAAGGACAGCCATCTGCTCAGCATCCGAGGAAGAGATGAGGCGAAACCAGGAGGTGGGTTTACGTATCTGCATGGGAGCAGCAGCAGCAGCGGGGGAGGCCGTGATCGACGGGAGGATGACGACGACCCTCACAGAACGTTCACCACCTTCAAACCTCAGCGTGATGCTTCCAGAAGGGGGGGCTGCTCCATTCAGCCGCCGGCCACTGTGGATTCGTCCAGCTCATTCAGGCCTGCTGCCAAAACAAGTAGGCAGCCTGGAGTCAGGATCTATGAACATTCAAGCAGCAGCGCCTGGGGAGAGACTGGAGATCCTCATTCAGGTCAGTGATGCTTTGGCTAAAAGAGCCAAAAAAGGAGGAATATTTTTTATAAACAATAACAGTAAACAAAAACAGAACAAAAACGTTACTGAGATTTATTACTTATCTGCTACTGTAGTCTCTTCTTGATTTTGGTAAATCTTACATTTTTATATATATTTAGAAGAATTTCAAATAGACTAAAAGATCTGCATCCTTTGATCCCAACCTTCAATTTGACTGTATTGGTAGCTTTGGGGGAAAGAAAAACCTATTTTTAGACACAATCATCATCAGCTCTATCAACCCTTTTAAAATATATGTAACTATTAGCGAACATTTTTATTTAGCATTGGTGTTTCTCTTTAACATAAGAAACGTTCAATTTGTAATCCAGTACTTCTTGTTTCCCAGAGATATAAATGTAATGTTACACAAATGCTTTTTTGTTGTTGTTTAAACCAGTGGCCACAAAGATGGACACAAACCATCAAGTTTATTAATATAGCTCAGTATCAAACTTTGAAAAAAGGTCAACCTTGATGAGTGTTCCAGTTATATTTTATCAAAAACTTTTTTTTAAGCCTAAATTTAATGGAACTGGTCCAGATTAGAGGAGCATGAAAACTTAAACCTTTTATAAACCGTTTAAAACTTTTCTTTCTAATATGTAACATTCTCACGTTGGTTCTCCACAGACAACGAAAGCAAAGCTGTCGAGTTCTCCGGGAACCTGAGGTTCTTCTCAGCCATGGAACAAATCAAGCAGCAGATCGCCAGAGAGAACATCAACTTTGTCCGCTTCGAGGCGACTGACCTGCACGGAGTGTCGCGGTCCAAGACGGTGCCTGTCCGCTTCTTCCATGTAATAAAGCTATATTAGTCTCTTTATATAACCTTAATAACAGACTTAAAGCAACACTAAGTAACTTTTCAACCTCCATAAAATATTTTCATAACTTTTGTGACTATATGTCAACTTACACTCGTTGAATGACACCTCTCTCACGGCCCGTAGGGGTCCGTATCGCTTTAACCGATACTAAGCAGCTTTGAGGAGGGTGGCAGGAACCCTACCATAAAAAACAACTACAAATGTGCTGACTACTTTACGGCATACGTCACTTCCCCCATTTCTTATTTTCAACATCATCATACAACATTGTTTCACCACAATTAGACTCATCACCTCATCGCTATTCATCGTTTAAACTGACACTGGAAACAGAAATTTACTTCGATCCGGCTGCAGGCGACCGGGAGATCAGGATTTTAGCACGTTATGGGCTGGTTCTCATGGGAAATACAGCCTTCCTTCTTCTTTAGGAAAAACTGTACCGCTTTTGTCCACTTCCCACCAAAATTGACCAAAACTGAAAGTTCTTTAGTGTTGCTTTAAAATCTAATTTACCAGGAATTTCTTACTTTTCATGTAAGAAATGTATTTTGTTACTCATTCTTTGACTAAACCTTTAAGGTTTCTAAAATGCCTGTTAGTATTTAATCGAAATACTCTCCTCACAGGAGAAAGCAGTTTATGGGGTGCCAATGCCAAGAAGCTATTTGGAGCTGACCCTCAGCCCAAAGAGCAACGAAGTGGATAATGCTAGCACCGCTAGCTTCAGTAGCGATGTTCTTCTGATCCCTGACCTTTCAACATTCAGGGTCCTGCCATGGGCTGAGCAGACGGCACGGGTCATATGTGATCCATGCACTGTAACCGGAAGCCCCCTCCGCACCTCACCTCGTCTTATCGCCAAGCAGCTGCTCGGTCAGCTCCAGAGTCTGGGCTTCTCCCTGCACTCTTCCTTCACCTACGAGTGCTGTGTCCTGGGAGCTCCTGACAGGATTGGGCCGAAGACGCTCCTGTTCCCTGCCACCACGCTCCTGAGCAACCATGATCTCCCATTCTTCCAGCAGCTGGTGGACAGCATGTACTCCATGGGTGCAGACATAGACAGCATTGCCTCGGCAAGTTGGCCCGGCCAGATGGAGATCAATTTGAGGCCAGAGTTTGGGATCGCAGCCGCCGACAGCGCCTTTACCTTCCGCACTGGCATTAAAGAAATGGCTCGAAAGCACAGCTACATTGCCAGCTTTTTCACCGATGACGGCCTGTATAACGCGGGCGTGCTCTCCCATAGCTTGTGGGACGCAAACGGGCGCCGCAGCCTCTTCCAGAGTGCCGAAAAAGCAGCAGATCTGTCTGAGATCGGCAGAAAGTGGCTGGCCGGGCTGCTCACCCACTCTGCAGCCCTGAGCTGCCTGATGTCTCCCGGTGTGGGCTGCCGGAGCCACATTGCCAAGGCGATCAAAGACCCCAAAAGAATGCTGTATGCCACCTGTGGCTGCAATGACAACAGCAGCTCTTTCAACATCAAATGCCACGGCGGGAGGGAGACGCACATCGACAACAAGCTAGGCTCCGCCATGGCCAACCCTTACATCGTACTGGCTGCTACGGCGGCTGCAGGACTGGATGGTATCAGGGGAAACCTGAACATCGAGAACGTTTTGAACAAAGCCCCCGGCCAGCAGAGAGAGTTCACCATTCCCGTGAAGCTCGATCAGGCTCTGGAAGCGCTGGCGGAGGATCATGTCATGTGCAGCGCTCTCGGAGAACCGTTCGTTCAATACTTCATTGCGATGAAGAAGTTCGAGATCGAGACCCAAGAAATGGACGACGAGAGAAACAAGTGCCTCGAGTATTTCATCTGAACTTTTTTTTTTTTTGCTGTTTGTGCTCATAATCTCATGAGAGAACGCAAAACAAAGCAAAAAAAATAATTTCTCGGATCCTTAATGATTCATGATGCTTTCATCCGGATACACTTCATGAAAAAGGACATACAACAGTTTGATTTAGACTTAAAAACTTGTACATTAAAATAAAGGCATTGTTATACACAAAAAGATTTAAATGGTTTACAATAAAAAAAAATTTTAAAAGATTTTTTATTAGTTTTCTGATGTAATAAGCATTTTATAAAAATCAAACACTTTTTTCTGGCTGTACATTAAAAATGAAAATCAGGGTGTATTATAGTGATTCTTATTTGTGAACTTGTTATGAATGAAATCGGGTTCAGTGTCGGGGAGTGCTATTCTTTTATACTGTTTAAAAAATAAACAGCATTTAGGGAAATACAATTAAAACTTATTGGCTACTCTAAAGCTTCACTTTATTCCATAACATCACAGCATCTTTGAATCCAAACTCATGTCAGTGTGTTTTCTTTCTCAGCAATATAACAACATTTGAAGCTTTGTAAATACATTTAAATAGTTCACACCCTGAATAGAGCTGAAGCTCATGAACTTCATAGTAGAAAGGAGCGGTAGGGCGGCTAATGCACTAATAGTGGTGCTGATTTTTCATATTTTCTTTTTTTGTTTAATTCAGTTATTTCATTCTTTCTAGAAAGATTCTAAATCTAATTTGCCCGGCTGTATTCGTCTTCCAGTTAAATAAAGTTTGGCACTTTGGTGGAGGTTTTGGTTGTTGACTGGTATTTCCATAAGCAGTTAGATGTTTATATTTATTCTCTTATTTCAGAATGGGTGAAGACTGTTGTACCGATTCCTCTCCTCCCATTCATGTACCTAAAAACTGATGTTGAATGTTTGAAATCTACAAACGAATGCTCTCTGACTAGAGCCCTACAGGTTCGACATATAGATGAAGACAAGCGACGGCGGTTGATGTCGGTCATCGCCACTGTGGAAAAAACAGAGGTGTAGTGTACATTTTTGTCGCGGATATAGTGGATACTGTATACTTACACTAGTACCCCGGTTAGTTCTATGTAGATGACCAATGATTACTATTTTAAGCATTTTGAGTACTGCAAAAATGATGCTTGTATTTAAAAAAAGTGTGAAAATGTTTTTAAAGCAACTCTAAGTAGGCACAACTGAAACGTATTTAGTGTTGCTTTAAAATAGTTGGCTTTGTATTAAAAACATGCAGAATTTATTACACAGGGTAAAAGAAAACACATTTGAGCATTAAGTAATTCAATGCCTTTAAAAATATTCAAAATATGTTTATTTTCTATTCATTGGCACAAACTGAAAATCTTCTAGTCATGTGTTTCCCAACTGAAATCTTTTAAGTCTCTATCTGGAGGAAAGTGTTAGCAGGAAAGACATTATATACACAGAGACACAGAGCATGGAAAGGAGCAGTGGAGAGTTTGCTCTGGTCCTTGTAAGAGAATGTAATAAGCACCCACACTTTTAAGTGGTTTTATCGAAAGGTCCACGTTTCCACTGGGTATACCAGTGATTACACTACTGGGTAAAATGGATGTGATAGCAACCAAAGCCTTGCGAAGCCTAAACTTATGCTTTCATACAAGTTAAAAACCCTCATTGATTGGTTGTTGTGCCACATGAAAGTGACAAAAGTTGAATGATTCGTACGTTGTACGCATCTGCACGTCTAAGGTCTACATTTCATATATTGTGGCATTTTTCTCCGTCCTTAAGGACACGCGGAGGCGGGCCAAAAGGTGCAGCGGCTACGGGTCTCCCTCACCCTGTAATTTCGTTCGTGCATGTACCCCATGTGTTGCGAATGACAATAAATAGTTCCTGATTTCTGATTCACATTGTTACCTCATTGAGCCAGTTCCATAAGAAATAAATGTAGAGGAAGCTACATTTTAACACACTGTACAAATTTGTTATTGTGGTTGATTTTAGCATTTTAGTGCTTTAGCATTATCATTTGTTAAATAATATGTAGGTTTAGCGCTTTAGTAATAATAATAATAGTAATAATAAAACTAAAGATAGCGTAGCTAATGTTAACATTGCCGGTATCCACTGTGGTAGCAACTATAGATGTGTACTGAGTTGTGTCATTGAGAGAAAAATAACAGCATCCCAAACAAAAGAAACAAAACATAAGCAAGTTAAAAACTTTTGATTGTTTGTTTTTTAATGGGTGCGCTCATTTTTTCAGGTCAGAACTTCAATGGTTATTTTCCAAAAATAATCAGCAGCAATGTGAAAAAACAATGTACAAAATCATCATTTATTTTACAGTAATAAATATGCATTTAAAACTTTAAACAACGTGCAATCTAAAAATCCTGAGTTAGTATTTTACTTAATGTGACCACGCGAGGACAGAGTACTGGAGGGTGGCAAGACTTGATGAATAGAGACTTTTGATCCAATAAAAACAGGCAGTTGGATGTTTAGCTCATCAGTAAGTTACAGAATCTCTCCTCTTTCTCCATGGACACATCAGTCAAATCACTTAGAAAACATTAGTAAAAATATAACAAAAGGTAAATTCCACATAATAACTATGAGGAACAACAGAGTGTCAATATTTGAAAGATCTTGTCTTTACAAAACACATATTTCACCATGTTACAATCCATTAAAACAAAAACAAAGCAAAACAAAAATAAAAAATACTTTCTTTTCACTGTCACAATATATTAAATATTAACATGGGTCTCATTAGGCTGTTTCAAAACCTATTGTTTCTATATTGTTAGAAAATAAATGCTTAAGTTGCATTTTTCTCGTCTAATGTCACTGCTGTTAAACGTCATCTTGGCAGCCACATAAAAATAAAAAAAAGTTAAGAAAGTGCAGCTGTGTAGACAATAGTTTTACACACAGGATTCAAAAGAAGCCCCAACCTTTTTTCTCTTTGACTAACAAACGGTCACTTTGCACCTTCAACATTTTCTACCTACGTTTTCTGTCTTCTTTCTTTCCACCTACATTATTTAGCTATAAACAAGTGATTTTAAACCCATGTACTTAAATGGCCACTAAAAAAGTTTAAGTTTTGGTTTATTTTGGCGGGCAGTGTGGACAAAAGCGGTTGTGTTTTTCCTGATGTAAGACTGGATACCGTCGTAAAATCCTGATCTCCTGGTCGCCTGCAGTTGGATTGAAGTACATTTCTGTTTTGAGTGTGTGTGTGAAGGAAGAATAGCGATGAGGTGATGAATCTAATAGTGGTGAAACAATGTCATATGATGATGCTGAAAATAAGAAACAGGGGAAGTGACGTATGCCGTAAAGCAGTCAGGACATTTGTAGTTGTTTTGTGTGGAAGGGTTCTTTCCACCCTCCTGAGAGTTGCTCAGTGCTGGTTAAAGTGATATGGACCCCTCGGACCATGACAGACGCGTAATTCAGCGAGCTGTAAGTCGACGTATAATCACAAAAGTTATGAAAATATTATATGAATGTTGAACAGTTACTTAGTGCTGCCTTAAATAAAGGCATATAATTCTGGGTTTCATTGTAGCTGGGTATTTCATATTTCTTTGGAGTTAAATGATCACAGAAAGTCTAAAATCCTTCAATTGTCTACACTCACTTGCCGGTTATGGGTCATGAGATGCCTGACGCTCATCTATAAAGGTATTCGGGTGTGAGGTAGGGTAAACCTTGCACGGGTCGCCAGTCTTTCACATGGCAATATGGAAACAAGCAACTATTAACATAAACTGATAACTAAGGGCTATTAAAAAAGACAAATGTATTCATCAGTCCTGTTTTTGGACTGTGTAAGAAAGTGCGAGTACCCAGAAAGAGTACACTACTCACAGAGAGAAAATGCTAAAACAGCAGAAGCTGGGATTCATACCCAGAACTTCTTTGCTTTAAAGAAACGAAACCACTAACCATGCCCTTTGTGGACCCCATGCTGAAATCTCACAACAATACACAACATTTTGCAATTTAGGTCTCATGCAAACATGACAGTTTACAAACACCCTGCAGGTACTCTAGATTTGGTTCATTGGATTCACTCTTGGCTGTGAGTAAAATATAGAAAATCACATTCATTTATGAGCTGTAGGTCGAGATAAACACATCAGTACATGAAATGTCCCACAGCGGGACAGATTGAACAGAACTTTGACGTTTACAACAATGAGAAGAGGCAAACTGACCCCTAGTGGATGAGCCTATTTGTTCTTTTTCATCACATGTCCCATTCGATGCATTAGTCGCCCCAGTTTGTTTTCAGCACTACCTTGTGTCAGATGGCGCAGAGAGTCCTCAGCTTTCCTGGGCAGGGAAGAGCTTTTCACTTGATGCAAGTTTCTTGCCAATCTTTCTGGCTTCTCCAGATGGACGTTTTCATTGGTATTTAGGGACTTTTGGTGGCTGTCACCTTGCACCGTCTTGCTTTGAGAGGAATGCGCAGCTTCATTATCCAAAGTGCTTTGGTCCTGATCTGCAGAGGGGGTTGTCTTTTTTTTGCTCGATTGCTGAGGAGATATTTCCGTTGACGCATATTTTTTATTTAGCCGCCCTAAAGAAGTTGTTTTAAACATGTCTGTCTCGGGTGCTTGGGTTAAGTCTGAATTGTTCTGGGACTTTAGTAAGCTCCTCTCTTTTCTGGAGACAGAATTTCCTATTGACCTCTTGAGGGCCTTTCTCTGTTGTACTGATTCTCCCTGCTGTGTGTGCTCTTTTGTTGTTGGACCTCTGTGAGGCTCCATCGAAGGACTCGATTCTGCTAAGGGCTTTTGAATTGATTTGTTTTCATCAACAGGAGAAGGTGAGTCTATTCTATTTTGTATGGAACTATGGCTTTCTCCGGCTTTATCATGACTTTTTGCTTCTATAATCAAGCTTGATTTCTTAACATGCCTCGGAGGAACTTTCTTATCTTCAAGCTTAATTTCCATTTTGTCGCCAAGTGCTGTTTGAACACTATTACCACGAGCATTTGTTGCCTCTTTCTCTTCAGGAATCTTGCTCAAAGACTCAGTAACCCTTGGCTGCGTTAGGATCCCAGTAGAGAACCTGAGTTGTAAGTCTAACTCAGCGTCAGATTGCGTAGAAGCTGGATTGTGCATATTTTGCGCTGGCACCGTCTTTTGATATGCAGATTGTTTGGTATTCTTGTACGAGACAAAGCGCTGACCGTCACTGAGACTTTTCTCTGTTTTGCCAGCTTCCTTGTTGATGGCACCCTCTTTAAGCTTGCTAACGTTTCTTGCGTGTGAATCCATTTTTGAAACCCTTGATCTTCCATGAAAACCACTTATATGTTGCTGTGTTTCTGCAGTTGAATACGAAGACCTCAAGGATTCTTGGCTTTGCCTGAGATTGGCATACTCCCGCAGACTTAGCCTTTTTTGCCTATTTTGTTCCATGTTAAATCCAGTGTCCATTGGCATTCTTTGAATCTGCTGTGATTGATAGTCATTTAAGCCTGTCGGGCTGGTAGGTGGACATATCAAAAGGCTCTGTGTATCAAATGATTCATCGGGAGACACATTATTATCTCTTAAGTATGAGTTGATCCTCCAGTTGTTTAGCGATGTTTCAGAATTGAAAGATATCAGATTGTCGTCCGTGCCATGGCGACTCTGGTGCCTAGCGTGCTGCTGAGACCCTCTGTTTGGTTGCTGCACATTTCTACCTTGCCTTAAGGTGCCATCTGTTTTTCCAGAAGCAACAGGGACTCCAAGTTTCCTGGTTCCCATCTTCAGCCGGGTCACTGAATTAAATTTTTGTTGATCACCACCATACCTAGAACCTTTCATTAGGTAGTCCGTGTCTGTGAAGTCAGAGTGATGCATCAGCTCCTGCACACTACAGCCCCTGTTTAACATGGCTGCATTGTTAAACCTCTCGTTCATCGCACCTCTCCTGTAAGATCCGGGTTTCATGTCAATATTTAGAGAAAGCTGACTGCTCTTTGGGAAAGTGGACACAAGACTACCACTGGACAGAGCTGTGGGAATTACGGAGCGAGCATAAAGTGATTTGAACTCCTTATTGTATACAGAAACTAGTTGGCCGGTAATAACTAGAATCATGCTCAGGTGGATTTTTTCATAGGACCATGTGTAGCTAGAAAAACACAAAAGACAAAGTACATTAGGAAATATAATAGATTAAAAGAGGTTGCTAAAGGTTAACAAAAATAAACACCTACATCTACACATGTACTTCATTTTAGCAGACAGCCATAATTAGACTAGGCAATTCAAGGCAAGGTAAATGCATTTGTATAGCACACTTTAGTTTCAAGGGCTCTAATGATCTCATGATTTTTTTATGGCATCTATGGAATCCAGCATTTGGGTTATGACTTGTTAGCTCACACAGCAGGCAATTGCAATATAAGTCACATTTTCTTGTCCACATGCAAACCCATATTCAAGTATTTCATGGCAGAATGATTGGCCTGATTCTGATCTTTTCATCCATAACACAACCCTATGGTGCCACTTACGTTTGTGGTATCAACTCAGATAATTACACAATGTCATAGTTTTCAAAGTGTCTGTAGTCTGGGTGGTCATGTACTGCACTGTACCACATGTTCACCTCATACACATAAGATCTTCATAATTTTGCACTAGAAGAAGCCAGACGTGGTAAATCTGGACATACACAATGGTCGAAGCAAGCAGTACTGAGTCTTCCTCTAACTTGTTATGATCTTGTGACAACATGGTCTTCTCACACTACCCAAAAAGTAAAAAAATTGAACATACCTTAAATAAACTTTGTGCCACTTTGATAAGTCTACTTTCTGTGCTATCAGGTCAATTAGGGGTTATTTGGGTTAATTAGTACTATGAATGACCAAATGCTAATTTAGTCAAATCACAATTAGTAAGAAGGTCAACCGGGAGCGACTCACCTGTATGTTCCATACAAAACCGTGTTGCAGTCTATTATTATGAACTTGTTTTCTAAACGACCATGAAACTTTATCGCCGACCGACTCTGATACTGTTCCCCCTGAATCGTCCGGACACATAAATGCTGAAAGACAAAAAAACAAGCAAACAGTTGAGGGCATATTTAGTTATCCATTTCCTTTCCCCAGTTTCTGCAGGTGGCCACCAACTCTTTCCCCAGACTGAAAGTAAACTCTGGGTTTTAAGTGGAATGTAAATTTGCCTGTTTCACAGCCTCTTTTTGGAGCAGATGGAGGTTGCATTAAACATATTTGAGGTGATTTGCATAAACAAAGGAGATGGGATGAAAACTTTTCCACCTCGGTGCTTTTTGTGTTTGCGGGTAATTCGGTGTCAAGCCGTTTGTGGTTGGCAACAAGTTAAAAACACATGCAGCATTAAAACAGCTTCACAAACAGATGCACATCTATTAGAGCAACTCTCGGTATTCATAACTTTTACACTTCCTGATTATGATTCTCAGATGATTAATCCAACCTAATTTAGAAGTTTTAAACGAAATAAATCTGAGAACTAAAAGAATATAACATTTCTATGATAGAGCCAGGTTTTCCTAGTCTCGCGTACATTGATGACCATTTAACCACAGCAATGTTCAGGCAGACTACTGTTAAAGTCCTGTATTTATTCAAAAATTTGAGGGAATCCAGAGGTTTTAGATGTCTTTGAAATTTCTTTTTGTATGTTCATCCAAATAAAAACATAAATAAAAATCATCATCCTCATATGTGCTTATACTGTATCGACACTTATTTAAAAGTGAATGTTTTAATTGCTGCTCCTGAAATTATGCACAATGTAAACTCAGCAGCGGACATTTTCGAAACAATTTTTGGTGGTACTAATGACAGATAAACTTGGCGCGATCAAATGTGTCCGCTTTAGCAAGGCCCAGCGTTTTTCTGCGGCAGCCGTTTGACACCTTTGCTTTTGGACCTCAACGCTGCCATTGTGTTCTCCCTCATGACGACAAGACATATTTGCACTGCTGACACAACGGCCGGATGCCGTTAAACAGGAAAATCCAACCGCACCAACACTCCGGTGGTAATGCAGAGTGTAAGGGTATATATTTGTGTTACAGATTTAGGGTGTGGATGAAGTCGACCTAGTGGGAGAAAAGCAATGGTGGAAGTTAAACATATAGATGTTCTCCTTTGTAAATTTCGGGGAGCTTATTTGAGCACACAAACTGTGTCTGTTGTCTCTTTAGTTTAATTGTAACATTTTTTATTCCTGACTTGCTGCGAAATCCTTGAGATCGTTTCATCTGAGAATCGAAAGTCTGTTTGTCAACCCTTAAAAACCTTTAAAACGAGACCAGATAAGGTGAGCGCCAAGTTTACTACAATGCACACTTCTCTTTCTACAGGTTTGGCCATTTATACGGATATACCTACACCTACTGAAATAAGTATTGAACACATCACCATTTTTCTCACAAAAGTATTTCTAGAGTTGCTAATGACATGACATTTTTATGGAAGTAAAAACCTGTTCCATCAGATTTTGAAATGTATAAGCCTTTGAATTTCAAACAAATAAAATCTCCAGTATTTCAAGATTATTTTTCTCTATTTATTCAGTGTTTTAATTTTCAGGTGTCAAAATTATCAAAGGAAAAAAAAAATCGACGTTAAAACTTTTAAGGAAAAAAAAATCAAATGTCCAAATTCAACAAGCTAAATTCAATGGTTAAAATTCAATGTTCACTTTTAACATCCAGGTCTTTAGGATGACAAGTCAATCTAAGATTACATCTTCAAACCTGGACTAGGTTATTCAAAACTAATATAGGTTTTGAATAATTTAGGTTTGAAGTGTCTATGTTTTGTAATTTTTCTTCAAGAAACGATTAAATGTGCTGAAGGTAGTGAAAAATTAGGCGGAATCGCCCTTTATCCATTTCCCGAATCGGAAGCTAGAATTGGTAGTAAACTTCGGCTTTGTGGTTCGATGTAATCATGATTGACTCATTATCCTAGAGTCCTGGATTTTTAACCACCGAATTTAGCTTGTTGAATTTGGGCATCTGAATTTTTTTACTTTGAAATTTTTAACTTCAGATTTTGACACTTGAAATAAGAAAAAACGTAATAAATAGTACGATTTACTACTGTGCCACAAACAGGAAGTTAATATCCCCAACCGTTCCCCTTTTATTTAGGTGCATCCATATAAATGACTCACTCTGTATAATACAATCTAGCATTAAAGATGATAAGAAGAAGATGGAGGCAAGTTAGGATAAATTGGGTTCATGGGCAATTACAGTAGGTATCAAAGAGGGGGAAATATTCATTTTGAAAAATTGGAAGTTTTGCCCCTTTTTTTAAATTTAGATTTCTAAATAGCTAATTGGAAAATAAAAATATATGTCTTTATCCTTCAATAAAATTGCATTGTAGCTAAATAAAAAATACAACCTAGCTCCATCCCTTTGTTTTTATTACATTTTTATTTTTTCTTGTTTTTACCCTTAAGTGTTGGATGTTGATTCCCATCTTGAGCGACATGTTGAGAAAGCTGGCAAATTGGGACTCGTCCAGAAGGATGTAGACGGCAACCCCTCTGAGCGCGGCGTTGACGAGCTCCTTGAAGATGTCTGCATCGGTGAAAACGTCCATCACTATGGCGATAGCCTGCAGACACCCAAACACAAACAAACATGGAAACCGTGAGACCGTTTTCACCACAAACACGGCGGAGAAGTTAAAGTTTGAGTACAACTGATGCTCTCATCTCGGTTTAATATTTAACTAATCCATTTGAACGTTTTTATTTCAATCTATCGTCCGAAACGCAGGCGTGCAGAAATGTGGCACGTCTGCAAACCTATTGAAAAAATGTCTGTCCGCCTTGAGCGACGAAGAAGAGCATTAATTAGAGACTCTAAAGGATCGACAGCTTAGGTGGAAGAATTTGTTAAACGTTGTGTAAAAAATGTAAACCAGAAAATCCAGGTTAGATTGTTTTGCTTTAGATAATTAGTTTAATTCAAAACCAAATTATTCCAGAGAGTCGTTTGTGGCTTGTTAACAAGCCCTACAGACAACACGAACAGCAAGTGTGTGTGCTGAAAAACAAAAATTCGCCCTACAGTGTCTCTGGACATGGATCAAAACAACGAAATCGCTTGTGGCGATACGTTTCTGGATTCACTGACGGCTTTGACAGTTTTCTTTTGTACGACCACGTTTTTCCAATTAAGTGTGCACAGAGGTGTTTTTGTTGTTGTTGTTGTTGTTTTAAAAGGGAGTGAGAGCGCGTCTACAGTCTGTGAAATGTTTCTCAGCGGGGATCAGATCCTGTTCAACCAGTTCCATCAACAACGTTCACAACTACCCAAAACGGCACAAAAACCCAAAACAACTCAGTCTCGATTCATCACTTATGGGATTTGTCTCCAGTGTGAATGTTTTTAAGGACTCTGCCATAAAGTAAAACTTAGAAATAGGGCTGCAGAGTTGACTTTGATGAGACTTTGTATAGAAGCTTAATTAGCTCATAAAACTACTATAACATGTATACTTTAGTCACGGTATTTAGGCATCGCAATAGACTAAAGTCAAATTTTAAGGGGGTTTGTATTCGATTAAGCAGCTGCTGGTTCACATTTTTCCAGCTGGGATCCCCGATTTATTCCTACATCGTCATCTTTTCGTTGTTTACTACACTAGGTACAACATCACAGTATCCAAAGCTGATTTTAAGTATTATAAAGCTGATTTTCAAAGCACCCAACTGTGGGCAAAAACGGCAAAATGAAATTTCACAAACTGAGAAGCAAACTGGGTAAAGGCTGGCAATAGAAGGATAACAATGAAACCAGAGTGCTTAAATATATCTAGGAAGAGTGGAAAAGCAACCAGAGGGACCAATCAGAGGGAAATGCAGACAGAAATGGATTAGAGAAATGAAAGGGGGAATGAGTTTCCTATATTTTTGTAATATTTGGCTTAATTTTTAAATCCGCCAATACAGCTTGTACCTTTTATCAATATTCAAGAAATACTGACTTCTATATTTTGCTGAAAAGTTACTTGTTACTGTGTTCAGATGCTTGTACTAGAAACTAGATATAGAAGATTTCATGTTTTTGTATAGCTTTCTTTCCAATATTGTGTACTACTCTGGTTCTCTCATACAATTTCACTAAAGCACATGAAGCGGTGGAAATACTTTCTCCTGGCGCTGTAATTTTGCGAATCCCAACCGGCTAAACTCGGTCTGTAGGGTTTCAATATGCATGACATCATTGCTTTCGATTAATTTAACAAGACTTGTTTGTCCCTCATAAATATTTCCCAGTATAATTAGGTTTTAAATAAGAACACTTCAGCTGAAGACAAAGCATAAGCCTCAAGTGTGAACTTTAGATTTTCCACTTGTGAACTTGTGAATGCCGTGTGTAAAGAGATGGGACTAAAACACATATGCAATAGGGTCTGGTCTAACAGGTTACTGGCAAATAGTTTTATTCCTGCAACTAAGCGAGGCCAGAAAGAAAAACGTGCGTTTTTACAGATATGAAATAAGACGATCGATGTTTTCTGCATGTTTTATTTAACCTATACGGCGTATGCTTATGATGTTGCTGAGAACTAAACTCTTGTTGTCTGACTGGCTATTTTATATATGTTGTTTTAAATTATTACTAATGTGACCATTTGGTTTTAGAAAGGTGTCCTCAAATAAAATGTATCTTTATTGTTATTGTTGTTGGTAGTAGTGAGAAACTAGGCAATATACTACACAGTCATATTCACCAAATTAGAATATGAGTTTAGATATAAGCCTGTTTATCAGATAAAAAGTATATTTTGTGTATAAAAAATGTTTGCAATGATCTATTATTACAATTTTAAATGTCATATTTCAGTTACTTGTAAGTGGAAAAGCATCATCGTTAACACAAAAAGAAATTTTACAAATCAGTGTCCATGCAAATAATGATTGGTCTTCTTAATAATATTGAATCAACTGGTAACTTTCTCTTTTCCTTGAGTGTTTTTCTGAACCTGATCAGGTGTTCTGTTAGTGGTGACACCTTCCAGTAAGGTGAAATGTGCTGCGATTGTGTTGCCCGAAACTCAACATTCTCCGTTTCCTACTAAATCCTTTTTTTACTTTGTTAAACACAGAAAACACATGAGTTCCTATGCGTCTTTTTTTGTATTTTCTGTCTTTTCAAACCTCCAGACGGTTGCGACATAGGGTCACTCGTATAGAGTCACGATTCGGTTTTGCTGGAGGTTTCTTCCTGGTAAAGGGGAGTTTTTCCTCTTCGCTGTCGCTACATGCATGCTAGGTATGCATGCTGTAAAGTCATTAAAACAACGCGAGTTATCGTCTCGGCTGATCCAGGAGGAGCTAATGCTGCGAGTTAACTCGATGCAATCTTCTGGTTTTGCTTAGATTAAAAAGTTTTCAAATTAGTTGAGATATTAAACTGAATTTCAGGCACTTTCGATAACTAAGATCAAACTGAAACATACGTATGATTGGATTTAAATCGTTTTTTTTTTTATGTGCCTTTAGATTCGCGTCGCAATTTGAAGTTGAACAACTGAGTCTGATGGAGTGAGGTTTTGAACTAGCAACCCACTGGTTACAGGACGAATCCATGGCCCCCCTCTCCATTTATAAATAAAATCATTGAAAAAAATCTACTTTTTGACATGTTGCTCTGCCCATCATTGACAGATCTCAAAATCTTAACTGCGACAAAAAGGTGTTTTCCTGCCCACCATTAAGAAATCTTGGCGGTTATAAATAAACTAGATTTTAAGTATGAAACTGCTGAGCAGCTTTTAAAATCAGATAATAATAATAAGCAGATTAGTAATTAGGATATATTAAATGTATTTAAGATTTCTCTGTCATGGCAGATGACCAGATAAATCATTGGCACTGGTGCAGTCAGCTGTGTAATGGAACATATGCCGTGCATCCGTCTGGTGCGTTTCCAGGGAAAATATATGGACTGATTTCTATCTCGTTTTTCCGTGGTGCTGACTATGAAAACCTGTACGCATCCTTGAGCTTATTGACAGGCGACGGTACAGATGACTCCACCTTGCACATAAAACCTCACACAGAGCTCACCTCACGAGCCACCGTGATCTGTTTCCGCACCACCTCTTTGATGGTTGGGGAGTTCTCGTATGGCGGCTGCGACAGCATGCTGATTTGCGTGTCTCCCAGTCTGGTCTCCGGCCAGCCCAGGTACAGCTTTGGCATCTCCACGTCAGAGTCCTTGGGGGAATAGGTGGAGGCGATGGTCGGGTACGATTCCCTCGTACATCCTGAATCATCCCCCTCGACTGGAAGCTCAGCATTTTCCAAAATGAAGCGGATCTCCTCCTCGGAGAGAAAGTGGCTGATCTGCTCGACCCTCAGGAACTCCTCGTAGGCCTCTCTGCCTCCGCACAGCAGGGCGTAGATGGCTAGACGGTGGGACTCCTTGTAGTGAGGCTGAATGTAGGGGACCTGCTCCTCAAAGGACAGATCGTAATCCGTGGACGACATATTCACTCAAAGTCTGCGTGCAGAAGCAATCACATCCAGGTTTAGACAAAACAAGAAAGCAGTCCGTTTATGTGTTTAGATTTAAAAAGCTAATGAAGGTGTCAGGTTTGTATCAGCGTAAACTGAAATGGATGGACTGACTGCTAACATTACATTAAGCAATAAGTCGGTGTTAACTTTAACTTTTTAATTATTACTTCTCTGAGAAATTTTCCCTTGGGGATCAATAAAGTACCATCTTATCTTATCTTGAGGCAAAGACAGAAATACTTACTGGATCACTTCAAAAAGAAATTCTGGTTTCCAATCATACTTTTAAAAAAGGTAGAAAAAATAAAAGTTCCTCAGTGTCTCAGGTTGTCTCCTACATGAAGCAGCAACACCAAAAGCCTGTCGTACCTGCCCTGTTACCTCCACTAACAAATACTCAGAGAAGCTCCGCCCACCCGAGCTCACCTGGCTTCCAGGAACAGGTTTGTTAAGCTTTTATACCTGTCACACACTCTGCTGGAAGCGGACAGCTCACGGGCGCCCATTTAACCCTTTTCAGTTCAGTTCACGGCCGCTGACGAGTCCGTCACGATTGAGAGGCTAAGCAGACAGCAGACCGAGGCGGCAGAATCAGGTCGATAGGTGTTTATTTTATTGCCATCACGAAGCACAACAGCAGAGAAAGAAAACAGGACAAGCCAGAAAAACAAGGACTGTTCTGGATCTGAGATGAAGGCAACAAGCAAAAACGTTCACTCACATCTCTAGTAGACAAAAAAAATTAAGTCTACGAAGGGGAAAGAGCAAAAACTAAAGCCGTATTATTGGGATCTTCTGATATGACTCCAGTTATTGTTTAAAGTGTTTGTTTTGGATGGTCAGAGCCTAATCCCCCACTTTAGACTACGTTTACACAGCAGGCAGATGCAACCTATATCCGAACATTTCTTTGTGATCTTTATGTGCTTTTTATCCGACTTTTGCATCTTGATGTAAGACAGTCGTCACAACTCTGACTGAAGTAAAAACTACTGAGTTTTGCTTTCTGTGGTTTTGTTTTAGCTTCCATGAGCTTGTTATGGTTTTGTGACAATATAGTCTGCTCATATTGCTCAAAAACAGACGGCGGCGTCCATTGTTGCTTCTCTAAGCATTGCGCTGCTGTTTGCCGTCTATATTCCTCCCTGGATTTCTTTAAAGTCGTAAATCATTTCACACTGAATAATGGTGTTGTATGAGCGTAGTACTGGCCCCAATCATCTTCTTTATAACTATTTGGGAAGCGTTTTTGTGCTCTAAAAGCCAAACCACGAGCTATTGGGACTAGTTCACTTTCACTTTACACACTTTAGTTGACCCTTGTAAATATACTGTTAACTCTTTAATGTTTACTTTTAAACTATACTCTACTGTTTAAATACAGTCTATGTTTTTCTGTATGTCTATTTTGTAGTGTTTGTGGACTGTTAATGACGACGCATGTGACAAATAAACTTTGATTTAATTCTGATTTGTATGAACGACAACACGATCCTATTAGAGCCAAAACACCCGCTGTGTGAACAGAGCCATATTGGTAGGAATACCCATCGAGTGACTTTTCACGATTATCTCTTGAAAATAAGACCTTTAGTTTCAAACCCCACAGAATAAGTGGAAGTGTCTGCTTTTAAAATATTAACCTACTTGAGTTTTTGCTTTTCTTTTCTTAATCCTCCTCTCTCTCTTTGTGATGAATCTTGTGAAGTTACAGTTTCTTTTTTGTTTTTAAAGCTTGTAGTATCGGCTGCAGTTTTTATTTTATTATTTTATATGAAACGAAATGGCTCCTAGTTTCGCCCTCATGATACCTCCCCACCATGAATGCTCTCAAACATCAATACTCCCTCCGTCATTTCACTTTCTGGGTGGGGTGGGAGACTTCATGAATCTGGGAGGGGTTGGGGACTTGACACTGCGGGGCGGGGTTGGTGACTTGGGGGTCGGAGTCGGGGACTTGGGGACCGGGGTGGAAGCGGGGGTGGAGGCTGGAGTCGGGTTCTTCACGGACGGAGCCGGGGTCGGGGTCTTTGACGGGGTCGGGGTCTTGGAGGGGGCCGGGGACTTGGGCGGCACAGGCGTGGCTGTTTTGGGCTGTCCCAGTTTAGGCTCGGGGATCGGCTCGCCGTGCCGGTAGACGCTTACGGTTATCTCCACGAACTCGCCGCCATACTTGTTCCGGACGTTGATGCTGTACTTGCCCGAGTCGTCAGGGGTGACCTTGTTGATGACCAGGCTGGCGAACTTTCCGCCGTCGAAGGTCATGCGGGTGTGCTCGTTGCACGCGACCTCTTGCTCATTTTTGAACCAGGTGACTTCGGGTGTCGGCTCTCCCCACACGGTGCAGGTCAGGCTCAGAGACTGGACGAGAAAGGCGGAGTCAGCACACCGAACAAAGTGTCACAGTAAAATCACCATAATGGTAATCAATAAAGAAACTGTAAACCAACTATTACTATGTCAACAGTGAAAAACCATGAAATCTTACCAAGTAGTTTTATAATGCAAACATGTAAATACAACCAACAAGTAACTTTTCAGCAAGATATTGGAAATAATTAACTTATGCTGTGTCCACACTGAAAGCATCTGGAGCGTCAAGAGCGTTCGGTTTACATGCAAAGTCTGTGTAAACGTGCGTTTAGGAGCGCAGAAAAGTCTTGGGGTGCTTCACGCACGTCCAGAGCTTTTTGAGCTTTTTGGGTGTCAGAGGCGTCTAGAGCCTTTGGCACGTTTTGAGCGTCTGACGGGTCTGACCTTCTAGACGCCTCTGACGGCTAAAACGCACATGTTAGGCAATTGTAACTTTCCGCACTGGACACTTGAGAGTCGACCGATCAGAGAGCGCCTTCTATGTGACGTAGTGACGAATTTTCCAACAGGGCGGAGGATTCTGTAGTCATAATGGCGGGTAGACTTATTGTCGCTGTTTTCGCTAACTCGAGTGAGCCGAAACTAGCGCTGAAATCGACAGCCTCCTGTAGCAGGTGTAGAAATTCACTGAATTCCTAACGCTACTGAATTTTTCCGGTAGCCACAGATTATGGCGCAGAGGGAGCCGACAACAAAGTTTTCTTGCTTTTTTAGTACTTATAGAAAAGCCGCTCTCTCAATCTCATGCGCCAATGTACAAAAAGGCAGTTGAGGAGACAGGAAGTCCAACTGGAGAAAACCAGAAGTGGAGAAGCTTGAAGTGCGTCACGCGTGTTTCACGTATCCAACTTCAAGTGTTAGACGCATCTGATGTGAACGCAGCATTATACTTAAGTTATGATAAAAAGTACCAGCTCCATTGTTTTCTATGTTTTTCAAGTTTTAAGTGGAAAAAAATCTACCAATTGAAAAAATGCGTTTTATTAGTAATTAATCATTATTGACCTGAAATAAGTGCCTTTATCTTGATGAAAGTTACTTGTAAGTTGTTTGAAATGTACTAAGATGTTTGAACTAGAAATTAAACACACAATCCTTGCTAGGAAATCTACTGCGACTAAAGCTTTTGGATCATAAATATTTCATTAACTGTTTAGAGATGTATTAACTGTTTGTCCTGTTTTGTGTTTCCCCTCTGAACTCTTTTCGTTTAAGATTTTGTTGCTTTTTATTTTTATCGGAAAAAAAACATGTTCATTTTTATTAATTTTTTATTTTATTTCAATGAATCTTTACATTCCCTTATCAAAAAACATCCCAGGAGAGTTGCTTTGACTCTTCTTAAGAGAGGCAAATGTAACGACAATTAAACGTAGCATCAAGTGCCTGGAAAATACAAAATGCAGCACACTTCCTGAGATTATTTAACAATTTTCCAAATAAAACTACAATAAACCATAACATTTTAAAAAACTGTTTTCGTGTTTTCCTCTCTTTGAACTTTGGAGCAGTTCAGCTCTTCATGCTGAAACTCCTGTGAATATCTCTTGACCCTGAAGGATATGCTGTTGCAGTATATTTTCACAAGATCAAAATCGAATTTCTTTGTCTTTGTGTCTGAAAAACCTAACAGAGATAACATAACTAACATGATTGACCTTCAGAACCAGGTTATATCCTCAAATCTATCATATAATGTTATTGCAAATTAATTAATGTACAAAAACTGCATAAATTTTGGCAAATCTGGAGCTCCAGAAAGAGGAAATGACAGCTTTAAGCTGAGGGGTTACTCCTTATTGCTTCAGTAGTTTTTTTTAACTTGTTTTTTGTTGTTTGAGTAGCAGGAAGTTGAAGCCATGATGCTTTTTTCCCGTTCCAGTGCTCGTTCGCAAGGAATATTGCTACGGCAGTTAAGCTTTGGCCGTCTTAGTAGAGAGCTGATGCAACTGTGCAAAACAAACATTTCTTAAAGCTTGACGCAGGCCCTGAAAGCCACTCACCTTCTCTTCCATAATAGTGACAACATCAGGGAGACCACCAACCACTCTGCCACGGTCTGGAATCAAGGTAAAGATATTTCATAGGGACTCAATAAGTCATATACATTTTAAAGAACTAAAAAACCTATAAATGAGGAGATAAAGAAATGTTTAGTGTCAACAACTTACTCTTCTCAGCAAATGCAGCCGCCCTGTAAACGGAAAGTTTAATATTATGAAAATGATTTTGACTGGGTACGTATTAACAGGCTAGTTGCTATTAAAACAACTTACTTAAGTCTTAGGTACTCTTCATATGCATCAGTGTATGCTGCGAATAAAAGATAAATAAATTAGAAATGCTCCTGCAGGTAGCCTCAAAAAGGACAGTCAAATCCAACCTTTTCACGGCAGGGTGAATGACTCGTTTCCCCTTGTTTTACAAATTATCTGAATTGTGCTACCCCATAGGTACTAATTTGGATACATATCCAATACTTTTCAAAGCATCTGCAGTCTGAACTGTCATTTTATCCAACGTTTCTGTACTTACTTACGTTACGTACTGAGACATGTCTGCTTTAGTTACCATTATTTCAACCTTGTCAACCTTTTGTTTTCACTTAGTGTTCTTCTCTCCATAGTATCCACACCTGGTCTGGCGTTCTGTTAGCTGAGACAGGTTCTTGGAGGAGAACATGGGCTGAGATGCTTCCAGTGACGCTCTACAACTGCTGCTATAAACTCTTTTTTTTTCAGTATCCTGTGCATCATTTTAGTTTTCTGTCTCTTAAAACCCCCAGTCGGTCATGGCAGACGGCTGCTTGTACTGAGACTGGTTCTGCTGGAGGTTTCTTCCTATTAAAGGGGAGTTTTTCCTCTCCACTGTCGCTACATGCATGCTCAGTATGAGGGAATGCTGCAAGTCAATGACTCGATGCAATCTGCTGGGGTTCCTTAGATTGGAAACTTTTCAAACATATTTGTAATGTTGTATCTTTGAGTTTATTTGATTTTCTTGTAAAGTGCCTTGAGACGACATCTGTTGTAAATTGGCGCTATATAAATAAACTGATTCTTGATTTCTGCACCAGACAAAACCTGAGATGGTAAATATAGACGTAATCAATGTCTGCAGCAAGGAGTGCCGAGTAGTAGGCCCATCCAATCTTTTATGGATCTAGACCAAAGACTTAAATACTGAGGTTTTGAGTTTCATCTTTCCCGCTTCAGATCATGATCTGATGAAGCCAACAGAACCTCATAAACTCCTTGAAGTTTACGACCAAAATAAGTAATTGGGGTAAATTTAAATAAGGTCAGAATCCCAACGGAAAACACTTACTACCAGCAACGGGGACCAAGCTCTGGCACCAGTCTTTAAGAGACCTGGTAGCCCATACAACCGAAGTACGCCCCTACAGGACTCCCTGAGCGAAAGAGTCAAAAATCTTCGCCAAGTCCTCAAAACCCATGCAGGCTGGTTGGGTCAACTGCGTTGCATCTTTCAGAACCCTGTTGAAGGAGTAGAGTTGGTCCAGTCTTCAACGGACACGACCACAACCCAATAGATCCTCCTGAATCTATCCGGCAGAACCTATTTTGCATAAACTTTAGCAGGGAGACTTTGGAGCGCAAACCCAGAATTTTTTAAAACGACCTTTAATCGTCCAATAAATATTTAAGTATCAAATCAGAGAAAAAAGGGTTTCTTATAGATCATTTTCTGTGGGAATAAACTAATTTGATTTGTATAACAATTTAAAATAACAGTAAATCACAGCTTTCTAAGATCAAATATTAAGTTCGACACCGCTGCCGTTTGTTTAAGTAAGAGATATTTGCTGTAATTCACTTCTCACACCTCTAAAGATGACCTAAATAATTTCAGCTAACTTTAGCCTGTTTGTTAGCATTTAACTGGTAGTTAATGTTCTTAAAGAAAATCTGTATATTTCCTCTGAAATCGCTGATCGGTGGAGGTGATTTAATACCTTGTCCAGAGAGGTCAAAGCTTCGGGTGTGGGTTGTAACGCCGTCTGAGATCTCAATGGCGTAGTGACCCTTCTCCTTGTCGGACGGATCACAAATCTGCATCCAGGCCATCTCTGCGGTGCCGCCGATCCTCATCTTCTCAGAGGAGGCGATCTTACTCTCCCTGCAGTTTCACACGTGCCAATATCAAAAACTATTAATGTAGCATTAAAATGAAAATAAATGTTAGTCCCTCTTAGTTTTAAAGTGGCTCAGAGTCAATACAAAAAGAACTGGTTTGTGCTGTTAAAATATGTAGGTGTGTATTTCACGGTTAACAGTATTTCATTGATATTAAATCAGCTCTGACATTGTATTTATTTATTTTTTTAAATGAGCATAACCCGCTCTTAAACAAGCTATTAGCTTTAGCAGACAGTTCTGAAGAAAACAGTAGATTCTGTCTCCAGTATTTTTCAGAAAGGAGTAAGTCAAGACTTCAGTTAATAGATCAGATCAGACTATTTACTATTTGTAAATAAACTTGCAACGTTTCGATTAAAACCTGGCAAAATGCTTACAAATTTCCCCAATTTTTTGATTAAATTGGGACTAAATCCTAATTTACATATAGCAATTGGTGTATGTGATGGATAGTACACTGTATATAAACACTGGTGATGTACTTGTGCTTCCAGACGGTCTTCATCTCCTCTGTGTAGTAGTTCATGTAGCACTGCAGCCTGATGCCCTCTGGAGTACACTGCAGGACCAGTTCAGAGGCAGACGCACCTGACGTGAGAAAAAACACAAACAGTCAAGAAAGCTGGAAGAGAAACAGGAAGAACTGACTCAAATTATGTTCTTTTGAATCCTAGGGCAGGGCTGTCAAACTCAATTGCACAGGGGGCCAAAATCAAAAACACACTTGAGTTCGGGGGACCAACAGGGGAAACATTCATTGAACATACTAAAACTTTAAAACTTAAAATGTACTTCCTTGAACATTAATATGAATAAAAACAGGCAGGATTTATATTTGGGAAGAAAACAACTTAAACCTTATATAACTTATATTATGTTTGCCAACCTAGCACCTAAATCCAACCTAAATTATATAAGTTAGGAAAAAAAGTAAATGTTAAAAGAATAAACACTCAAATGTCTTTGCTCTTATGTCATATTTTATTAAAAGATATTAAAAATAAAATAAAGAATAAACGCTTTCAAAGTTACACAAATTAAAAATATGAACTTGCTGCATAACATAATAAAATTTCCGACTGAACAAATCAAAAAATTTAATTTCCTTTATTCTTATCTAGTTTATTGGCTGACTTATTTAGTTTTATCAAAGCTGGACACCTGGGTATTTATTTATTTTTGGACAATGTTGTCCATGTTTGGTGTGACAAGGTCCTGTGTTGTGTAGATTTTCAGGATGGACTACAGGTGCTCATTAGTGATACGACTCCTGTTAGCTGTTTGGTCTTCATCACTGAGAAGAGCTTCTCACCCAGATATGTGCAACCCAACATGCACAAACATGCAGCACAACATGCAGCAGACGCGTTGCATTGGTGGATCTTTAGTTTTTTATGTTAACTGCGCTCCATATCGCGGGGTCATAAATAAAAAATAATATATAAAATGATCTCACGGGCCAGATAAAATTCACGCCCAGCCGGATCTGGCCCGTGGGCCGTGAGTTTGTTCTAGGGGATTTCTTTTGTATCCACGAAGGTTATGAACAAGCATGGACGTAATTTATTTTTTGGGGGGGGGACACAGGGGACATGTCCCCTGCACTTTTTACTTTCCACAAACAATGTTCCGCTACACTACACCGAAATTGTCAGCAAAACAACCCCTCAAGCGGAAGCCCGCTTCTCTGAGTTTAGACCGCCCACCAGCACTTGATCTGCTCTCTGTTGTTTGGAATTCTTGTGTGATTGCCATGTCTGTGATTTGTAAAGTAATAAGTGATTGGGTGAAGTTTTTTGTTTCGCGCCTTTTTTTAGTTTTTTCCTGTTGTGAGATGGAGGCTGCGGTTGAAATTACAAACAGCAGTCCTGAAAGTATTTTAAATCCAAAATTAAGTGTGTCTTGGCGAATTATCTGGAGACCCATCCACAGAAAGAGATCCACCTAAAGGGCAAAACTTGGGAGGACAGCGATGTGGATGACCTGTGTAGCAGCATGCAGAAAGCAACATTCTTGATTTATGAGATTAATTAGCTCTAAGCCTTCCTGAAGCGTGAGCAGTATTGACAGCTGTCTGGTTTCCAGTACTTCTTTAAAAGTTGTGGTGTATGATGACATATGCATAGTAGGTGGACAGGATGTTACGACAGCTTTTACATCATATCCGGCCTTAATGTCAGTAAATTTCAGTAAAACGCAGACTTTGGTCACGGAGCTGGGGGGTAGTTGGTGCGAATAGGCATTACGGGATTAAGAAAAACATGATAATGTTTTGCTACATGCTTAATAACCAGTCAAACCAAAAAAAGGAACCATTAAACTTAAAAGAATTGAAACCTAGAAGAACTACAAGAAAACATGGTGAACTGAAATACAAGAGATTCGTTAAAAAATATGCGTCCCCTAATCAAAATTTTGTCCATGTGAACAAGTCTGAACAGAGCAGGACTAGATGCAAAAGCAACACATGGCAACTGTAAAGTGTGTAAAGCTCCCCCTTTTCCCCTTTGAACAACTCTATAAAACACCAACAATTGATCATTCTGTAAATACTGGATGTAAATCACTTACCAGCGTTGCGAGCAATTGCATTAATGATGTCATCAAACACTGAAAAACAAAAATTATAATAAGAGAGAAAAGCCAATCATCACACTTATGGCTAATATACAAATGCAGTAAAGCTGACGCCGTGTGAACATCGTGAGTACCTGTGCCGGAAATGTCAAAAACAGAAGTGTCCTTTCCTTTGTCGTCACTCAGCACAGCCTTGTAAACACCGTGATCTTTTCTAGAGAACTTTAAAAACACAATTGTGTTCAATTATATTGGATATATCTTTAAGTTACAAATATATTTATTTTAGGTAGTTTTTTTTTTACCAGAGGCAGAGGAAGAGCACAGGCTCCAGACATGACATTGGGGGGAGTCTCTGGAACGATCTCCACGTCCTCTTTGTACCAGTGGAAGGCAGTTTCCTTTTTTACATTTGCCACCTTAAAACGCATGACAACAATTCTAAATTTCAACACCCAGGCTCGGATTGGGGACTGAGGAACGGGTAACGTTAGGCAGCAAATGAATGACGCTTCTTTTAAAAACCTTACCTTGCAGGTGAGCATCACCGTACAATCCTCAGAGACGGTGAAACTGAGATACTCAGAGAAATGTGGACCTATAATTACGAAAAAGCAACACAAACCTCGGGTTTTGTGATGAGATATTAAAAAAAAATGTTAAAATAATCCATGAATAAATTCAACACAGTCTTTTAGACTGTTGAATGAGCTCATACCTTGCTTCCTAAGGTGTTCCTTCCTCTGAAACTCAGCCTCCTTCAGGGCAGCCTTGAATGCTGAAAACAAAGTGCAACAAACACATTCCCCCAGTTAGTTGAAATATTTACCAACAGCTTTGCTCAGAGACGACCCGTTGCATCTGAAGTGACAGACTTACCGTCTCCCACCAGGACCAGGGAGCTCTGGGTCTTGGCTTTGCCGTCGTTGATCTGGACGGTGTATGTTCCCTCATTGGCTCTGGTGAAATGATCCACGGTCATCTGGATGACGCCTGAAGCAACATCATGGCTGATCTTCTGACCCTGGGAGAAAGCTTTATTTAAAATTGATTTAACACTTCAACTTTATATTGCCTGTTAAAATTGTGTTTTTAAAAACACATGCAGTTGCCTGTAAAAGTATTCAAAAACCCCAGATTTTCTCAAATCTTGTCACATTAAAATCACTCACTGAGTTCGTTCTGGATTTTTTGAAACAGACCAATACAAAGTTGTTTGTATGGAAGGAAGTTGATGCCTTGCTTTATTCAACAGTGTTTGATATCCGATACTCCATTCGGTGCAACTAATTGCCCTCAGAAGACAACCAATGACAAAGCAGAGTAGTAGAGTGTGTATTTTATTATCCTTATAAATCCAGGTGTTGTGTGCACACCTTGAAAGGTTCTTGGAGAGAATTACAGAACAAACATCAAGTTTAAAGCAGGGTTACTTTCTAAAATGAAAAAAATAAATAAAAATTTATTTAACAGTGCTTGTTATCCGATACTCCTAAATTACATTTGGTGCAATTATGTTTTTCTTATTTTTTTATAAATATTATTACTACTATTATTATGTTCAGTTCATCTGGGAATGGATTTCGGCAAAACTGTAAACTTATCAGATCAAACAGGAGCAACAAAACAGGAGCTAAATTGTCATAATGTTGTCAGCCTAAATCAGAAGACACAGCAGAGCACGTCGTCTGATCCTAATTTGAAACTGAGCCGACACTGACGGCTGACGTCATACCTCCCCGCTGGTGACCTCTTTGTCGTTAACGATGAATCTGTAGGAAACGGACGGAGACAGCTTGACGGCCTGCAACCAGAAACGCACGTGTCCCTTTTCCAAAATCTCATAGTTGAGATTGTGCTTCAGAGGAACAACTACAAGGAGACAAAACAATGCAAATGTTTTTTTGTTTTTTTTACATTTGGTCAGGAAGACAAATGACAGGGAAAAGATATGATGGGAAGAATAAACGTCTACCTGGATGCCTGATGGCGTAGCTGAGCTCAAGCATCGTGTTCAAAGCTGTGGAACAGATCCAAGAAAACAACCAGCACAAACGAGTCAACAGAGGAGAGTCGGAATTGCTCAGATTGTTTCTGAAGGTGGTAACGTACCATCCTCAGTCAGAGTGTAGCTGGAGGAAACGCCATCTGTGTCGGTGACGACCACAGAGTATCTGCCCAGAGTATCCTTATCCGGGTTGGTGAACGTGAGTCTAGAGCTGTGAAGTAACAAAACAGATAACACTGGTTAATATTAAGCCAGTTCTCACTTTTATTACTATATTTACAAACAATATCGTCCTAACCGTTGGGTCTTCAGTTTGGTTTAGCTTGACCCGTAAGCTTTATTATTTGAGAATATAAATACTAACAATGGTCAGCGAACATCAATCTACTAATATTAACTAATCAACTCCCTCTAATTATTCAAACTTTCACATTCCTCGAAGTACTGGGAAAGGGGGAGGAGTAGGAAGCATTTTTCAATCAGATTTATTAATTAATCCCAGGCCAACTTATAGTTATAGTTCTTTTGAATATTTAACCATTAGCCTTCGTCATCCAACCTCTAAAAGAATTAAACCACTTCTGTTTGTTATTTTGTGTCATCCGCCAGGTCCTTACTCTGAATTTATTGATCAGATCTCAGATTTTTTATCTGAACTAGTGTTAAACACTGATAAAATCATTATAGTGGGAGATTTTAACATTCACGTTGATACCAAAAATGACAGCCTAAATGTAGCCTTTACTGGCATTTTAGACTCAATTGGCTTCACTCAAAAAACACCTACCCAATCTCTTGGTCACACTTTAGACCTTGTGCTGACTTATGGCATTGATTGTGAAAAAGTTATAGTACTGCCTCATAACCCTCTCCTTTCTGACCATTTTTTGATAACTTTTGAGTTCTTTTTCACTAAGAACTTAAAATCTGAAAGAAAATGTCTTTATAGTAGGTGTGTATCAGACAATACAGTTACAGCCTTTAAAGAATCCATTACACCTTTAACTTCTTCAGTATTTCAGAGAAACGCAGTGGAGGGCAGCAATTTCATGCCTTACACAAATTGATGCTGTTGTTCATAGTATTACGTCCTCATTGCGTACTACATTAGACAACTTAGCCCCCATAAAAAGGAAAGTGATTACTCATAGGAAGTTGGCCCCCTGGTTTAATTCAGAACTTCGTACCTTGAAGGGAAACACCAGGAAATTGGAGAAGAAATGGCGGTTTTCGCTTTAAGAGGAGTCCTATTTATCCTGGAAAAACAGCGTGCTTCTGTATAAAAGGAGCCTGCGCCAAGCTAGATCTGCATATTTTACATTATTAATAGAGGAGAATAAGAACAATCCTAGGTTTCTTTTTAATACAGTTGCTAAACTTACGAGAAATGAAAACTCTGCTATATCATCCGTTCTTCCAACTCTTAGCTCTATTGACTTTATGGAATTCTTTATTGACAAAATTGAATCTATTAAAACTAAAATTGATGGCATCCTACCAAACATAATTACTACCTCAGTAAGCAAGGAGGCACTGAATGTGGAGCCTGGAGCCTGATCTCTGTTTGAAGTGTTTTGTTCCAGTTGATCCTTAGGAACTTTCAAAAATATTTTCTTCATCTAAGCCTTCAACTTGTATGTTGGATCCAATCTTGACAAAATTGTTTAAAGAAGTATTTCCTATTATTTTTACCCCCATTTTGGATATGATTAATTTGTCATTAGTGAATGGTTATATACCAGAGGCTCTTAAGGTAGCTGTCATAAAACCCCTACTTAGGAAACCTTCTCTTGATCAAGAAGACTTAATAAATTACAGACCCATATCTAATATTCCTTTTTTATCTAAAATCCTTGAAAAATGTGTTGCTAATCAACAGAGAGAGAGCGTTTTAGGAATAATGACCTATTTGAAGAATTTCAGTCAGGTTTCAGAGCTCATCATAGCACTGAGACAGCTCTCCTTAAAGTCACAAATGATATTCTCATGACCTCAGACAATGGACTCGTGACTATTCTAGTTCTGTTAGATCTCAGTGCTGCTTTTGACACAGTCAATCACAATATCCTCATAGAGAGGCTCAAACACAATGCGGGGATCAACGGAACAGCACTAGGCTGGTTTAAAACGTATTTGTCTGATAGATCCCAGTTTGTTCATCTAAATGACAAATATTCTCCATATTGTAGGGTTACTTGTGGAATACCACAGGGTTCTGTACTTGGCCCGATTCTATTTACCATATACTCCCTATTGGTAAAATCATCAGACAGCATGGTGTTAATTTCCACTGTTATGCTGATGATACACAACTGTATTTATCTATAAATCCTGATGAATCCAGTCAGTTTGGTAGATTACAGGCATGTTTAGATAACATAAAAATGTGGATGACTTTAAACGTTCTGCTCTTGAACTCTGAAAAGACAGAAGTTGTTATCTTTGGACCAGAATCTTTAAAAAAGAACTTGCTTAGTCAGCCACTTGACCTGGATAACATCAGGTTGGCGTCTGGTGACAATGCAAAGAACCTTGGGGTTGTTTTTGATAAGGAAATGTCTTTCAAGTCCCATATAAAACAGGTCTGTAAGATTTCCTTCTTTCATCTTAGGAATATAGCAAAAATTAGAAATATTCTCTGCAGGACAGATGCTGAAAAACTAGTCCATGCATTTGTTACGTCAAGGCTGGACTTTATTAGCAAGAAGTCCACAAAATGCAGTTAAAAGTTGGTCCAAAATGCTGCAGCAAGAGTTCTCATGAAAGTTAAAAAGAGAGATCATATCTCTCCAATTGTAGCTTCGCTTTATTGGCTCCCTGTCAAACTTAGAAAAGATTTCAAGATTCTTCTTTTGACATATAAATCCCTCACTAATCAAGCTCCATCGTATATCAGAGATCTGATTACTCCTTATGTCCCTAACAGAGCACTCTGCTGTCAGACTGCAGGTTTACTGGTGGTTCCTAGAATCTCTAAAAGCAGAACGGGAGGCAGATCTTTTAGTTATCAGGCTCCTCTCCTGTGGAACCAGCTTCCAGCTTTAGTCCGTGAGGCAGGCACCCTGTCTAGTTTCAAATCTAGGCTTAAAACCAAGGCGAAGTTTATAGTTAGGAAGAGGTAGAGAAGACAGCCTAATCTGATTGGGGGAGGAACTCAGTCTTGACAGACGGTTCTCCTTTGCTCTACCTTCTTCATGTCTCACTTTACAGGGTTATTTAAGTTATTTTTTATAGTTATGCTGCTATAGGCTTAGACTGCTGGAGGACAATCTGACCACTTCTCTCTCTGCTACTTTCTTCCTTTGTCCAATCTGCTTAGTTACGGTTATTTCAACCTTGTTAACCTTTTGTTTTCTCTTAGTGTTCTTCTCTCCATAGTAGCCACAACTGGTCTGGTGTTCTGTTAGCTGAGACAGCTTCTTGGATGAGAACATGGGCTGAGATGCTTCCAGTGAAACTTTAGAACTGCTGCTATAAACTCTTTTTTTTCAGTGTCCTGTGCATCTAATTTAGTTTTCTGTCTTTTCAAACCCCCAGTCGGTCGTGGCAGATGGCTGCTTGTACTTAGCCTAGTTCTGCTGGAGGTTTCTTCCTGTCAAAGGGGAGTTTTTCCTCTCCACTGTCACTACATGCATGCTCAGTATGAGGGATTGCTGTAAAGTCAACGACAACACAAGCCATTGTTTGGGTCTGCTGATTCCAGAGGAGTGAATGGTGCAAGTCAATGACTCGATGCAATCTGCCTTTCAAATTGATTTGTTTATGATGTTTCTTTGATTTTAATTGATTTTCTTGTAAAATGCCTTGAGACGACATCTGTTGTAAATTGGTGCTATATAAATAAACTGATTCTTGATTCTGCCCACTTGACTATTCTATGAGGGTTTTTTTCTGAGTGATCATTTTGATTATAATGTTTTACTGTCTATTTAAATACACGTGGGGAGGGTGAGGTGAGCAACAGGTGTGCTTCTTCCAAGTAATGAGGTATGAAGTTATATTTATTTATTTCCTTTTTTTATGAGGTGCAAAAGCTGACTGAGTTGTAGTGGGACATATGGGTTGGGAGCATTGCTTTATAAAACAAATGTGTTAAGGAATCGCCTCGTTAATATGTCGGAGGAAAGACTGATCAATAAGATCTTTAATTGGCACTGAGCTAAATGTTACCCTTGGTTTCTGATTCAAGTACAATTTATTGGAATAGTCTGTCCTGTGTTTTAAATAAAGAGTAAACTAAATATACTACTGAAATAAATATAGGGATGCATTTCAAAGGAACACATTTGTGAAATTATGCATCACAAGCAAACAAACGCCACTGTGTGCTCGGGTAATAACTGGTGCTCTCCTTCTTTAGCAGCTGCAAATTCAAAGGGTTTCCAGGAGAAAGGGTAAGTTTCAGTTTGTGTTTAACTATATTTTGATTATAGAAAGATGCAACAGAAAAAAAAAAACGTGATTTTTGTTTTGATTTCTGAACCACCTATGTTAAGTATTTACTAAAGAAATGGTTCTGTTAGCAACATTTGTTAAAATAGGTCAGAGAATTTTCAAAGTTACTTTAAAAAAGTGGGATTTCTATCACTAAACTGCACAAAAACTGATATTAATCATTATTTTTACAATTTGCAATACACTGAGGTAACAAAAAGTAGGGAAAAAAATAACATGCAAACAAAAAAAGTCAGCTATTTTTCAGGGTTTCAAAACATAATCTTATTTTTCATAGTAAAAGTGTAAATCCCACAAATCCATTATGATAATGATGGACGATATGGTAATGAGCACTACTAATAAATACAGATATTAATTTTATTATGATAATTTTTGTTACTAAGGTAAAAGTGAGAGCAAAAATTTTTTCAAAATCATTACTGTCACATTGCTACAAATTCATCTGTCAGCACAACAAACATTTTTACTTCCTAGCCTTTTTGAAAACTATAAATACTTACTTCGATAAAATAGGTTTTTATGTTTTCCATTTTTATTAGTTTTTTTTTGGCATTAACTTTTACTTTCAAACAGCAAACATTGTCTGTAGAAATAATTACTTTAGATTGTCTTCAGTTCCACCACAATAGTCATGACAGCTTTGATCCCAAACAGAGATGAGTGACGGCAAGCTTACGTTCTGCCCTTCACTGTGACGTTGGCACTGGGGCAATCCCCAATAGGCTTGTAGTTCTTTGACCACTCAAACTTAGATGTTTCACAGATCTCACAGGCCTCAAATGACAGGAAAACATCTCCAGTCTCCTCGTCCACACCGGCTACTATCTCTGCTGTTCCTGTGATTCAAGATAAATGTCTTAACAGATCTGTTTGTATCAATTTGGAATCACACAATGAAATGCAAGCATAGTTACACACAAAGCACAGCTGATGTTAAAGGTTGTCAGCTCTGATTTGTTGTTACCTGGTAGAGCTTTGGCACAGACTGGCTCAGACAGCTGAGAAGATCTCCCCACACCGCTTGAGTTGACGGCGCGGACTCTGAAGACATAGCTGTTCCCTTCCTCCAGTCCAGTCACCTGAATGTACATGTAGAGCTGTTTGAAGGTGCTCTATTAAAACTAAAGTATCACAGTTAACACATCGGGCCTCCTACCTGCAGGTAACGATGACTCACAGGTTCCCCATTCAGAGTGACAAACTCACTTGAACCCTTCTTGGCCATGTCCACGAAGTATCCAGTGACAGCGTTGGCTCCAGTATAAATGGGAGCTTTCCACAGAATGACCAGAGAGTCGCCTCTGACCTCCCTGAAACTCAGGTCATAGGCTGGGCCTTTAACCACAAAGAACAAAGCAGATGGACGGGGGGTGTTAGAGAGCATACAGCGCTTCTATTTCTTACAATCCTGGAGACAGTAAAATGTTTTCTTTGAAGATCCCCTGAAAATGTTGGCTGAATCCGAAACCCTGAATCAATGGTTTTAAAACAAAAAAAGGGTAGAGTGCCTTCTCTGGGTTACGAGCTGGATCCTGCCCGAGTAGAGGAGTGTATATCCTGCTTGATAAACATTACAGTTAGGAGGAGTTAGAGAAAACAGATTAATCCAGTCGGGGGATGAACTCAGTCTAGACAGAAGGTTCTCCTTTGCTCTACCTTCTTTATGTCTCACTGTATAGGGTTATTTAAGTTTTTCTATAGTTATGCTGCTATAGACTTAGACTGCTGGAGGACAATCTGACCACTTCTCTCTCTGCTGCTTTCTTCGTTTGTCCAATCTACCTAGTTACCGTTATTTCAACCTTGTTAACCTTTAGTTTTATCTTAGTGTTCTTCTCTCCATAGTAGCCACACCTGGTCTGGCGTTCTGTTAGCTGAGACAGCTTATTGGAGGAGAACATGGCCTGAGATGCTGCTAGCTACGTTCTATAACCGCTGCTATAAACTCTCGTTTTTTTCAGTATCCTCTGCATCCTTATGTGTCTTCTGTCTCTTCAAACCCCTTGCCGGTCAACTGGAGGTTTCTTCCTGTTAAAGGGGAGTTTTTCCTCTCCACTGTCGCTACATGCATGCTCAGTATGAGGGATTGCTGTAAAGTCAACAACAACACAAGCCATTGTTTTGGTCTGCTGATTCCGGAGGAGTGAATGCTGCAAGTAAATGACTCGATGCATCTGCTGGGTTTTCTTGGATTTTTTCAAACGTATTTGTTTATGATGTATTTATGATTTGAATGGATCTTCTTGTAAAAGTGCCTTGAGAGGACATCTGTAGTTAAATGGTGCTATATACATAAAGGGATTCTTGATTCTTTATCTCAGGATCTTGTTTACAAAAGAGCTCTTGATTTACCCGTCGATCTACATTCCTAGCCTCATCGATGGTCGCGAGTTCTGAGTAGTAACAAAAAGAATGAGATCAAGGATAAAAACACCAAAATGGATTTCCTTTTCAGGATGTCTGGATTGTCTCATAGAGACGGGGTGAGAAGCCGCTGTAGACTCTGTTTCTCTCTGCTCTGAGAAAGCCTTCGAAAAAGTAATGGATAGATGGATTTAATTCTATAAAATTAGGGGCTTTAAGTGTTACAAACTATTGAGGTGTTGTAGTTGCAATTACATGCTGTTTGAAAAGATCATTATCTAGCTGCTAAGTATTTCCTTAAATAAACCATAATGGTCAAGTTTCAGACACTCAAACAGAGCTTTGAATTGTTTCATTTAATACAAAAAAAGACAACATTTAAAAGTTATTTAACCCCAAGGGATGCAATGAGTGTTTTCTGAACATCCTGTGGTCGTATGGGGAAAAAAGTAGTTTATTTAAGCGGGGTTAGCTAATAGGGATCAAGCAGACAAAACATGTAAGTAGTTTCCAGAAACGACGAGAGACGACGGGATTCTTTCTTCCCTGATTGCACGGCCATATTCCAAGATGACAGTCCCAGGAAGTACAAATGTGGTGTCATTTCACAGATAAATTTGGTGCCAGAGAGACCAGACCTTAAAACCTTTTAGAATCTCAGAGCAAAGCTTGGACTCTCACCATCATCAATATAGGACCTTAGTGAAAAGTGTATGCAACTATGGAAGCAAATAAATCCGGTGGCTTTGCAGAAGCTTATCAAAACATCGTAACCAAAGACAACAGCGCTCCAACATATTACAGTTTCAAAGTATTGGCCTCATTGAATAATCGTTGACTGAAACCATCTAAAGCTGTGAAATAAGAGCCACAACTAGAAGCTAAAACAATTAGGGTGCTGGAGATAAAGGAGACTCTACCTGGCTGCTCCATGGTCCAAGCTTCGCATTTCATTGGGACACTGGGAGCTGATGGCAGACCAACACCGGCTAGATTACCAGCCTGGATCCTGAACTCATAGAAAGTTCCCTCGGTTAGATTGTCCACCTAAACAAAGAAATAAAAACTGAAATTTACACCATGAAAAATCAATCATGTGAAAGTTACTAACCACGTGAACTAAAGTGATGTGACTCGCACTTCAAATTTAAATTCAAATAAAATTCAAAAAGACTTTATAATTCCATGGGGGAGATGATTGTTGTAACTCATATTGTCAAAGATTTGTTGTAGATGCTGGGGTTTGGACAGTGATGATTTCCTGTAGCAGTCCGCATTACTACAAATCTCAAGAAGCCTCTGAGCACACTGTTGTATTAGAGCAGTCTAGTGAGGTGGAAGCTCAGGATTTTCCTTATTGTTCTTCATTTTATGAATAATCCTTCTTTGCATCTTCAGAGGCTAACACATCCAGCTTGTTAGCTAGCGATCTCACATTGATGATTAATGGAAGAGATGGTTTAAACTTCTTCCTTCTCTCTTTCCTCATTGTTTCCTATCTAGATCGGTGACAACTTCATTCCAACTCTTTGGGGAGTTGTGGCAGCTGTTATCGATATGATTATGGTATTATTTCAGCTGTTGTGATGTTTATCAGCTGCTCCAGTTGTAAACAGGCTTGTTGCCATGGCTTATATCATAACAAATGTCCAAAAGCCAGAAAATATTTGCAACAATTCTGCCAGCTGTATGGCATCCAAAACTGGGAAGAATATTTGTCAAAAAAATATAATTTTAGCCAAAAAAAAAGGAATTAAAGTTTTTAAATTGACAGCAATTCATAACAGAAGACAGCTACTCCAACATTTTGACGCAATTCTGGAAAGCATGTGGTACATAGTTTTTACATGTGATTCTTCACATCTGAAATTATGGGAGTTTTCTGTAAAGCAGTGATCCCTGTGTGAGGGGAAAACTCACTGTGCAGATCCTTTCAGTGACGGCGGCCAGGTTGACCTCCTTCCACACCAGAGTATCAGCGTCCCGCTTGTCGATGTAATAAGCGTTGATCTTGGAGCCGCCACAGTGTTTGGGACTCTTCCAGGCCAAAGTCATGACGGAGCCGTCACAGCTCAGCATGGTGATACCGTACGGAGCGCTGGGAGTGGCTGAAATTTTCCCGAATTCAAAGTAAGACAACGTTTTAGACAATCTCCTGTACAAACATTTTTCTACTGTCGGAGACAACTGTTGTCATCGCATGAGTATCATTAACTGTAGCTAAACAAATGATTCCTGAGATCTTATTAATCCCAGCTTGTCTGTGAAGGGTAACACATTTCAAAGGGAGATTGAAAGAAGTGATTCTGTGCACAGTTAGGGTGAAGGAGGAACAAAAGAAGCCAGTGAGTAAGTACAGTTGGACATAAACTAATATTATTACATACCATATTCTGCTGGCTTCCCTGGACAGAATAATGAAACGAGACTCAGAAACTAAGAATGAACTGTGCAGCACACTAATCATCTATCTGGTCACTTGCTTCTGATATTTCACATGAAATACTTTAAATATGCATTTTTTAACTGAATTTTTTGATTGTTTGTTCTTACACAGGGCAGGCTCCACGTTGATGGGAGTCGACTCCTGAGACTCCTCGCTGAGGCCGAAGATGTTGACAGCCTGGACGCGGAACACGTAGCTCTCCCCTGGGATAAGGCCGTGGACCACAAACCTGCAACACATTCAGCACGTTTCGCTCTCGATAGGCAATAACTGCAACATTTATCAGCACTCATTCAGCTTTAGCTACAATAATCAGTGTTTTTTGTTTAATATTTACATTTTGTGAGGATTCTGCCCTGCAAGCTTGCTTTGTTTCCCATCTGTGCCGCTCCCACTTAGCCTAATCAGCGCTCATTCCTTCCACCTGTCTTCTCCCCTTTATAAACAGTGTCCTGACAAGCTGGCAGTGCCAGATTATTGAAAGTCCTTAAGTAAGTAAATCTTCAGTGTGTCTTGCCAATTCTGATATAAACATCCTTACGGCACAACAGTTTCTCCTACCTCGCCTCACCTATGTTGGACTTCTGACTGTCTTCAACACCCTGGACCTTGACCATGTTTCTGTGCCCTGACTTTTGTTTATTGAATTTGGCTTCTACAAATCTGACCTCTGCCCTTTTTCCCAACCACCAATTAACACCTCTTTGTCTGAGTTCTACGTTTAGCTCTGTTTGTCGGTTCCACTCAAGTTACTGTCCCCAGACAGCCGACTTCTGCCAATTCCATGGGCTCATATACCTGATGCTACCTCGATGATTCCCCAACAGTCACTGCTCTGGATTTGATCCTGTTCCTATTCAGTGAAGCTATGTTTCTCGCACCACGGAGGCGACTGTAACGTCATCCTTCCACCAACAGCTGACTTTTCTGAGGAGCTGATTTTCAGCCTCCCAGTTCCCACCTGGACTCTGAGATGGTTAGAGGGATTTTATGTAGCTACAAAGAATTTCTGTTCATCCACTAAAATTCATCTCTGCACTCAGAGGTTCCTGGTGACGCTGCTGGTGGTTTCCTGCTTACCTGCTGAACGGGTTTTCAATAAATCTCTTAAGGCTGCGAGCTGAAATTTTGGGTACTCATAGTAGTTAATTACAAATTTTTGTGTACAGAAGCAATATGTTTACCAGAGTAACTAGAAAAATAGGGGGTATATAGCAAAATTGATTTTTTAGAGCTTTGTAAAATAGTTTGATGTTGTTTCCTTATCAAAAAATACTTAAAGTGTTGCTCTGACTCATTCATGCATGTTTGATGCGTCAATGAACAGCATGGAGATGCAGTGTTGTGGTAAAGGGTGAGTCTCAGAAAGCATGGAAGCTTTTTAAAGAGATAGTGGCCAATTTCAAAGTGTCAGGTATTGATACAAAGCTAAATTTCCTTTAAGTAGCTTTTCATGAAAACAATATTATCCTAACTAATTAAGTTAACAGTTGTTGTGCATGACTATTGATATAAAATAGCACTATATGCCTTATTCTATACTTTAAATCGTGTGCTTTTCTCAATAATGTAAAATTATCTTATTATCAGTTGCAATACCAACTATTTTTACATACCTAAAAACATGAGATTAAGACACTAAGGTCTCATTATAAGATATTTATAGATAAGAAAATTACTCTATAACTCCCTTCTAAAACTAATTTGATATTGATCTGAGGATGCCTTACCGGTTCTGTCTGAAGGGTTTGTGATTACAGGGGAACCACTCCTTGGCTCCAACAACGCGGCCGTCGATGTAATAGCCCATCAGGTTCTTCAGGTGAGTCGGAGCTTCCCATTGGACAAACACGGATGTCTTGGTGTTTCTGGTGGCAACAACCTTTCCAGGAGCAGAGGGGACGCCTGTTCAAATACAAATCATTAACCAGGTCAATGCCGTTAAAGAAAATTCTATATTTCCTAGTGAAAGCATTTGAATTTAGTTTGTGACAATTGATTCTGTGAAACTAGAGTGATTTTATTTATTTTTTTAAGTCATCTTCAGCATTTAGTAATTAATCTCTACATTAGTGCTACAACAGAAGTGGGAAGGAGTGTCTTTAGAATATTTTAGAAAACCAATGTTGGGCACTGCTAACTTTAAAGTTGTGCTAATCTAAGCACTAATCTTAAACATTAGTTCAGTAAGGCAGTTAATCGTCATCGTATATGGAATATTATACAACAGTTAGTTCCGACCGAGTAATCTGATTGGATGAGAGACTTTCTATAAGTGCTGATATTCACTGATAACTGCACTGGGACTGTTCACAGCTGTATCACTCCGCTACACCAGAACTCTAACAGTTAATTTTAAATGATACAAAGTAGCTTGTGGGCCGAAAATGTTACCGTTCATTGCCTGGCAAGGAACTATTTGTGTTGGGGGAGCCAACAGATCATCAAACAAACAAATAAATTGTGGTGTAATATTGCTAATTAATAAAATGTGTTTGTAGAACTGTTCACCAATATAGCACACTCCAGGTCGTGCTATATCGGTGAATATTGGCACGTGTCGATATTGTGCCGATATTCACCGATATAGCACGACCTCTCGTGTGATATTGCTTTAATATGCGTTACAACAAAAATTTGCAAAGTCAAGACGAAACATCTTATAATTTCTGATTCTTCTAGCAGTTTTATAGTTGTTGACTATTGCTAACTCTGTTGCTAATTTTGCTTATTTAAAAAAAAAGGTAAGGCTTCCATGAGCAAGCATACAGAACCTAGTAGATTTTAAATTGTTTCTTGTTCAACTATTGCATTCTGGCTACACAATGTAAATAATTTTCCACACCACAATCACAGATAGAAAGAACGTGGGTGGAGGACACTGACATACTGTGAACTGTCTTTGCCCACTTAACTGTCTAATTACTTCAATAATACTAACAACCAAAGGTTCAGCACAGGTGTCAAAATGTGTTTAACTGAAAATTTACAATTGGTGCCTTGAAAAATTATGTAAAGGAAGCTGAGTGCGCTAAACACGGCCCTCTGCCAGCAGAGCACTAGATTGGGGTAGATTAGCAGAACTGTGCCCACCGGTGTAAAACAATGGAATAAAATAGAACAGTGTTTATACGTTGATGATTAAATAAACGTGTTTTAAAGAAAAAGTGATTTATGATTTAATTCATACATACCAACCGGCAGCTCAGTACCTGCAACATACACATTTACTTATTCAAAAACAGGCTCAGTGTGAAAGTCTTTTTTACATATTGGGTGGGAAACATTTACACTTAAGTAATGTAGAACTCAACAATAAAATAATTAAAAAAGGGAGATTGTGTTGAAAGTTGTTGTTTGAGAAACAAATATGTTGCTGAAATATTTAATCAAATTCCATCTCTGTGGAAACAATAAGGTAAAACAGAACATAACATAACACAGACGTAGAAAAACAGTATTTAGGGCTTCAGTTTAGTGAAAACATGAGATGTTCTGAGGCGCCTTTAAAACATCCCATTTGAAGACTAGGACTTACTAAAACAACATATTTCTTTTCTTTTACAAATAAAACAAAAAAAATCTGATCTAATAAAAGATTGAGTTAATTTGTTTTCATTTCTTTGGGATTATTAAAGCATTTCAGATCTGTTATTTTCCAAATGGATGCTCTTACCATCCTCATCGACCTTTTGGATGGGCTCTGAAGGCGCAGAGGCCTCACTGGAGCCGTACATGTTGACCGAATAGACCCGAAACTGGTACTGTTGCCCGTCTTGCAAATCAAAAACCGGGTAACGGGGCGAGTGCAGCTTGACGGCCGTGTTGATCCGCTGCCATGCTCCAGTGCCGGCTAAGCACTGTGGGAGGGTTGGAAGGGAGGGACGTGTAGACGGTAAAGCTCTCTGTTAAAAACTTTACCTCAGAGTCTTGGAGAAATTAAGTTGTAGCGTGCTCTTCAGATTCTAAACAGTGTTTTACTGACAGAAACAAAGCTGCAGCAACACGCACCTTTTCAATGACGTACCAGAGCGGAGCTCGTCCGCGAGGACTTGGAGGCTTCCAGCTCAGCACCACGTACGATTTGAAAATCTCAGACGCATGCACATCTGTGGGCTCGCCAGGGATAGTTACGTAGCCTAGATCAGGAGTGAATGCTTTTAAAGGTTTTGAGCAAATAAATCAGGAGCCATTGAAGGAGTCCCACAGTATTCGGGCTGTTTTTTTACTGAGTGATTTTCAGTTTTTATCTTTTTCTTCCCTTTGAAGAGACGAAAAACCATATTTAATCATTTCTGTCTTTATTAAATTAAATACATTCTCATTTAAAGAGATGAGTCTTATTAAGGATCTAAGACTGATTAACTGAGCAGGACTCCTACAATAATCCCGTATGCGTTATTTTCTCTTGTGTTTTATTATTATTTTTTATGTATTTCAAGTTATTGGCTTAGGGTAGGGAATGAAGTGTAAATACGGATAATAAAAACTAAACACTGTTAAAGTGTAATCAAAGACTTTGAGAGGAAACACGTGGGAGGGAGAGTGGAAGCATTAATTTGTTAGAAATTTAATGATTACTGAAAGGTCTTCAACCACTGAAAAAACAGCTGAAATGGATGATATGACCAAACCTCATCAAAGCAATCATCTTTAGCCGCAACGCTTACTACGACAGCGTCTACACAAAAAGACTAAAAAGTCAATCAGACATCTGCAGCCGATCCAGAAGCCTCTGCTTGAAAAATAGAGAACATCACCCTACTTCTACAGTCCTTACAGTGGATCTCTATAGCTTAGAGTACATAGACTTTAAAAGTAGTTCATATAACACTGAATCGCTTAGCTCCAATGTACATTAAAGACCTGCTATTGTCATATTAACAGTCAAGATCGCTCAGGTTTTCTGGTTCCAACTTTAGAACCAGAATCAGAACCAAACATGGAGAATCAGCGATCAGTTTTTATGGTCCTCTAATCTGTAACAAACAGCAGGAAGACTAATTTACTTTAAATCCAACCCAATTGCTAAGGTTGTCTTTGACTAAAAGCAAACTAGAACAGAGATTGAAAAAAACAGATCGCTGATTGTATCGAGGATTTTAATGACAAGATGTAATGCTTCCGTATCATGTTTCTATCATGTAAAGCACTTTTAGCTGCTTTATGGATCAAATGAACAATGCAACAAAACAAAAAAAGAGTAAAGAAATACATAGTGCGCAGAAACATCTGTGCCGAGTGCAAACTGGAGACTCCAAGAGTAAAGCGGGAATCACCTTTTAAGATGGTTAAGAATGGCCGAGCTAACATCCTGGGGGACCTCCAAATTTAAACAGAAGAAAATACAGAACGCCAACCAACATCATTGTGATCACTGAGTGTTTGTGAATGATCTGTCTGTCTGTATATGGTACTTTATTGTATTTCAGTTTAAAATATTCTCAAATAATGGAAGTAACAAACAAAAAAGCCAACTATGATTCCGATCTTACTAACCAGTTCCTGATATGACTTGTCGAACATACGATTAAGACAAGACAAAAATCGCTTAAGACCTGGACAGAGAGAAGATGCAAAATAAAATATACCCATAAACGTTGGTAATATTGACTGTTGTCCTACAGCAAAATCCCTCCAGGCCTGTGATTACAAACAATAATCTCTAAAAGGTAGGTTTCAAAGCACGTTGTTCATGACCAAGGTAGAAAACTATTTTACAAGTAGGTAGAATGATTGGAATAAACCTGGAAAGTAGGTAAGTATCATAACTTAACCTTAACAATCAATGAATCAAAAATACTTTATTTACTCCAAAGGGAAATTAAATGGTGTCGGAGTATCTCATTTAACTAAAGAGTTGTTGTTGATGGTGATGGCTATGGACAGAAAAGATCTTCTGTAGCGTTCTGTTTTACAACTAAGCTGAAGAAGCCTCTGAATGAAGATACTCTGTTTTCCAGTAACAGTCTCATGAGGAGGATGTTCAGGGTTGTCTATGATTTTCTTGATTTTATGTAAAATCCTTCTTTGCATCATCATCTCCAGAGATTCCACATTTGTCCCCAGAACAGACCCAGCCTTCTTTATCAGGTTGTTGAGTCTTTTTAGGTCCCTTGCTCTGACGCTGCTGCCCCAACAGTCCAGTCTGTTGTCCAGATAAATACCGAGGTATTTGTATTCCTCAACAATCTCTACTTCCTCTCCAATGATGGAAATAGGGGTTGATCTCAACCTGTTTCTCCTGAAATCTAAAATCATCTCTTTTGTTCACATTCAAGATCAGATGATTGTTCCCACACCATGCCACAAAGCGTACCACCAGCTCTCAGTACTCAGCATCTTCTGCAACCTTGATACACACGACAACTGCAGAGTCAGAGTATTTCTGTAAAAGCACCAGGGATCATTTCATGGTTCTTAAAAGGCTTTATGTTGAAAACTAACAATGAACCCTTATTTTTCTATTGGATTGATGGATTATTGGCTGGGCATAACCTAATAATTTCCAGGATTTCAGCCTATTGTCGTAACGTATGCAAATTATGTACGAGTAAGTTCTAATACGATATAGATTTCAGGTTGCTAAGTCTTATCAGTTCCATTTAAAATGAACATAAATGTTTTGTTGGGGTTATTTAGATGAGGTGTGGAACAATGGGCATGGGTTAGTATTTGGTGAAAAGGATGAATTATTCCAGGCTGAATAGGGAAAAAAGAGCAAAACTCTGTACATAGATCAGTGTTTGTACACTACTGTACCTTCCAGATCATCATCCTTGATCACTATGTCATATTTCCCTTGAATTTTTATCACTGTTTTTGGAAAGAAGGATAAAACGTCCATTAGGAACCGTCGACGCCGTCCTTTCCTGTACTCCGTATTTACCTTCGTCTGTACCTTGCAGGCGGTCGCTCTCTGCTGCATCGATGGCTGTCACTTTCTCAGACTTGCGTGACGGTCTGCTGATGCCCGCGCTGTTCACGGCTCTCACTCGGAAGTAGTAGGAGTGTCCCAAGCCAAGGCCGCTCACTGGGTACTTGCAAATCTTCACCGGCGCCTGGTTACACTGGACCCAGGTGTCAGTGCCAGCTTCACAGCTACGCAACAGAACAGAAGACATTATGGCGACATTATGAACATTGTCACAGTTAGTCTTTTACCCATCACTGGCAAAGTAAAAAGGTTGGTGAGTTCAAAGCATCCTTTTTAGCATTTTAAAGAATGGATCCTAATATTTGATTGCGAGATTTGATTTCTTATATCGAATTGCCTTATGTCAAGTCAATCACTCTTATAAAGCAACTACAAAGAAGGATCTTCAGACTAAACATGATGCTGCCATTATGAAAGAATTAAGTAGATAGCTCCATCTTTCCTAATGATGAAAACAAACAAACTGTAGAAATCAATCCTGGCTTTAATGTTACCTATTGTTCAAACAGAAAGTTTCTTCAAAATTTTTGTATAAACCCTGCTCTAATCTTTTTGAATGGTTTCCAATGGATATCTCCCAAAGAAATAATAACTATTACCGTAATTTCCGGACTACAAGCCGCTATTCTTTGCACAATCTTTAGAACCCTGCGGCTTATATTCCGGGGCGGCTTTTCTATGAATTTTTATGGTTTTTGTGAAATCGTAAGAGGATTTTTTCTGGTTAGGTCCGCTGTAGTACGACACTGCTTGGCCTGTCGGAAGGGTACGTGATCAGACACACAGTCAAGGGAGGAAAAGAGTGGTATGTTGGTCAAACGTCCGTCTTCCAGGCAAAGTAGTCCTGAACGAATTGGCGCGAAAAACAGATTAGATTAGCAAGAGCAAAACGAGACTTTGTTATTGTTATACAGTACATTTGTCACTCATTTAAACAGCACAGTACATGTTTCGTACTTGTATTTACCGGTATTTGTTTGTACATATACGTTAAAAGTTATGCAAATATGTACCTGTAACTTGTTTTTCAAATTGCTAATAAAAGGTTTGTGTTACCAAACAGCCATCTCTTTTGTGCATTTTCTCTTACATATGGTAAATAAACATTAAAACACCTGCAGCTTTTAGTCTGGCGGCGCAGCTAATGTATGAACAAAACAGGATTTTCCCCTAATTTTACCTTGTGCAGCTAATAATCAATACTGTATATTGATGAGTATGTCTAATCAGGAAGAAACCAATAGCTACAACGGTTTCCATCAAATCGTCACCCAACTTTTGAGCAAACATTTAAAACTTCTCAGAGAAGATATTCGTAATATTTGACAAATGTTTTGTGCAAATTCAAGGAGGTCATTTATAATTTTGTAGTTTCCCTTTCCAGTTCCACGGTCTGATTACTTCTGTAGTGAAATGTAATTAAGAGATATTACTCAAATAGCAGTCCCTCCAGAAAAAAGGAAATTTTACGATCCAAGAAAATCCCTCAAAATCAAAGAAAGGGTGCACAATATGCGGGGATGCGCATAATTCTTCAAAATCGGCATATTCACTGCATAAATAGAATCTAAGCTCCACCATAACAAACACACGTTTTAGTCCGCAGCTGCTGTATGTCAACGGATGTGGCAGATCTGCCCCTTAAACTAATAAAAGCAAACTGAACCTGATCCAGCGCTTTAATACGGGGAGCTTTAAGTTAGTTAGAACTGGCTTTGTTCTTAGACATATTCCGTATTTCATATCTAAGCAATATTCATATTTTGTACATTTCCACTCTGCTCATACTACTATAGTTTACCTTAAATGTTCCAAGACTCCAAGTTAGAATAAAGGGACTAAATAACTGCGGCAGCTATGCTGCTACGTTAAGTCATGTTTGCTGCTTACTGTAGGTGAAACAATGTGTGGGAGAAGCATGCTTATTCTCCCTACAATTGTGAACAACACTTCCAATCTTTTGAAAACTTTTTCGCATATTTTTGCACTTTGCAGCATCTTCGTCGCAGAAAACACGATGGAATGCGGCAGAATTCACCACAAAATCAAGGATTTTTCCCCGCGTTTTTCTGGGGGTATTGAATACAGAGCAGCAGTTTACAACAGCAGCAAAATAGCAGCTCTGTTGTTTTGAACTTGTTAACTCTGCATGCTGGATATAAGCAGCTGAATAGAAATGGTGGCACAGACTAAAGGCTGGAACAGACTGCTTTTGTTGGAGAGATTATTTCAGGGATTTTAGATGTAAATACACGTTTTTTTTTGCTGATATTGGACCAACATCCAATATTGATATCAGATCGTAACACCATTACTTTTTAGCTCAATCAGGAAAGCTCTAGATAGGATTTGAGAATGTTTACATTTCTGGAATCATGTTGATTTTTTGTCAAGTTGTTTCATACTTTTAAAAAAAAGTGTGATAATCACAAGTAGCTCAGCAAGTTTCTTGAAGTAAGGAGTCGCCAAACTGTATTAGTGTTCAGTCTTTCAGTGCCAAAGACTATTTAAAGAGCCTTGAGTGTTTGGTCGGGCTGACTGACCGGTCCACAAAGTATCCGGTGATTGGCGCCTCGTTGACTGTGTTGGGAGGTTTCCAGGCAACCAGGACGTAGTCCGAGTTGACGTCATACGCCTTGACACTCATCGGTGCGCCGGGAGCTCCTTTTACAGACGCAGGGGCATCTAGACGGCGAAGAAAAACAGAGATCAGTTGGAGTGTGAAAGGTTAAATGGAGAAATACCTACGGGTCGCTGTTTAGGACAAAATAATATGTTTGTCTCTATCAAACAACACAACGAACTCATTCACACACACTTGCAACACGGAAGTTGTGCATATATACAGTTTTAAACAGTATTCGTTCTTCACTTCGGCTCGCTGCGCAGGTCAAACTGTTTGTTGGATCTGGTGAAGAAAGAATGCTGCTTAAAGTGAACACTGCTTGACCTATTCTGTCCTTATTCTAGTTAGCGTTAGCATGCTCTATAATGTGTGTGAGTAATTTAAATATATATGTACAATTTCAGTTTTGTAAATGTGTGTGAGTGTTTGTTTGTGTGCGTGGGAGAGATTCTGTTGTTTGTGTGCTATTTTATCAAATATATATGCACAATTCTACTCACTTTTGGTGTGTGACAGAGAAAAATAGGTGCTATTTTATTAGGTATATATGCACAGTTTCAATGTTCTTAGTGTGATAGTGAATCTGTTGAGTTATGTGAGAGAGACAAACACAGTTTTTGCCCTAAACAGCTCCCAATACAAACCTGATAAGGTATACTCTGCACCCGGGGCTCTTTAGTGCCTCGACCGTACCTCTTATGAACCTTTGCCAGAAATGCCTTTTTTTTTGTATCTAGCTTTAGAAGTTTCTTATCTTGCACATTTATGCAATATATGTTTAATATTTTGCAGACCTGGCAAAAGAAAAGTAGTTCTACATGTTTTTGAGCAGGTCTAAAGTAGTCACATATTTTAGCAATATGTTGTAGCATTTAGTTATAACATATTGTTATATCGTCCTTTGATATAACAACCAAAGATTTTCGAGGAGGCATTTTCATTTGTGGCTCTAAACAAGTTTATTTTTTACACTAGACTAAAGGCAATATTGGTCCTTCTCTTGGTTCAGGTAGGGTCCTATATTTATTCAGAGTTCAGTCTCACCTGAGACAAACAGGTAGGCGCTGTGCTCAGCTGTGCCTTCCTTTGTGAAGATACGAAGGGTGTAGAGTCCCTCATCATCTTTGGCCAGCTGAGGCAGAGTGAGAGAGGCTGCACCTCCGCCCACAGACATCTCGACCAGCTTACTTGGTTTCAACAGAGTGTCTTTGAGAACAAAGGAAAGAGCAAAACATGAATGATTCACCAAAGGACACCATTTATTAACAAACTGTATGTTAGGAACTATTTAAAGATGGATGGATGACAGATAGATAAATCAATGGCTCTAGCTCTCTCCTCCTAAGAGGTTAAGTTGCCTAACTCATATCTAAGGCTATGCTTCTGAACACATCTCCTCCACTCTGCTACTTTCTTCTTCTACTTCTACTGTTAGCATTTCTTGCTCTTAACTTTATTTTTCATCACAGTGTACACCTGGTTCTATTTGGACCTGCCAACATATAATCATTCTTCCTGTCCTGGTATTAACGTTTTACTTTTATTTAACATAGGGAAGGGAAGACGGACCCTTGTATTGAGACAGATTCTGGATCTGCTGGAGGTTCCTTCCTGTTAAAGGAGATCATTTTTATCTCTACGATCGCTACATTCGTGCTCAGTATGAGGGATTGCTGTGAAAGATACAACACAAGATTTTGTCTGCTATTTCTGGTTCTTGGTCTAAAAAGGAGTTAATGGCGGACTTCCATAGATACAAAGCTTGTAAAAATATCGTCCATACAAAACTGAGCATGCACTATTTGATAAAAAAAGGATCAATGGTATTGTATGTATGACTGGATTGAAATGACGATGACATTTGTTGTGATGAGCTCCTATATAAACAAACTGAATTGACTTTGGATGACGGATGGATGGATTGATGGATGGATGGATGTCTAACCATCTCTGTACCACTGGGTTAGGGGTGGCACGTTGGGGAGGTCCGGGACCACCACCATAGAACAGACAAGTTTGATGGAGCTGCCCTCGACACCGAAGCTCACTGGGAACCTCTCCAGCAGGGTGACCTCAAGCTTACTGGGATGGATCACAGTCAGACGAGGCACTGCACATCAGAAAAAATAGGAATTAGTCCACCATAAAACTTGTAATAGTACTTTTTTTAGATTTTGTACAGCTATTTGAACCGTTTCCTAATGTAAGTAACTTTAATAGCTTTGCTTTAAATACCAAATTTTTGTGTAACATCTTAGAAATTTAAATGATTTTTAGAGTGGATGGCAGCATTTATTACTATAATTATTACTACTATGCTCTTACCTAGACCGAGCTGACAGGACTCTCCAGCTCCTGCTGGTCCTGTAAAAAAAGATAAAATTACCATCTTGCAAGAGCGGTCTTGTGCATTTTTTTATAACTTTTTTTAATGAAAGGGAATCATAGAGAAACTCACTCTTAACAGTAACCACGGCCTTGCTGGTAGTTGTGCCATGCTGATTGGTTGCAACAGCGGTGTACTCCGCAGTATCACTCACCATACACCTACAGAGAAGACAGCAGAGTAAAACATTTATTAAATTTAGAAATCTACACAGTTTTGAAATGTATATACACATTTGACAAATTTCAAAAGTTTACTGCACCTTTTGTGACCAAAAATCTGCTATAATCTCACATCGTACCACATAAACATGAATTTATTCTATTACTTTACAGTAGTTTCAAAATGTTCAACCTTTAATAAGACTTATAAACATTATAAGCCAACTGACAACCTTTCCAGAAGTGAATGTCGCAGCAAATGGGCAACTAGGTCAGTGTTTCATTTAGCGTGTTAAATCTTTAAGTTCAGGGCAATCAGAAAAAGGCAAAACAAGTACAGCTTATTTTAAAGTTGTTCAAATTAGATGACGAAAAGTTTGCAGAGAGAAAAGAAAACTGAATGGATCATATTTGCACAAAATTCTTATACCAACTGTAAGACTTGACAGTGACAATAGTGGTAATAATTCATGCTCGTCTTTCAGACATACAATTGTTTGCTTTGTTTATGCTTCAATCATAGGCGAGACATTACCAAACAGCTTAACATTGCCAGGATTTCTAACCAAGCAGAAAATTTACAACAAAAAAGAATCAAGATGTTGTTTCAATGGGCCGGTCTAAACAGATGGAAAAGCTTTGGAACGTTGGCGAGCTGTGGATAAACAACTTTCTGCAAACCTCAATGAACTGAACTGCACTGCACAGAACTGTGGGCCAGAACATTTCCACAATAATTCGGGGAACTGCTAAAATCAAGTAAAAGACAAATCAATCATGCCCCTGCGGCTAAAGGTGCTTCTGAAAACTACTCAATAGTTTTTCTAATGACGGTACAAGTAGGAAGGGAAATTTCCATCCTTTACAAATTTGAAACACATGTACCATGTATTTTATATGCGATTACCTGCAGAACATTATGGAATGGAACATTAATAAAATATTAGATCATGTGTAGAGAAGGTGATCCACATATGAAAAACGGGAACCGTGTGAATTAGAGGGAAATCCTATGAAAACATTGAAATCATTAATAAAAAAAATATGTTTTATGGTTAAAAAATGTGAATTTTCCCATTTGAGTATTATGTGAATTTTCTAAAAGGGATGCTGGTGTAAAGGAGTTACTGAAACCCTATCAGGCAAATGTTTTTACCACATTTTCTATCCTAAAACTTCCACCCCTTAATTCTTTCTGGGTTAATTTTACAGTTGATCCAACATCAGATCTTTCCAGTTTCTGTGTTGTTGTTTTTTTGTTTGTTTCTGTGGTTTTCAGAGTCCTCTCCCAGCCTGCCAACACTGAGTCAAGGGTCTTCTTTTCACCCTGAGGCCGAAACTTAAGGACCGGACAATCTGCCATGACATCAGGACCATTCCCTCTATAGAAGGAAGAAATGTGACCTTCACCCAAGACAGGACTATTTTAAGATGATCTTCTTTCTCAGCTGTTGCAGCATAAAGTCGCTCTGCCACAGTTCCTACTTGTCTTGACGTTGAGAATAGATTTTTCTTTAATTATGTTGAATGAAAGTGCCCAATAATAGCATGAACGTAAGAAAGAAAATGCGGGGAGATTAAGGAAAGAAGAAAAGCATGGAGAAACGGAGGCATAGAAAGCACATGCAGAGGGAGGACTTTATGTCTCGAATGACAAAACGGCCAGCACTTTGATATGAACAGCTGAGAGTAACAGAGAAGGGCCGAGCTTCGCCCCAACCATTAACCCCCAATCTTCTGTCTCCTGCTAAATTCACATTAGTAAATCAAAAATCTAGAGTATTTGGGGCAAGCTTTTAATTGTGAGGTTTCTAAACTTTCCAGCGTTCTGTCTCCTGACACCAAAGCATGAGTGAAATGGTTAGGAATCAAAACAAATGTCCTTATTGCCTCATGAGTAAACACAGTGTTCAGTGTAGCTCTCTCCAGGTACTCAGAACTCCCCCCAGAGTAAAAAACAACGACTATTTGGTTATTGGTTATAAGCTTCTTGAACTGAGCCAGGTTGTGCTGGAGGTTTCTTCCTGTTAAAGGGGAGTTTTTCCTCTCCACTGTCGCTACATGCATGGTCAGTATGAGGGATTGCTGTAAAGTCAACATCAACACAAGCCATTGTTTCGGTCTGCTGATTCCAGAGGAGCGAATACTGCAAGTCAATGACTCGATGCAATCTGCTGGCGTTCCTTAGATTGGAAACTTTTTCAAACTGATTGGTTTATGATGTATCTTTGATTTTAATTAATTTTCTTGTAAAGTGCCTTGAGACAACATCTGTTGTAAATTAGCGCTATATAAATAAACAGATTTTTGATTCTTTCTTTGATTAATTTGTCTCTCTAAATTATGTTTACATGTCTGTGGGGACCTCACCTAGATCATCAGCAGACTAGAAAGTCTGTATCCCCGCCTTTGCTCTACTTTTCTCATACCTCATCCTAAAGGGTTAGGTTAGCTAACAATGATTGTTGATGTCCTGGAGATGTTGTTTTCTGCACCTGCCAGAATTTCTCCCATTGTCTTGTCTTAACTTCTGTCCTTCAGTATAGAAGAAGATGCTATTTTAGGAATCTGTCAGTCAGACCTGGTTTAAAGTACAGTATAACATACAAATACCAGAGCTGTCTACAATACGACACGAATGGGTACCTAGAAGTTTAATGTTTCAAAAACACCCTGCCTGAGAAACTTTGATGCACGGCAGTTTGCCAGGTTTAGCTCAGAAGTTTTCATGAACACATGAATAATTAAATTCCAGGATAAAAAACAACTACAATCCATACAACACAAAAAAAACTGCTGCTGTGTGTTGATGTCTGTATCAAGCTTCTTTGTGATTTTTGTATTCTTTCTCCAACTTTAAACCTGAATCATATTGAAACAAGACACCCAAAGCACTGATATTCCATAATATTGTAAAAGACTGCATGTTTAAAATAGTCTATTTTCTTTCTTTCTCCAACTTTAAACTCTAACTCTGTATCCCATCACAACAAGATGTACCATCTTCACTGACAGTCTAATTGAATTGATTCAGATTTTTCGAGTGAGTTTCCAGCAAATTGTACTTGCTGAGGTTTTTGATATTTGCAGCCTTTCTTCTTTGCTTCTTTTTTCAGTTTAATTAGAAAATAATTTTAACCACAAAGAAAAAAAAAGAAATGTATTCATAATTCATATTATCAAAGAAAGATTTGTTGAAGATGCCGATTGTTGTTGGTAGGGACATTGTCCTATAGCTGTTACTGCAAATATGAAGAAGAAGACTGCAGGATTGTTTTTTTGTGGTTTGATGATCATGACTCAACCTGAGTTGTGTTGTTTGCTGTCCATTTGCAGCTGTTGGTCACCAAACACAGTAACTTTAGAAAATGTTGAGTTTCCTCTGACTTACAGTCGCATCTCTTTGATTAATAGACACAGATTTTCTGGTAATTTATTTAACGGTTGTGTTCAGGGTCCTTTGTTTTACCTGCTAATGATCAGACTGTGGACTCCATACTTGCTCTCAATCTTGTACTTTCCTGGGGCGCTCAGTGGGTCGACTGGAACTCCTCCTTTATACCTACAACAATACAACAAGGCTATTGCAGATATCTTCTCATTTGGCCCTTATCCTGGACATACAGTTACCAAAATTGTATCATCTATTGCCACTTCAGAGGTTCACACATTGTGCTCCAAATTAACCTTCTTATTTCAAAGCAGCAGAAAATGTAACTTGTTAGAAATAAATCTGGACAACAGAAATATATTTTAATGCGGGTTGTTTCCTACCATTTGACGATGGGCCGTGGATTTCCCTCCACAGTGCAAAACAGCTTTACTGGGGTCTTCTCCCAGACAGTGTGGGGCCGTAGAGCCACCAGAAAGTCTGGCATCCTGGGAAACTCCTCCAAATCCACTCTCTTTTTCATCATGTTCTTAACCTAGCAAATGTGAATGTTTATACAGAAAAACATAATTCAAAATGTGACAATATACTTGAGTAAATATTGGAAGGGAAGTGCTTTGATCTCTCTTTACAACTGCTTTTAAAGTAACTGTATTTGTAAGATATTTGGTGAACGTTAGGTATAAAAAGAAATTGTTTATTTTCTTAATATCCTTCACTTTGAGGTATAACTTGCAGGAATTGTGGATCTGTGGAAGAAGCAACAGCAGGTTGTGGATTGAACATTAAAAAAAAATCACTACCCAGGAATATTTTTCTTTAGCACATATTCTTGTTAATAATTTGCATGGCACATACGATAGTTGGATTTTCCCACAGTAATAAGGATAAAACAACACATAACCATAATTTTTAAACTTGATTTCATGCCGTTAGGAGCAGCAGCATTCAGTAACCCAATCAGACCAATCAGGATCTCAAATTAAATCAAATACTAAAATTGTTTATATTTAAGCAGAGAAATGTTTAAGAAATTATAACTACAAAACCTTCAAATATATGTCTATCCCAAAGGCTGTTGGCAACATGGACGTAATTTTTTTTTTGGGGGGGGGGGACACAGGGGACATGTGCCCTGCACTTTTTCAAAAGTCTGATTTGGTCCCCTCCAATTTTTACTGTCCAAAAACAGTAAAATTGTCAGCACTAGGACCAGGTGGGAAACAACCGCTCAAGCTGAAGCCTGCTTCTCTGAGTTTAGAACGCCCACCTGCACTTGATTGGCTCTCTGTTGTTTGGATCTCTTGTGTGATTGGCTGTCTCCAATGTCACTCATTAGAAGCTAACGTTACAATCAGCGCCATAGAGAGAGAGTTCGGACACTCCCGTTGACTTCCATAGAAAGAAGCATGGAGCTGCTAATAGCTCCAAACACGAGCAGTTCCAGTATTGGAAGTAGGACATTCTTTGTGTTTTCAGAAGTGTTTTCTACGGTAAGTTGATAAAAGTACATTTTTTTTTTTGCTGTTTTGCTGTTTTTTGCTGCACAGTAATATTTTATATGGCCAGTTTTTGTTAATTAAGCATTTTAACTTGCTAACGTAACTTGCTAGTTGTGTTTTAGCTGCCGCTAGCTCATTACAAGCTTGGTTGGTATAGACGGGTCCGTCTGATTCAGTGTTTTAAAATTTCCATCACAACTTACATTCTGAACTTAAATAATAAAAAAAAAATTTTTGGCCAGTCACACCCGCGTGGCCTTCTACCACCAGCTGCTCCGCTGCTTACTCTACCTGGCGCTGGACAACTCGCAGCACACGAACTACATCACTGAGAAGCTGAGGAATGCTGTGGTGGTCAGGGAGTGTGTGTGTGGGGGTTGATGTGTGTGTGTGTGTGTGTGTGTGTGTGCGCGTGCGTGTATATATTTGTATTTAGTTCTAGTATAGAAATAGTATAGTAGTCGTAGTAAATAGTAAAAGTGGTTCTTTATTTTAAAGCTTGCTTTTCATTTTTTTTTTTTTTTGCATTTTACATATCTTACAATAAATTTTTTGGTCATTCATTTTTGCACAATTGAGTTATTTTGTCATGTGATCTGATTTCAACGAGAAACGGTTTAAATTAAATGAATATTTTAATCAGTTAATTATAAATAACAGTTCTCAGACTACAAGCACAATCAACTAAGTGACATGTTAGGACATGAAAGCATGTCTTCTACAAAAGTTAAGCATTCATCCCAGGTCTTCAATAAAAACATATACAGCAACATATTTTCCTTTTTATAATAGGTTATGAAACAGAGTGGCCATACTCTCATGTTAGGTAAGTAAACTTGTGGGGGAAAGTGAGAAAAGTCGTTTTCACACCAGTAGCCGTACAAACTGACTTACCGGGCTGAGATGTTTGGACCTACTTGGAGCTACATGAACCACGTGACCACCTTTCAGCAAGTTCAAAGATACTCAAAAATACTCGTCCCCCCCCACTTTTGAAATCAAAATTTCGTCCATGGTCTGCACCAAGGGGGGATTCAGAGCAGTCGTCTAGCGATCACTGCCCTTTGGAAAGGCCCTAAACCCAGAGTGTCCTGTCACTGCTTGGTACTGCTATATGTATATCACGATGTGAACCAAGATGTGGGGCTATGTGGAATAGAAACTCCTTGATTAGTTGGTATGAATACATAAAAGTGCTAAGCAAGTGCTGTCTGTTTACAATTTCTTTGGCTACTTGCCTCTCTCTGAATAGCTATACTCTCCACTTGAGCTTTAGTGGCAATCCTCATCCTGTGCAGTTCCTCCTGAATGACAGCGAGTCCCTTCCCCACATTAGTTGACACTCTCTGGTACTCTTCAATTTCTTCGGTGGTCCTAAAACCAAACACATGAATCAAGTACATTTATCTTTGATTGTAAATTCTTCCTCTTTTGTGAATTACGCTAACACTTCATATTGTAATAATCTTAAAACAGGAAACACAGAATATGGGGAACTGTGTATGTCAGTGCTGCAATTAGAACCTTAAATTTTGAGATAACACGCAAAGAGGTCTCTATGAAGAGCCACCTACCAGTAATCAGTGAGAGATCACCTCGGTTCAGCTTAAAATAGCCTCAGATAATAACTAGAGTCAGTGAGAACTCACCTCTGGCGGTAAGCCGGTATGGTATAGGCCGGTTCTGCCATAGCTGCTGTGGCCTGAGTCTGCACCTCGTGTGCTGACTTGAAGCTAGATTTCCTATAGAAACAAAATGTGTTAGTATGTTTACATGTATGAAGAAACTCAAATAGGATTGGTAATGTAAAAAAAGATGTTCCATCCGCCAGATGTTAAACTACATTACCATACGTTATTTGTGAACAGGATTGTGCTTTTAGTGCCAGATATGACCTTTTAAATCACTGATAAGACTTGCACGATTTATAAAGAAACAAAAAATCTTACTGCGTAACTATATAAAAACTTTGACCCCTTGGATCATAAGAAGGTGAGGCTTAAATCCGTGAAAAACCAACCAGACACGAGGCAGATTCCTTCAGAAAAACATGGAGCGTGCTACACTTTCATTTTAGTGACTAGAACTGAAATAAGAACTAAAGAAGGTTCTGGCCTCCTCTCATTATGAATGAATAAAAACAAAATATGGCACAAAGAACTGCAAAATCTTAAAGCTGAGCAAAAAGCCAGGTATGTTGCAAAGCTTTCTAAAAGTGTGGCAGACCAGTGGAAAAACATTCATTTATTAAGCGGCAGAGCATTAGTAGAAATCTCACTTTCACAAGCGGTTGAAGCTCGAGCTCAGGAGCTTCTAGATTACTCAATAAAAAACTCGATACTTAACACTGACTAATTTAACAAGGTCTATAAAAAGTATTCAGCCCTTTGGATGTGTAAGTCTTTTTATTTATTTTACAAATCAATCTTAAGTTTACAAAATACCTCTTTAAACCCTTTTAAAGCATCACTAAGTAACCTTTCAACCTCCATAAAATATTTTCATAACTTTTTTGATCATACTTCGACTTACGGCTGGTTGAATGACACCTGTGTCATGGCTTGAGGGGGTCCGTATCGCTTTAAACGACACTAAGAAACTTTGAGGAGGGTGGCAGGACCCCTGACACATAAAACAACTACAAATGTGCTGACTGCTTTACGGCATATGCTACTTCCCTCTTTTCTTATTTTGAACATCATCATATGACATTGTTTCACCACAAATAGATTTATTACCTCATCGCTGTCCATCCTTCACACAGACACTGAAAAGAGAAATGTACTTCAATGCAACTACAGGCGACCAGGATATCGGGATTTTACGACGCTATGCTGTAGTGCTCATGGGAAATGCAATCTTCCTTCAGGCAAAAACACTGCCTCGTTTGTCCGCTAAAAACAACCAAAACGGAAACTTTTTTAGTGTTGCTTTAATTCGGCAGAGGACCAGCAATTTGGTCGTATGAGCTGAATGGAGATCACCTGGGTACAGCGAGTGGGTCTCCAGTGATTGTTGTGTAAAAACATCTGTGTCTGGAAGGTTCATTTACTGGTTTACCAGTTTTCTGGCTGCCATTATAGCATAAAGACAATAAAAAAACACTCCAAGCAAATCAGAGGGGTTTTTAAGTATAATTCAGAAGACAGATACAAAACAAATCACTAAGATGCCGAAAATCAACTAATGGAAGGATTACGGCTCATGTTTAAATCTGTCTTCATCAGGCAAACTTCAACCTCACGTACTTGAAAGAAAGGTGCAAGAAGGAGATTAGAGAGAGAGAGGACAGCCATCATTTCACTGAAGGAGTTACAAGCTACAGCAGCTGAGATTGGGGAGACTCTGATGACAACAGCTGTTGCCCTGGTTCTTCAACAATCAAAGTTGATGTAAGAGTGGCAATAAGGAAAACGCTGTTGAAGAAACGGGCACGTGGAAGTCTCTATCGTCATTAAAAGGGAGTTCTTTTAACATTTCTGACCAACAAAGACACCAAACACTAACATCGGAGCAAACACACCTAGGATATTGGTGGCAGCATCATGCCGCAGGGGGCTCCTATCAGAAGCAGGTCCTGGTAGGCTTGTACAGGCAGAATGTAAAATTAATGCAGCACAATATGATAAAATCTTCTAGGAGTGTTTGTTTCCATCTGCCAGAAAACCATGACTTTGACGGAGATTTATTCTCCAGCAAGTCAACAAAGCTTTTAGCCAATGTTACACAGAAATGGTCTAAAGACAACAATGGGGAGGTTCTGGATTGGCCCAGTCGAAGCCCAGACTTCAGTCTGATAGATAATCTGTTGCAGGACTAGAAAAGGGCCATTCACAGATGATTACGACTCAACCTGACGGACATTGAACAGTTAAACATGAAGGTTGGAGGACAACAGCAGCGACATATCCACACAGCCAAAATCTACTAAACACTGAGTTAAAGGAGGTGAACAGTTTTGCAATCACTTACTGTATATCAAATATTTTTTTCATTATTATGTAGAAATAAATTTTCACTTTGACAATAACCTCGTTTTGTTTGAATATTTTTTGTTAAGAAAGACATTGTGTTGATCATGACTCCATTGTAAAATCCATAAAGAGGAGAAAACATGAATCTTTAATGGCTTTCATTTCAAATTGCTTTCATTTCACCGGTTTGCACCAACAGATTATCTGAAACACAGGTAACGATAATTTTGTTACAAAAATAATAAGTCGTGACGCATCGGTCAGCGTTTTCCCAGCGCTTCCCAGCAGGGATGCTAGTTTTCCACAGACGACCTTTCGATTTCAAAATTTCCACAATCATGATATTTTTCCCCCTAAAATATCTGTACAGGATCGTCTTTGGTGGAAGAAATAATTATTGAGTCAGTAGAAAGAAAAAGTCTCCAAACCTTCATCTAATCTTTACACGAGATTTATTAGACTTTATAAAAAAAGTGCAAATTGTATTTGCTGTTAGTTGATGTATTAAGGGACTAATATGGTTGGAGTTTCTTTTTTTCCATTTAATTTACTATGAAGGAAAAGTATTAGATTTTTTTAGGTATCTAATGATTACCAATTAGAAACAAAGGGGGGAAAATTGGACAATTTTGATCAATCTGTCAACAAATCTTTGCATAAACGTTTTGCTTTATTCAACACACAGAAACAGAGGTCTTATTGACAGAACCAGAGTGTTATTTTCCCTACTTCCTAATCTCTGACAAAATTGAATCAAAGTAATATCCATTTAGTCTTTTTACTAGAGTTGTTTTGTTTTTGCAAGTGCATGCAGTAAAACCCAGAGTTTTAGGAAACTAATAAGTCCACGAGAATGTAGCTTTTAGCAGACATTTTGATAGAACAGCAGCAGCTGTTCGTGTGTATGAATTAAAAAAAAATATGGTTTGCTTGAGGCAGATAGCAATTGAAGAACTACTCCAGGAAGAGGCGTGCTCAAAAATAATCAATTTAGACTTGAGCAGAAAATGAAAAAAAACCTCAAAGCAACGGATGCTGCATCTGGCAAAGCAACAGCAGCTTCAACAAAGCAGCGAGAACGTTTCACCTTCATACCTTTCCGTCTGCTGTTTCACAACGTGTTTACTGTGATGATAAGCATAATCAGTTTTAACTTGGCTCACGGCCTTCTTCTTATACCAGGGTATGACTTTGGAAGCCATGACAGGAAAACGTCAAGGAGACCAGGCTGAAAGCACCGGGGAGGGGGTAGGGAGAGACCAAACATGGATTATCATGTTAGAAACCTCAACGGCGTAGCTGCCACTGCCTATATTACAGCTCATAAAAACAAATCCATTTTATGATAACGTCTCCTCTGACTTACACATTTTCTTCTGTGGATTAATTTGTGATGAAATTATTGCTTAAATTCTATTTTCAATATTGACAATTTAATGTACATGTAGTTATTCAGCAGTTTAAACTATTTCTAGATGTCGATATCTGTGTTTCTCTTTATGACCTAACAAAGCTCGGTTATAAAGAGCTTTCTACAGTCTGCAGATTCAAATATGGGGGGGGGGGGGGG